>VWZV01002325.1:454619-531347 GCA_013397155.1 Irena cyanogastra
ACATTCTTTTCTTAGTTTATTAAACCTCTTAATCCATTCACCAGGTTCCTGCAGGTTATGTTTCCACTCTAAATCAGGCTACAAACTGCACCCCAGCAGTGCTGACACCCCCACAGCTCCTGTTTGCAGCACGGAGGGGTTGGGACCACCCTGGAAATTCTTGTGCCGACACCCAAACCCCAAACACGCGGGTGCTCAAACCCCTTTGTCCCCCCAGCACTGATGGGGACGATCCCACCTGGCACAGAGGGGTCTCTTTGGAAGGGTTCTGGGTGGGAATTTGCCACAGCAGGGAAATGTGGGAACATGTCATGGGTGGGAAGAGCTGCAGAGGTGGGAGCACCTGCTTTGATGGTGTTTAGTACAGCAAATTTTCCTTCAAAATTTAAAGCCTGATAAGGAGCATCTCAGATACCTAAAATGTTCAATAACCTTTTTTTACTTAGGGCATTTTCCTCCTCCTGGAAGCAAAGGCTTGTATTTTTATAACACGTTTAGAAGGAAGATATTTCTGGCTAATTCCTTACATGGAGCCAAGAAGAAGTAAAAAGTGCACAATCTTTCCCTCTCCTACACAGGGAAAAATTATTCACAGGCAAAAAGAAAAAAAAATTAAGAAACAATTTTTTTAAAAGCTACTATGAGGGAGCTGGAAAAGAACCAGAGATTTGGGATGTGGGAAGGAAGATGGGAGAGAGCTGTGAGTGCTCCAGTTGGCAAGGATGGGATGGGAGTCAGGCACAACAGCCCTCCCTGGACCACTCTGCACAAAATCCCCAAATCCTTTTCACATGTAGGGCAACAGAAATCCAGTTCCCAGCTAGAGCATGAGTCAGAAGGAGGACAAAAATTCACATGATTTTACAGGACAGGGAATTTGGGCATCATCCCCCTTCCTCCAGCAGCTCTCTCCCCTCTCCGTGGCTCTTTTCCACCTCACAAATCACCACCCCCACGACATGAAAAGGAGCCCGAAAGCGAAACCCTGCCTGAATTAAAATCACAGTCGCTTCAAATTAGATCCACCTAGTAACTCTTGGCTTAGAAACTCCCAAATAACTGGAGCGGAAAGCTTCAACTCCTAAATAAGTGGCCTGGATTTCAAAGGCACCAGCACCCAGCTGCTCCGAGGGAGGTCAGCTGGAAGAAGCACTACTATTTATAAGGCACTTGCACCCCGGGGAGAGGGCAGGGAGCTAGGTGCACTCAGAGGATTATTTTTCCCCCTCCCAAACCATGCTGTGCAAAATCCCAGCTCCCTAAAAATAGCACCTGGACTGGTAAACAAAATGTTGCTCGCAGCTGCTGTGGTGAGAGCCCAAAGGGGTGCTTAGCTCAGCGATTTTTCGGGAAGTCAAGTCACTGATGCAGCCTGAGTGTTGTCAGGAAGATGTGTCAGCTCCTTGGGAGCCACCACAGGCACAGCGTGACATGGGACAGCCAGTGATGCTGTCCCACAGCCTCACTGTGGAGGGGGGAATCAGGCAGCCAGTGTAGGCTGGAGGTGCTGCCGTACATACTCCAGTCAGGAACTGGCAGATATTTAATAAATGAGAAGGGACAGGGGTATAAATGTAATGCCAGGGTTTGAAATAGGAAGGTCCTGGTGGTAGATGGGAAAAAAATTGACCCTGAGTGTCCAAGGGATGAATGCAGCAGGTCCAGAGAGGTGGGAGAGGGAAGTGCAAAAAGGGAAAGTCTGGAAGAGAAGGGGAAAAAACCCCATTCCTGTGAGAGTGGGATACCCACCTCTCATGGGGTTTTACAGTCTTCAAACTTCTCCAAAACACCAAAACTAAAACATCTTAATTCCCTCTTTTGTTCCACTGCTGCTCCAATGTCAAACTCACCTAGCAACCCATCCTGAACAGCGGCAGTTCTGGATCCATCCCAAAAGAACAGCTCCAGGCTTCATTCTCCATCCCCTTTGGAAGCACCTACCGGCCACCAGCCGGCCTTCCCTGACATCCTCCCCCTGGCATCAAAATGCCAGCACCAGCAGCAGTTGCTCTGGCCAGCCCCAACTCTGACTAAGCCATGATTCACCCTCCTTTTTAATGTCTTATTTATTTATTTGTTTATTTGAATTCCTCTAAAGGAAACTTGGAAGGGAAGGACCAGTCACGTTCTTGCCTACACTCAGCACAACACGCGTCCTCTCCTCGGGACGTGGCACGGGGGTGCAGGGGGGAGATGATGCCTGGTGGGATCCGAGTCACACATCCAGGAATTCTCTGCATGCTCAGAGTTTGGAGAGGGTGGCTGGGAGCTGTGTGTACATCACCGTGTAGATGCAGCCACACATTCTGCTCCATTCATGTCAGGGCAGCTTCATCTGCAGCAGTTTCCAGTGTGGCCTTGGTTTATCAGCCTGGAATGTGGGCAGGAAGTTCAGAATCTCAGAGTGGTTTGGGTTTAAAGGGATTTTCAAGATCATCCAGTCCCACCCCCCCACTGCCATGTGCAGGGACACCTTCCATTGTCCCAGGTTGCTCCAAGTCCCATCCAGCCTGGCCTTGGACACTTCCAGGCTGGAGCAGCCACAGCTCATCTGGGCAAGCTGTGCCAGGGCCTCACCACACCCACAAGAAAGAATTTCTCCCTAATATCCCATCTAAATCTACTCTCATCCAGTTTTAAAGCTGTTCCAAAGTGCTCCCTACCTCAAGAGGGTGGTTGCAAATGTCAGGCAGCATCTGCCCAGACTCTTATTAGTACATTAATGACATTTTCTCGCAACAGAAAAATTTATTCCTCTGGGCTGATCAAGGGGCATTTATATGGTTTCAGGGGAAACAAAAAAAAAAACAAAAAAAACCAAAAAAACACCCAAAAAACCCAAAAACAAACCGCCCAAAAACCCCCAAACAAAAAAACAACAGCAACAGCAAAAAAAAAAAAAAAAAATTGCTAAGCTTTGCACTTGCAAAAAAACCCCAACTTTCAGTGGTGGGATACTGAAGAAGGCATGAAAATTGTCTGCAATATTTTTCGGGGTTTAGATGCTTTCAGAAAGGTAAGGAAGGAAACCAAGTGGTTGACACCTCCTCTTGCCAGCTGGATCAGCCGGATGCTGAGTAGTTTTCACTGCTGATGGCGCTTTCTTTGGAAGGACTTGAAAAAAAGCTGCTACGGGTCAGGCTCGTGGCGGGGAGGGTGATAAATGTGTGATTTTTATCAGGATGATAAAAATGTTTGGATTTGGAGAGGCAGCTGGAGTTCACGGCCCTTTGTGCCTGCAGTTTTCAATTGCCTCCCTCGCCCCTCGCAGGTATTTCAGTTACAGGAATAAATAAACAAGGAGCGAAGTGTGAACTGTACCTGCATCACCCGGACCTTGTCACCGCACCCTGTCCCTCATCCCGCCCAGCACGGAACACCAAGAGCTCCGGCATCTGTCCCTGTAATGGATCGGGGTGTTTCTGCTATGGAAAAGAGTTTTTTATTTCCTCTCCTCTAAACAAGTTGTGTTTTCCTTCCTCTTTTCTCGCCTGTCACCCTCCCTGTTCTTGCTTTTCTTCGTCCTGCCGCATCGGCCGCGCTGCCGGGCAGAGGGGAACAGAAACCCAGCAAAACCATCTCTCAGCGGTATTATCTGCAGACAGGCTTTCCTGCGAGGATCAAGGGATGCTGCTCAGCACGGGATTTACAGACCCCTGCCCTGAAATCGGGGGAGAGCTCCTGCTCCCTCTGCAGCAGTGAGGGCTGAGCCCTGCCCTGGTGCAGGTTCCAGGCAGGGCAGGGCACATCGTGTGCCCCAGAGCTCTCCCTCCTTTCACCCACCACGCGTTCTCCTGGCTGCGAACAAGCCGTGCAGTTCTTCAGCCTGCTGCAGCCTCTAATTGCACCTGATGTGCTCAGGAGACTCCTTCCTCGGCCGGTTGTAAGAAATTCCCATCACTGCTGACAACAGCCGGGCTCTGGGACACCACTGGAGCAGGACCTGGGCTGCCACACGCCTGCCTGGGGCTGCAGCTGTGCTTAAAAACAGCCACGAGCAGAGAAAGGGGAGAAATTCAAATTTCTGACATTGAGAAACCGGGGCTGAGCCCCAGAGGGGGAAATCCCCACAAAGGCACAGGGCATTGCTCACCCCGCGCTATCAGCCCCGGTCAAACACTGCACCCAGGGCTGACCCTGCTATCCCGGCAGCCAAGGGACAGCAAAAGCCAGGAAAAGGGGTGGCAGAAATGCAGAATTCACCCCCGTTCAGCTGGTAACAGGTTGGGGACATGCTGCTTTTGCTCAGCCCTCGGCTCTGAGCTGTGTGCTGTCACTGTCACACTCGGAACCACGCAGGAACTCTTTCAAGAGCAGTAAACTATTCCTGGAGTCAACACTCTGCAAAGTTGTTTAATTTCTTTTAATTTACAACTCTTCAGGCAGGAGGACAAGGGTCCAGACCTTATTTTGTTTTGAGTGGTTGGATTTGTGCCCCAACTGGAGGTGTTTGGTTATAACTGGCTGAGTTAAAGGGTAGCAGGAAAGGAAATGGGAGAGCTGTAAATGCAATGCCTGGCTTTGATGAATATGGGGAAGAAGGAAGGATGAGAGCCTGGATTCAATCTCAGTTCATCAGATTAAAAGCAAAATCATTCAAGGTTTCCTCCACTGTCCTCAGAGAGGTGGGTGCCTCCAAATGTGTCTTGGATGATCCTTGTGAAGACCCAGTAAATCTTAAGACCAAAAATGGGGAGGTGTACAATGGGTGTCCATTAGCCAGGACTGATGACCCCAAAGGAGCCTCCCAGACAGGGGTTCATACTTAAGAAATTTTACAAATTTACACATTTAAGAAATTCCACAAATTTAAAAATTTGAAATTTTAAAAAATAATTATATTCCATAATTCTCAAAAAATATAATTTGGAGACAACATTCTGAAGGTGCAAACATCCCTTAAAGCAGGGACATTTCTCAAAGCTGGCAGGTCTGCTCAGAAACCGGTCCAGGAGGATTGAGCAACATCCTGTGAAAGTTCCTGACCTTACAAGACTAGTGCAAAACAAAACTCACCCCATAAATGGGCTAAATCATAAAGATAATTTGCTCCAGAGGTTGCAGTGAAGGTAGATTTAGGGTAGATATCATAAAGAAATTCTTTACTGTGAGGGTGGTGAGGCCCTGGCACTGGTTGCCCAAAGAAGTTGTGGCTGCCCCATCCCTGGAAGTGTCCAAGGTTGGACAGGGCTTGAAGCAGCCTATTTTTGTGGAAGGTGTCCCTGCCCATGGCAGGAGTTGGAACTGGATGATCTTAAAGGTCAGTTCCAACCCAGGCCATTCTATGAAACACGGGTTTCTAAAAGTAGTTAGAGGCAATTAAATAGCAAGAAGTTGGGGTATTCCAGTCTCAGGAATTTAATACTGGTTCTCCTTGAAACAAAACCTGGGTGAAGAAGTTCAGGCTTGGTCCTAATAGGGTCAAAGAGTACAGATCAGTCAGAGAACCACAATTCAGGTTTTGGCATTGTCAGAGCTTCTGAAAAGACAATATTCACATTAGTCTGATACTGGGTTGAGCCTTCTACTCTCAGGTATTTTTAGTCACATGAAAGGAAACTTCCCTGTTTGTCCTGTTATTTTAAGGTGTGAAATTCCCCACTGAAAATCCTGGGATTGCTTTAGGGTGTAAATCCACAGGATGTTGAACTTGACTTTAGGTTACCTCATCGCTAATCAAGAGGCCACAACCACCTGCGACAAGGCACTGATCCAGCAGAAAAATCCTGCTGTTCTGAGAGAAAAGTGTGTTTACAGGGCTGCTCTGTCCCCGCTGCCAGATCAGATATTCCCTGTCCCGCTGCTGCCAGCAGAACTTGGCATGTGTTACCACAGTGCCTTCTCCGGGAAAATCAGCAGAATTGCAGCCATTTCCTCACACCTGAACCAGACCTAATTCAGGACTTTAATGGTTTAACCCCGGCTGGGAGCTCAGCCCCACTCGCTCAGTCCCCTGCAGTAGGATGGGGGAGAGAACTGGAAGGTAAAAGTGAGAAAACTCATGGGCTGAGGTACAAACACTTTAATGGGTAAAGCAAAAGCCACGTGCACAAGCAAAGCAAAACAAGGAATCAATTCCCCACTTCCCACAGTGATCTCCAGGAAAGCAGGGTTCCATCACAGGTAGTGGTGGCTTGGGAAGGCAAACACCATCACCCCGAATGTCCCCCCTTTCCTAAACATGACAAAATGTGTTATGGAATATTTTTGGTCAGTTTGGGGTCAGCTGTCCTTGCTCTGTCCCCTCCCAACTCCTTGTGCCCCCCCAGCCTCCTCACTGGTGGGGTGGGTGAGGAGCAGAAAAGCCTGGACTCTGTGTAAGCCCTGCTCAGCAAAAACAAACACATGTCTATATCATCAACACTGTTTTGGCCACAAGACAGAAACACAGCCCCAGAGCAGCTACTCGGAAGAAAATCAACCTGTCCCAGCCCAAACCAGCACAGTGCTGCAAAGCAGTGCAGCATTTTGGAGATCTGATGGGAAGAGCAAAGAATTCCAGCCCTCTTGTATGCATAGATTGCTATAGGATTTATTTTCACGGCGGTGCCCCGTGGCTGAATTCACAGAATGACCAGGTTGGAAGAGACCTTCAAGATCATCCAGTCCAGCCCCAGCACCTCAACTAGACCATGGTACCCAGTGCCACATCCAGGCTGTTTAACACACCCAGGGATGGTGACTGCAGCACCTCCCCGGGCAGCCATTGCAGAGTCTTCTCACTCTTTCAGTGAAAAACTTTCTTCTGAAATCCAGCCTGAATTTCCCTCGGTGCAGCTCGAGGCTGTGTCCTCTGCTTCTGTCAGAGCTGCTGGAGAAAGAGCCCAAGCCCAGCTGAGCACGGGCACCTTTCAGGAGCTGTAGAGAGCGATAAGTTGAAGTTGTGTCCACAAAGAACTTAATTCCCAGCGCGGTGATGCACCTGGGATGCAGATCTCCAGGTCTGGATGTGAAGCCCCCACGGATGATGAGTTTGTTCAGCCCATTTACGGCGGACGAGGATCACCCTCCGGAAATCACAGCCTGTCATTATCCCGTGGACTTTGCTATTGAACTCTTTCCTAACTTCTCATTACCACCCACCTTTCATTAAGAGCCTGGATCGTTATCTCATCATTGCAGGTTATTAAATCAAACAATGGCAAAGGCTGTGGCCTTTTCGGGGCTGACTCATCTCATTATGTAACAAGCCCGGGCCAGCGACAACCTCAGCATCGTCATGGTGACAGAGAAGCGTCTAAAAAGTTGTAGGCAATGATGTGGTGAAGGCAGATAGCACAGAGATGCTGTGGAATCTCTTCAAAGTAATGCAAAAAACCTAAAACACAAAGCTCTGGGGGAGAACACGGGTTGGTACTTCTGATCATCAAGGAGGACGTGCTTGTAGGCAGCAGCGGGCAGCAGATTAAGCACAGCCTAGGAAAAAGGGTATTTTTTTATCTCAGGTCTCAACCCCCGCTGATAATCAGTTTGGCTCCTGATACAGGGCCTTTTGAAGCAGCATCCCAGAAGGATCTGCATTGCCTGGGAGGCTGAGATGGAAAGGTTCCCCTGAGGATGCTGAGCAGGGAGGAGGCGTTGAAGCTCTCAGCTCCTGCTGTTCTGCCTCCATCCACAGCAAAGCTGTGAGTAGAGTTTGGGAAGGATTTCTGTAATTTCGGGATGTTTACAAGGAATTGGTCACCTCTGACCACTTCTACCACCTGTGGAGGGAAGTGGGCACTCACTTGCACAGAGAACAATCCAGCTGCCCTGCTGTGGGTACTGACTGCAAACCCCGAGATGTGTCCTGGAGGAATTTGTGTCCTCTGAGCACAGAGGGAACCTCAGAGCTATGCCCAAAACCATTCCACACACATCTCAGTGCTCTCCAGCAGGAGCTGACCCAAAACAAGTCCTTGTCCAATCCAGAGTCCCACGCAGGGAGGAAGAGCAGAGCTTTGGTGAGGAGCTGCATGTCGAAACCGTGTACGTGCCGAGGATCTTCCCACCCACACCTCACCTTTGTGAGCACGTCTGCCCCACAGACAACCTGCTCATCCCTGCTTCCTCACAGGGCTGGGATGATCCAGACAATGGTTGCCCAACAGTGGCCCACACACCTCGGCTCTGGCCAAGAAGAATCACTTTTGGGACCAGCATCACTCCTGGGGTTGAGCTGCTCCCTGGATCAGCCTCCCCAAGGGCTCCCCTCTCCATTCAGCTGGTGGAAACCACAAGGCATCCAGAGGTGAGGACTAAGTGTCCCACTTTTCCAGAGTGGTGCCATGTGCTTTTAAACTCGACACCTGCAGGCATTGCTTTTAGGAGGTCTGTGAAAGACAAGTAAGAGGGAAAGCCTGTGGTCAACAAGCTGAAATTTAGAATAGCAAGGGCCAGTTTTGTTTCCATATCTTTTCCTTACAGTCACAACCTCGCTCAGGGAACCTCCAACTTCCTCACACGTCTCCTAACCAAGTTTTGGACACAAATCACTGGAATCAGATCACACAGATTGCTGGAATGCAGAAATATCGTGGTTTTCTTAAAATTCTCCCACTTATAGGGCAATGATTTCAATGCATTTAAGTCTGAGCAGATGATTTTCATTTGTGTTTTTAATTTTCTTTTCTTTGTGCCATGGAGACCTGGCTGGGAAAGAAAAAAAAAAGGCTAAAATTGTTAAAAAACATCTACAGAATTTATTCCTTCTTTCCCTGATATTTTCCAATCAGACATGAAAAATATTAATGGAAAATGTCTCTGGAATTTCGGGGCAAGCTGAAACAATACGGGGAGCTTGTTGCCAACATATTTTCTCAAATACATTTATATTTTCCAACCCGCAATGACAAGCTGTTAACAGCTCCTTGGGGAAAAAAAAAAAAAAGGAAAACTGAGCTCAATGTTTAGATTTCTGCCCTGGAGTTTAACAGAGTCTGGGTGCCTGGCAGGGGTCACAAGGAAAGATGCTGTGCTTCAAAGCACTTGGGAGGGCCTCAGTTTTCTCCCAAACAACTGCTGTTACTTGAGCTGAGACAGAGCCAGGGGGCATGGCACAGGTGGAAGCACACCTTGGCCATTGATTATGACACATCCGCACTGAATAATGATGGAGATGGGGAAAAACACTTTAATGGGGTTTGCTTCAGCATTTCCAGCAACACCAGCCACCAGGGAATCCCAGAATGGTTTGGGTTGGATGGGACATAAAAGATTATCAAGTTCCAAGCCCCTGACAAGGGCAGGGACACCTTCCACTAGCCCAGGTTGCTCCAAGCCCCATTCAACGTGGTCTTAGACCCTTCTAGGGATGGGGCAGCCACAGCTTCTCTGGGCAGCCTGTTCCAGCACAAACACTGTGCCACAAATAGGACACGTCTCAAAACAAACAAATGACCCCAGGACAGGGGCCCACCTCACGTGTCCATCCCCTGTGCCCCCCTGCACAGCTCTGCTGGGTGCGTGCTCCCCGCATGTCCCCGGGCTGACGCCTGCGGTGACAGCACGGCCACAGCCAGGGTTTCACATTTCCCAGCCCAGCTGTTTACCCAGAGCTCAGCCTGCAGGAAAACAACTGCTAGACAGTCAACAAGAGATCTGAGGGATCTGAGGGACACCTGACTCCTGGGCAGGCTTTCCTGCCAGCTTCCCTATAAAGGAGAGCCAGGCTCAGGCTCAAGGCATGACCTTCCTTCAGTTCATGTTGTTATTGCCCAGGCTGGGACAGCCCTAGGCCCCTGATTGATGGGCACCTTTCACCCACTGCCGGGTGAAATGCTTGTGCTGCCTCAGTTCCATGATTCCTTGCCTCAGCTGTGATTCCTTGGTTCCATGGATGGTCACTGGGGCAGTGGGAGATACAGTTTGCACCCATGGAGCAGAGCCCAGAGCAATTCCCAAACTTGCCAGCTATGCAAAAGCAAGGCCTTTCTGCAGCTGTGGCTAAGGGGGATCCCAAAAGGATGGGTTTGGGGTGAAGGTGGGGTAGCCAGAGGGCCACAGGAGCTGTAGTATCTGCAGGACATGCTTAGAGCACGGATGTGCTGTGCCCTGCCCTGTCCTGCCCTAAACACTGCCGCTCCTTCCAGACCTGACCAGCTGAATATCCCTGAAAACCCATCCCGTGCAGGCTCAAACCCATCTCAGCCCAGAGACTGAGCGAGCACAGCTCCCTTGCACACGTGCAGGAGCACACGCAACCACGCCAGCCCTGGCAGCCGCCGGTGCCTTCGGATGCTTCCCAAAAATCTGGTCCTCTCGCATTCAGGCAGGGCCAGTCATCGATGGCAGCGGTGACTAAAGCTCAGCCCTGGCACACGCCAGCCCCATCCCACGCTGCCTTGTCCCATCTTGCCTGCAGCTGGGCCGTTACCTGCCAGGCCACCCAGCCCCGTGTGACAGCACATCCCAAGCCAGGCTGGAAAAGGTAACCTCAGGTCGCCCAGAATTTAGGCTAGGAAAGTCATATCCATAAAAAAGAACGCTTCCCACCCTCATGCCTTCCACCTAATTGCTGCTGTTGCAACAGCCCTACATGATTTAATGGTTTATTGCATTGTTCTTTTATTTATGGTGTAAATGCGTTGGACGTGATCAGTTTCTCTGCAGCTCAGCTGCACCCAAAAATTATTAAGAGAAGAAAAAAAAAAAAAAAAGGAAAGGAGAAACGCGGCAGCAAGCAGAGGTGATTTAATGTTTAAGGGAAACAAAGGCTTTGCTGACTGTGTTCCTCCGTGCACATGATCTTCACAGCTGGCAGGAGGTGGAAATACATTCCCTGCCTTTGGCAAAGCCACCTTGGAGAAAAAAAATAAACACAAAAATCACTGCTGGCAGGTGCCTCTTCTGTCTCAACTCATCCTGCTCAGCTTGGCTCAGCAACATGAAGATTTTGGTGGTGAAGCTACTTCTGAGTCCTTCTTCCCACCCCAAAGCCTTGTCCTCAGCCACGAATGAGACTCAGCCCTCCAGCTGGGAAATGGACCCAAGCTGGAAGAAAACCAAAACCCTACAATTTATTTTTCTTTATTATTGTTCTATATACTGTTTATTCTATAAATTTATTTTTCTTTGTTTTGCCCTGAATGGGAATGTTGTTTTGTGAGCATGGATCCATCCCTGGAGCACCTGGTGTTGGCATAAAGCCATCCCACACTCTTCTTGTGGAAGGGTTTTATGGGAATGCCTAAGCCCAAATCACAGCCTCAGCTGTGTCCTGCTCTTCCTATGAGAAATCCCTTGCTAATAAAGAGGATTTCTAAGAAAGTCAGTGAGAAGGAGAAAAAAAACAAATCAAATTCTCAAATTTCTGCTCCAGCCATGTTAGAGTCTCCTATTGGCATTAATGTGAGGTGCTTGCCTGGGTCATACCTGGCATGAAGGCACAAGTTTCCTCCAAATAAATTCATATTGCTGGCTGAGGAGCATTTATTTTGTACTTATGCCAGGTGACCTGGCAGTGCCTACTTGCATTTTTAGGGGTGGAAAAATTTGGTCTCCCAGGCACAGAAATCAGCAGGTGTTCAGTCCTCACCTTCAAGCCCACGAGGAAGACCCAGTGCAACCCTGCTTATCCCCCAAAAAAGGCAGCTGAAGCATCCTGGCTCAATAGAGACTGAAACTGGGAAGCCACATCTCTCCTTGGGGCTCATGGATTTGGGAGCAGGAGACAAAAACCCCAATTTTTCTCCCAGTACTGAAGCATTTTTGGGCTTACCTAGAAACAGAGTCCAGATAAAGTTAAAAGAATAAAAGTGGATATATTTAATGGAGGGCCCTCAGGTACATTAAGGGCAGACAAAGCCTCCCCAGGGGGCTACACCCAAAAATGAACGATGGTCACAAACTTTTCAGACATATATGAGTTTGGTCCACTTACATATCAAGGGTTAATCCTCCACTTGCAGGTAATTGGAGGTAATGAAGTCACACACCCCCAGTTTGCTACCCCCCCAACTCACTTTTGTTTAGACTTTTTGGGACCCGAGGCTGTCGGGTGTCCTTGCATCTCAGGCCCATAGGGCTTGTTTTGTCTGACCAAAACGTGAAGAGCAGCTAACTAACACTTCATACGGAGCTCAGAGTTACGCACTAACACACTACAGGATCCGAAAACCAGAAAAAACTACGATCCTAAGCCACCAGCACCGCAGGGAGAGAACCACCCGCGACACTGCCAGATTATCCCTGCTGTTTACCAGCCCCAGCTGCTCTCAGGGCTTCCTGGGAAGAGCTGGAAAGGGCACAGCAGCAGGGCTCTCGCACGCTCCCCTCGCGTGTCTGCGGAGCAGCGGCGGCCGCCGGAGCCGGAGCCGGAGCCCGCGGCGCTCCCGGCGCTGGCCGGGCGAGCGGGGCGTGCACGGCCCGTGCCCCGCGGCCCCGCCGTCCGCAGGCCAGCTCCACCATGTCCCTCATGCCAAAACGACAAATGAAACCGGCGGACAGGTTCACCCCGCTGCCCCGGGAAAGGCTCTCCTCGCGGGCGGTCGGGTAAACAAGCGCCAGGGGCGGCTGGAGGGGAGAGGGATGAATAAATAAATCAGGCTGGGTGAAGGGATGGAGCTGTTTCACATCAGCCCGAAGAGAGCCCAAAGCAGGGCCGGGACTGCACAAGGACACGGCAATCCCTCCTGTTCTCCGTGGATTTACCTCCCCTTCCCCACCGCCCCTTCCCCAGCAGCATCGTTTCTCCCCAAACCATTTCACGACGAGACATTGGTCTCAGCTCGCCCCCTCTGTCCTCAGATAATCTTTTCCAGGGCTGAGCAAAGCTTTCCTTGATTTCCAGCCCAAATCAGCATCTCTGCAGGCGGGGTTTTCACACCCTGCTCCTGCCCCCAGGGGCTGATTTGGAAGCTCTGCGCTGGGCTACAATGAAGACTGCACCAGCAATATCCCCAAAATGAGGGAGCGCACCTCAGGATGCTCTGGCACGGCCAGGGTTGGTGCAGAGAGAGCTGGATCCGTGGATAAGAGCAGCTGAAGGCACCGTCAGCGCAGCCTCCAGCCCATCTCTGCACCCTGCTGTGCCTCAGTTTCCCCTGCCCCAGTAGATAAAGCTGGAAATCACCCAACAAGGAGCAAAGGACTGGGGAGAGGGGGAGCAAAAAGGTCTCAGCACTCAATTCCATACAAACAGCATGAAGTCCCTGGAAAAAATACTACTATCGTTATTATTATTATTCTTAATAATGAAGGGAAATAAGAGGAAAGCCCAATTCCATGATGTTTTAGCAAGAGGGTGGCATACAAAATGCAGGAGGTTGAGTTTTCTGGACTGGATGGTGCTGGTTCCTCAGCACCAAGGAAGGGCACATCCCACTCCAGGCCCTGTGCTTTTGGGAGGAGGTTTAATCTGGGATGGGACAGGGTGGGCAATACCAAGGAAATGTTTTCAGAATGGGGTGTATGGGAGAGCACAAAATGAGAGTGATTTTGCTCTCCAGGAAGGAGAAAACTGGGGAATAGCTTTTGGGCTGGAAAAGGATGCTATGGAGAAGATAATAGTTGCTCTTTATAGCAAGGAACAGTTAAAGTTTATACAAAATACGCTGCCCTAGTGGAATCCTAATTAGTGAAATCCTAATACTCCTTTCCAGGACAAGGAATTCTCCAGGTGAAAACACAAAGGAAACCTAAATCTGCTTGTGTGGGTTTGATCTTGAGTCCCAGCTGGGGCCTGTGCCCCATCCTTTCTTTTTTTTTCCCCCCCAACCTTAGCTATGATGAGGAAAAGAACAGGTGCCCTGCAGAGATGTGTGTGCCTGCACGCACGCACCAGGAAAACAGGGATCACACCTTGCTGGCTGCTGGTTTTGCAATCCTCCCACGTCCCTCCATGAAAAAAGCCCGTGGTCATCTGATCTAAAGCCTTTGGAGCCGTTTTGTGCCCAGATCAATTTCTCCATCACAGAGGGTGTGTCAGGGAAAGGTTCAGCAGGGCAGCAGCTCTGCTGGCACAGGCTCCCAGTGGCACAAGAATGGTGGGATGTCAGGTGGAAAAGGGGTCTGGGAGGTGCTGGTGGTGGGATCTGAGCACTGGGGTGAAGCCCAAGCCCAGTCTGAGCTGCTCTCCTGCTCACACAGCCACTGAGCTTGGTTTCAGCTGGTGGCTGGAAATACAGCAGTGGAGAGTCCTTCCCCATCCCTGCCAGGAGGGAGGCAGGACACCAAAAGGAGGGGTTTTCCAGCATCCTGAGTTGCCTGGTGGGGTGCTGGCCCTGGCAAGGAGGTTACAGGTGTGTCTGCCTGCTCCCAGGTGAGGACATGAGGATGCACCTTCAATATTGTTACGTGGTTTAATTCCCAGACTCAGGAAGTCTGAGAGGCGCTCACAACCCATGTCTGTCCCCACCAGCTGGTTTCTGTGGAGTGATCAGAATGCACAGCAGGTCCCAAAAATCACACTGCACCCTTTAGAAGCCTCCTACAAGAGTTTCTAGTGGAGTGGTGGTTGCACCTGCAGCTGGTGGCAGCCAAGGTTGTCCCACCTGGCCACCACAGCCTGGCATGTGCCCCCCTGCACCAGCACCTCGAGACGTGGTGGGCTCTGCTGCTTGGTTGTGCATGACCCAGTGAGCAATAATGGGAACAAAACCGGGCATGGGGACCCTGAAATCCGTTAAAAACTCCCCATGAGTGGCCGTAAATGCTGAAGAAAGTGCAAAGGCAGAGAGGCAGGAGAAAGGTCATGCTCACTGAAGGCTTTCTTGGAAGTGCAGGGTGGTGCTGGGAGGGATGTGACAGAGGGACAGACAGCTGTTCCTTTGGCTCAAGAGGCTGGTGAGGTGAAAGGTGAAATGAAAGCAAGAGCCAGAATGAAAATACCACAGTGAGAAACACAGGCCAGGGAACACAGCAGGACTGGGGGTGTGGGATTTCCAGCCTTCCAGGAAAGGTGCTCAGTGAAAACAAGGTGATGGTTTGACTCAGGCACGAGCCGGTGAGTCAGGAGAGCTGGGGCCAGTTCTGCCACACATTTCCCCCCTGCTCTTTGAGCAGACAGCCTCGAGCAGACACCCACAGTGTCACTGTCACCAGGATGGTCCCCATGGGGAGCTGCAGCAGGCAGGACCCCCTCAAGCAGCTCCTGGCTCCTCACGTGGCTTCTCTGCACCCATCAGTGCTTGAAAATCCTGTCCAGTGCCTCTGGCAGGAAATGCTGGATGAAACCCTTCCCAGGGCTGCCAGGAAGACACCACAGGAGTGGTGGGTGACACGACCAGCAAAGGCAGCAGCGTGTGGGTTTGCAGGGCATTGCCAACAACCCAGAAAGCCTCCCAAAGTGACAAGATTATCCCTTCCAATACCTAAAAAAAGCTGCAGAAAGGCAGTTCTCCACCTCTAGCTGTAACTATTCTGCAGAGTTTCCCATCAGGGGGTGCTGTAATCTGAGTCACCGCGAGAGCTGGGACAGCAAGGCAGTGCTCGGTGGCACAGGGGACAGGCAGTACCGACGCTGGGATGTGGCACAGTCCGGCCCTTTCCCTTCCTGCTGCAGGCAAAAGGCTCCTCTGCCCCTGCTGACACGAGCCTCCTTGATCTCAGCAAGCAGAAATGAGAGCAGGGGATGTTGTAACTCGTGCTGACAGAATGTACAAAGCAGTGAGAGCAGTAGGAGAGTGAGGGACTCTGCCCCTCCACTCCACTCTCATGAGATCCCACCTGGAGCACCAGCTCGGGGTCTCCAACATAAGAAGAACATGGAGCTGTTGGAGCAAGTCCAGAAGAGGCCATGAAGATGCTCCAAGGGCTGGAGAACCTTTGTTGTAGAGACAGGCTGAGAGAGCTGAAGTGTTCAGCCTTTGGGCAGATCTTAGAGCCCCTTCCAGTGCCTAAAGGAAACCTGTAAGAAAGATGGGGACAGATTTTTTAGCAGGTAATGTTGCAATAGGACAAGGGGTGATGGTTTCAAAGTGAAGGAGGGTTGATTTATATTAGATATAGGGAAGAAATTTTTTATTATGAGGGTGGTGAGACCCTGGCACAGAGAAGTGGTGGATGCCCCATCCCTGGAAGTGTTCAAGGTGAGGCTGGAGTGGACTTTGAGTAACCTCATCGAGTACAAGATGTCCTTGCCCTGTCAGAGGGTTTGGAGCTAGGTGATCTTTTTCATCTTTTCCTTTCATCCTTTCCAGCCCAGACTGTTCCATGCTTCTGTCACGATGTGTTCATTCCCTGCTCACTGGCTTTCACTCTTATCTCCAGCTCCTTCCCAGCCAGCAGCACCGGGATTTCATTTGTCCTTTGACAGATGACAAATGTCCTGCTCGCTGGCAGTGCCCTGCCAGCTTATCACCTGCACACTCCCAGGCTTCCCCGCGTCAGCTGCAGTAATTAAATCATATTTTTCAGGAAGGGCACTTCAGGTGAAAGCTCCCAACACCTCCTACAGCCACAGGCAGGCCTTTGCCAGGCTAATGGCACTGCTTGGGGGTCAGGGCCCTCTCCAGCTCCCAGCTGATGCAGCAATGCTGGAAGAAATTAATTTCTGTCCTAAACTCGTTCCTCCTGGCTGTCCTTGAGCACCCCTGCTAGAAATACCTTTCTTTAATATCTGAAACTGCCAAATGCCTTGAGGTTGGCTAAATGGCAGCTGTTGTACAGCGTGAAGTGCAGATCCTGTGGCAATACCAGTGGCTAAGATGCCCGAGGAGAAAGGAGGCAGAACAGAGCCAAGGCAGCCAGGATTTGACACTGCCTTCTCAGAGACACACAGGAAAGGGATGCCAAAGCTGCAGGCGGTGAGAAACCTGCCAAGACAGGGGTGGAGTCTGCGTTTTCCACCACAGGATGCTCCCTTTCCACACACAGGGGTGTGCAAAGACAGCTGAGAGTCCCCAAAATGCTCACCCCAAAGCGTCCTTGTGCCTCGAGCTGCCCAGGGCCTACAGAGCAGCAGCCCTTGGGCAGAGCCTCCTCTTTGCACCCTGAATCAGGGGGGCTGTGAACAAGCCCTGAGGTTTGCTGTTCCCAAAAGGCTCCCAGAGCAAAGGCTCAGCCTCCCTGCCAAGCTGCCTGGAGTCCCCATATTCCTCTGGGAGGGTCAGGAGCACAGCCAGATCCCAGCCCAGCTGAAGCCACCGCCTCGAGCAAGGGTTTCTGGGCACCAAGTGGAACTAGAAGGAAAATATCTTCACGCCCAGCTCTCCTGCAAACTCAGGATGAGCACAGCTTGCTGTGGGCAGCTTTTGAAGGGCGGCCACAAGGCCGTGCTCTCCACAACCCTCGTGCCTGGTGGCTTATGGACGTGTCCCTGGGAAGGCCAGGCAGCCCAGCAGCAGCCACTGAGCAGTGCTGCAGGCAGGGCTGGTGATGTGGGGTCCCACCAGCCCAACGGGATGCTCTGAACTGAGGTTAAAGGCTGCAGCCAGCTCACAGCACTGCTAAGCCACCGCTCAACCGTGTCCCCAAGTGCCACACCTACGTGTCTTAAATCCCTCCAGGCACCACTTTTCCAGCACTTGACAACTCTCGTGGTGACAAAATTATTCCTAAAATACACAAGCGATGGACAAAACCCATCCACACCGGCCTCTCTGCCACCTCGGACTCTCTGGAGCTGCTGAAAGCTCTTCTGGCATTTCAAGGTTGACCTCTAGAGGAAGTTTGGAGACAGACGAGCTGCGGCTGCGACGGTGGCACAAGGGCTGCAGGGCATTTTCCGAGGATTTGCAGGTCAGCCGTGCCCCGCCAGTCTGGCAGCGGTGACAGGCACAGCACGGTGTCCCAGCAAACCCAATTCGGGTGCGCCGGGCAGGACCGCGTGGAAAAGCATCGATTGCAGCAAATCCGCCGGGTGTGCCCGAGTGCTGGGACCTGCCCGTCATTTCTACTCCTGTGAGGCTGCAGCAGGGCCACGGGAGCTGTCCTCCAACACGGGAAATTCCCCCGGTCTCTCCCAGCTCCATAGCTCAGCGCTTTTAAAGCCTCACACGCTCTGCTTTCCTCCCACCGCCCACCCCCAGCATCTCTCCCTCTGCTCCAAATGAATCTCTTTAGCACCTAAAATTAAGCCGAGCCCTGCAGTCTGCTGCGCTGTCAAGATGCGAGGGTGTGAACCACATCGCGCTGCGCTGAGCCTTAAAAGGCAGCAGAGACCTGGGGAGCCCCAGAGCGGGTTCCGTGAGCATCACTGCGGGCGCTGCCTCACCCCGTGAACCCTCCCCAGAGCGGGCAGGGGGGAGAAAACCAAATCCAGCCCTGTCCCCGCCGGTTTCATCCGCTCCCTGCTGCCTTTCGACGTGCCATGGCAGTGTGTGACACCTCTGTCCCTGCCCCAGCGCAGAGCAGAGCAGCGGGGAGCGATGCCGAGCGCACCTTCCGCCCCTGTCCCTGCACATCCCGACCCAGCCCTGCCTCCCCTGGCTCTTTTGTCTCCCGGAGAAGACTTTTTCCCTTCCGTTTCCCCACCCATCAGAGCTGCTGGGAGAAGGGACCGCCACAAGCATCCCGCTCCGTGTCGCACCGTTTCCCTCTGGAAAGAGGAGGAGGTGACATTTAAGAGTCTCTGCTGCTGTGACATTTAAGAGTCACAGCAGCCCGGAGAGGACGGAAAACTCATCCACAGGAGCACCCGCCAGGGCTGTCGGTCCCGTACTGGGTGCTTCCTGCCCACACTGCCAAGCCAGGGGTTGGCAGGTGGGGATTTCTGTGGGAAAGAGATGGTTTGGGGTGCAGATCTGCAGATCGTGAAAGGGGCTGGCCCAGGTGAGTTTACCTGCCCAGTGTCTGCTCCCAGCCCCTCGGCCGAGCGCCTCCCAAGGGCACAAACGCTCGCAGGTTGCCAATTCTCAGCCTGCATCGCCCCGGGCAGCCCCCAGCAGCAGCAGCCCCTGCCCAGAAATTCCTCCTGCTGCCTCCGTCCTCAGCCCCGGCACCAGCCACAGCAGCTCGCTCCCCTCGCCCGGGCACAGAGGGAAAACCCCTCAGGGAAGGCGGAGAGGCGACATTTGCCCTTTTCAGGCCGCACAGAGCACAGCCGCCCTCCGCACACACCCTCCGGGCTGTCCCCACCCTGCTCCGGAGCCGGCGGGGCGGCAGAGCCGGGCACAGCCCCGCGCTTCCAGCTCCCATCCCTGCCGGAGGCACCGCCGGGACTCGGAGCCGGCCCTGGGTGCCCGGGGACTCCCTGGGGTCCATCCCGGGATGCTGCCCACCCATCCAGCCCTACCTTTGCGGAACGGCATGGAGCGGGAGGAGGCAGCGCTGCGCTCGGACGCCTGGGTTCCCCGGACGCGGACGGCTTCTCTTAGATATACGCACGCACAAAAAAAAATGACATCTATTTCTCCTGTATCTCTATTTCTTTCCTTCCTCCTCCTCCGTCTTTCAGAAGGAAGCGGACATATTTGGGCAAAGCCCGGCAGAAACCAGCGTCATTCCGAGGGTGGCACTGCAGAAAGGAGGAAGTTCTTGCAGTTTCAGAGCTTTTAACCCTTCGCTTCCCGGAGACGGCAGAGATGGGAGGGAGGTGACAGGAGCAGGACAGGGAGCTGATTGCCTTAGAAGGGGGTGGAAGGCACCGGGAGAGGGTTTTTGAGTTGATTTGTGGTGTTTTTTTTCTTGGTAGGACCAGTACAGAACGGATGTGGGTGTGATCGTGGAATTTTGGCCTCCTGCATCACTCATGGAAATTTCTGAGCCCATCAGAGCACCAATTCCATCTCCTCTGTGGTGGCACTGGGACAAACTGGGAAAACCCAGCTGCTTCAGAAACAAGAGGGGTCAGAAACTCAGATTCCCCCTGTTCAGCATCTCCTGCCCTTGCACAGGCAACTGGAAGTTCAGGTCCTGCTGTGCTGGGTCCTGAGGGTGAGCAATCACCCCTTGCCTGCCACCACAGGGCTGGGGTGAGCCACGAGCTTTGGAACAGCACCGGGTCAGTGTGTCCTCATCCCTGGAGCCCAGGTTGCAGCAGGAGGTGAAGGTGGAACATTTTAACCTGGGAGGGTTGTTTGTTTTTGCTGTGGTTCCTTTATGCCCTCCCCAGAGGTAGAAAGAGGCACTGGCTTGGAGGGAGTTCAAGAGAAACTCTTTGAACTGTGCAGGACAGGAGGCCATCCTTTCACCTTGGTGCTTGACAGGGATACCATGAGCTCCCTGCAAAACTGTTTCTCCCTCCTGGAGCCAACAAGACTTTCCTCAAACCATCCCTGGGGTGCCCTGAAGCCTCCCCATCCATCTCCTGCAGCCTCCAGCCCCATCCAGACCACCTCAGTGCTCCAGGTGAGTGCTCTGCATCCTCCCCAGGGCAAAGTCTGCCAGGTTTGGCTTAACCCCCACTGGAGAAACCTGTTTAGGCCAGTGGGTGAGGAGCACTCCAAAAAAAAGCTCCCCAGGCTGTTATGGGAGCTGTGACTCCAAAGGAGCAGCAGGGACAGGGACATCGATGTCCTTGCTGCCTCTGTCCTGCTCAGGAGTGTTGGCTGCTGCAGGTGGAGATGTTCCTGAGCCCCAGCACCACGTGAGGAGCAAAAGTGTTCACGATTTGATGGCATGGACTGCTGGGCTTCCTCCAGTGGCTGGAACCAGTTACAGCAGCTGGTTTATGCCCAGCCCCTGGAAAACATAGCAGGGCAGGCTGGGGGGCTGCCCATGCAAACCGAGCAGGCAATCATTTCCCTGGGGAAAAATCACCCAAAAATGGAATTTCCCAGGATGTTTAGTAACCTCGCAGGGCCACAGGCTGGGATCATTTAAGGCAGGTGGGCTGGAGATCCACGTGGTGTTGCCAGACAGCCCAGGAGGCAAAGGGGAATCCTCCTTCACTCTGTGTGTCCCAGCAGCCAGGGGGAAGGGACACCCTTCCAAGGACACCCCAGCCATGCCCAAGGCCAGGCCAGCAGGACCCAGGAGTTCTTCTGCCCCACCTCAAGCCCAACCCAGCCCTCTGCCCTGGCAAACAAGTGAAATTCCTTGGAGCGATGAGCTCTCGAATCTCTGCAAAACCAGATTTTTACAGTTTTATTTCCCAGGATAAATGTGGATTAGCAGCTCATCTCCAGAAGGAGATTTCCAGCACGTGATTCCAGGGCTCAGCAAAAGAAACTGAATGCAATATACTCAGGGCTGGACCCAAAAGGAGTGTTCTATCCATGAAAATCCATGTTTGGATGCTCATGTCCAAGTTTGTTGTCCATAACATCCTGCTCAGTGCTTGCACATCTTGGAAGGGTTTTAACTCCTCAGATTTTTTTCTCCAACACTGATCTTGCCTGGACAGTGCCACTCCAGCTCCAAAACCTTCCCAGCAGGAGCATCCCAGAGTTTCGTGTTGTGCCCAGGACCTGTATCAGAGGATGATGGTTCAGGTCCCCATTAGGTGCTTCTGTCACCTGGTCCTGGCCCTGGGATTTGCTCCAGTTATTCTGTGCATTGACCTAGGAAGATCTCAGATGGGACCATCCTTGGTGCCCACATCTCCGCTTTCCACTTCCCAGAAAATTCCAGAACCAGCTTCCAAGCTCCAGCCAAGGCCATCCCAGGAGCCAGAGCATCATTCCCTGTATCAGAAATTATTGGGTTTCACCCACAGAAAGCACCTCAGGTGTCTCAGTGGTGCCAGGGAGTTTTAACAGACAGAGAAGACCTCAAACGTAGCCTGGGGTTTTCTGGTGCACGAGGATCTTCACCCCTTACTCACAGTTCAACAGCATTTCTGTCTGGCATCTAGAAAGAACAACTCAAAAGTAAAAAAACAGTAATAATTTTAAAAAATTACTGAGAATCAAACCGGTCCCAGAACAAGATTTAGATGGAACTAATCAAGCTCTGGTCTAGGATGGTGAAATCAGAGCATCTCCCCTCCTGGCAGGGCACCAATGCCAGGCTGCACGGGCAGAGAGGTGCCAGTGGCTCAGCAGCACCTGAGGTTTCCAGAACATGCTGAGCAAACATGGTGGGAAGGGTTTCAGCCTGCACTGATTGTGCCCCAGGGCTGAGGGATGGTCCAGAAAGCCTCCTGAGATCTTCCCAAGCCCTGGTTTCTGTGGGAGAGGCACTTGGAGCCTCAGTGGTTGCTACCAGCTTTCCCAGCTGTGTCCTGTAGGAAGGGGTCTCCAAAGGAAACAAAAGCAGAATTTAATGACTGATATGTTAAAGGAGTTGTTCAGTTAGAACTGACCCAGCAAAGGATCCTTTTACCTTTCTCACAAGTTTAAAACCCATATTTCATAGAAATATGGGAAAGTTTGGGTTGGAAAGGATCTTAAAGACAATCTAGTTCCAAATCCCCTGCCATGGGCAGGGACATCTTCCACTATCCCAGGCTGCTCCAAGCCCTGTCCAACCTGGCCTTGGACACTGCCAGGGGCAGCCCCAGCTTCTCTGGGCACCCTGTACCAGGGCCTCACCACCCTCACAGGGAAGAATTTTTCCCTCAACTTCATCCTTAAGCCCAGAAAAACCTCTTTATCCAGGGTGGAGATTTAATTTGCCTTCCCCAGCTTGCACTGAATCCATCTGTGTGCACAACCAGGCTCTGCATCAAGGGGCACAGGGATGAAATGAGCTGCCCTGCACATCCCCAGGCAGGAAACCAGCACTGAAGTGTTCTCCCTTTCCAGCTGGTGAGGTGATGGGTGGGAGCAGTGTGGGACAGGAATGTCAGTGCTTTCAGCCTGAGCAGCAGTCACGGGATCTCCTGCACTGCAAGGCTTGCACTCTACAAGCAAATAAGAATGCAAACAGCTCCTTTGAAATATTTATAACGTTTGGAATGACTTGCATGGCACAAGGCCAAGGAAGATGAGGGTGCTGGGAACTGCTGGTGCTGTTACACCAGGGGACTTGCTTACACGATTGATCCGGCTTGCAAAGCTCTGTTTTGTCCTTTTATAAGATGTCTGAGTGCTCAGGCAGGCTCTCCTCCTCCTCCTCCCCTGGGTTACACATTGCCTGCTTTCCCTATCAGCATCAGAGCCCTTTTCCCACTCTCAGCTGTTCCCTGGCTGAGCTGCTGGGCTCACACCTGAGGTTGCACTTCAGGCCCTGACCATCACACCTCTGCTTTCAGCCCAGGTTTCCAGGGCTTTGCTGACCCTCCCACACTCCAGCAGCCAGAGCCTGGTGCCCAGCTCCCTTTCTCACAGCGAGCTCTCCCCACCTGCTGATCACCAGCCTGATGCTTCAGCCTTGCAAATTCAGCAGGGGCAAGGTGCAGAGAGGCTCTGCTGGGAGAACAGGCAGCACAACCAGGTCATCAGGGCTTAAGGATGCAGAAGGGGCTGGGAACAATCAGCTTTTGGAAAGTTTACAGCCAATCTCCCCCTTGTAGCCTGACCTGGAGAGATTACTTTTGTTAACCTGTGGTATTAGTGCTGGCATCTTCATATCACAGGTGCTTTGTAAAGGTGTGGAGACAAGATTGGATTAGAGAGATGCAGGTCAAAGACTTAGGACAAGGAGGAATGGCTTTAAACTGGCAGAGGGCAGGGTTAGATTAGAGATTAGAAAAATACTCTTCTTTGGGAGGGTGGGCAGACCCTGGCACAGGCTGCCCAGAGAAGCTGTGGCTGCCCCTGGATCCCTGGAAGTGTCCAAGGCCAGGTGGGATGGGGCTTGGAACAACCTGGGATAGTGGAAGGTGTTGGAATGAGATGATCTTTAGGGCCCTTTCTAACCTAAATAATTTTGTGACCAGGTACTCTTGGTCCCTTGCAGATCCCAGTCTCCTGCACTGCAGTTTTCAGCTTTTGGAGACAAAGAACTGGACACAATTTCCCAGGAGTGATCTGCAGGCAGTAATTACTGCAGCTGGCAGGTACAAACCTTCCTGGCTTCTCTGCTGCTGCCAGCTCCAGCAGGTTTCTAAATTTGATTTTGCCCTTTCCATGCAGGAAATTCACTTTCCCTTCTCCATTGATTTCTGTTGCTTTGAACTGCTACCACGCACCCACCTGGCACTGAAGAGGAAATGTCACATTTGGAGAAACATCTGCATCCTTCTTCTGATGCATCAAGAGTGACAGATAATCAATTCTGTTTCACACAGTCCAGACTTGCTGAGGCAAATTCTTGCCATGCAGTTAACTCCCCCTGTTTTTAAAACAGGGAAAAAAATGTATTGATTTTATGATGCCAACACCATCATTTTTTAGCATAAATGCTGATAGCCCCAAGTTTTCAGGCTTTCATGTTCCCCAATGCTGCAGGAAAAATAAAAACCATCAGGCTTTGCCCATGAATAAATCAGCCTGCTGGACAGAAATAAAACAAAGCAAAACACTTTTAAATGATCAGATAGTTTCTTCCCCTTTCTTTACCTGGATTTCTATGACCAGTATGTGATAGCTGAAGATATTTTCAAAACTTAATTTCCTTGTTATCCCTAAATTCCTGACTTCCTCAGAAGAGCTGAGTCCTTGCAGGTGAATGTGACACTTCTGGGACAGTGTCTTTGGGTGCAGTGGTGTTGTGTATTATGGGATGGTGGGCAGGGCTGTAACTGGTGCAGGGAGATGGATCTTCCTCTGAAATTTGTGCTTGAAGCTTGTGCTGAACCCCAGTTTGAGTACACTTCATTGCCAGGATTATTTCCCTGGAAAGGTCTTTAAATTTTGCTGTTTGGTTGCAACATCCCTTCCTACAAAGAGAGAAGACAAGGCTCTGGGAATGGCTCCAGCTCACATCCTCTCCCAGTGGTAACTGCATCACTTACACCCAGCTCTCTCCCAAAGTGGAAAAACACAAAACCCCATCAGTTTTCACTTTCCATCCTCCCAAGAAGAGCTGGGTGTGCTTTGCCAGAGTATCACTGGAGTTTTGGTTCACAGTTGCTATACAAGTTTTACAAGTTGAAAGCAGAGAAGTCCAAAAGTGCTACCCAGCTTTGTGCCTGCGGCAGAAGGTGGAGAAACCCAAGCTGAGTGGAAGACCTTTGTCTTGGCAGGACCATGTGGATTCCTGAGCTGTTGACTTGCTGCAAGCTCTCAAATGGAGGCCAGAGATCAACACCTTAGAGATTGGGAGAGGAAAAACAACTCAGGGGCTGTGAAGTGGCAAGATGCTTAAAAGCTGCTTTGAAAAAAAACCCCCATGCTCCTCCCAAAGGAGGAATAAGAAGCAGGAGAGAAGAAAGGAAAGGGTTAGGCATCTTCCTGGGAAAGATCTTGTTTTCCATAGAGCTGAGGGTGTCTTGGGCTTTAAGCATGTGCTGCAACTGCTGGGGCTGCCAAAGCAGGGCAGGGGGATGTCCTGCATGGGAGACAGGGCCTGGGGGGTGCAGGATGTTTGTGCCCTATCCCCTGATTCCCACAGCTATGGGGCTGAAAGCTTGGGGTGGGTAATGTTGTTTTGGACACCAGGCATTTGTTTGGACACAAGACATAAGGCTGTGTTTTTACATTTCTGTACTAACAACCCCATGCTCTGGGATCTCCCAGTTTCCTGATGCTAAAAAGAGAAAAAGCCATAAAGCCACAACCATGAGCTCAGCAGGAATCAGGGTGTGAGAGGAAACCTCTGCAGGAGCATACACACACTATCCCTTCTTCAACTTACAAAATGTTTCCTTTGACTTTCATACTTGTTCTTCCACTGCACCTTTTCCTCTTCAATATCCATTTCCCCCCATTCAAACAGGACTTTGCTTACTGACATGGAAAGCTGTGTTTGTACCTGTGTACAAAAAGCCACCAGCAAGATCCAGCCCCACCCGACACAAACAGGCAGCAAGGTCCCTAAAGGAGCACAGAGATCACATTTGTATTTATTTTCAGCTAATGCACAGTTCTGGTTAAAGTACCAAACACAGGCACACAGACAGGGACTTTGGCATCCATTCTCTCTCTTTAGAAACAGAAGTGAAAGACTTTAGGTTTTCCCACCCTTTTGTCCAGCAGTTAAAAGTCCTGCAGACTTTACAGCATTTTTTTTTCTCTTTGCCACTAACTGGCTGAGTTGCACCTCGAGTGGCACAAAATATTTTTTAAATAGGAAGTAAAATCACACTGGACATTCAAGGCAAGCAGCAGCTGTAACCCACGGCCCTGCAGAAAGAGAAAGGCAATCTTACCTTTCAGAGTTTCAGAGTTAATAAATCCTTCAGTGAGGGGGAAAAAGAAGCAGCCACTCCTTTACTGCTCTTGACATAAGGCATGAGTATCTATGATTACATCCAGGGGTTAAGGTTCTCAGCTCTGGCTGATGTTATGAGCAACTCGTATAATTACCAGTTTTTGCATCTTTAAAAAATCCTGTCATGCTCTGTGAAGCAGGAAATGCCACTAAAGTCTTTTGAAGAAAAGGTTAGTTTTTGAGCAACCTGGTCTAGTGGAAAGGGTCTCTGCCCATGGCAGGGGTTTGGAACTAGATGGTCTTGGAGGTCCCTTACAATCCAAACCATACTAGGATTTTATGATTCAAAACAAGGCAAAGCAGATGAATTTATCCTCTAAATTACATCACAGATAAGAAACAGCTGTGCTTACATATGAAACACAAATCAAAGGCCACGTGTCCTGCCAGGAGCTGCCTGATCAACACCAGCTGGACTTCAGAAGTACCTTCTACAGCCACAACAAGAAACCAGTGGTGATGTGTCAGGATAAACCAAAGTGATGGATGATAAAGGCACTGGGATTGCTCTTTAGCTGCTCTGCAGCTTGAATAAAATCACAGCATCACAGGGCAAGAGGGAAGTCTTTTATCCAAAGTCCTGTCTATAGGACACACCAAAAAAAAAATTCCCAAGCCCAGGTGCTACTTTCAAACCCATCTATGAAGAACCTACATCTGCCCAGAGCAGCACAGCAAGAATCCAAATCTCCTGGCTGAGTCCTCTCATTGCTCAGGGACAGCAAATCAACAGAGCACACACTGCTAGACACAACCAATCCCTGTTTGTTTTTAAGGACAACTGCCTCATCACCTGAAGGCAGGAATTCCCCTAAGAACTCAATCATTACAGCACTGCACTTACTGTGACAGAAAGTGCTTGTAAGAGACACCAAGTCCTCCAGGATCACAAGCAGCTCCTGATTTTTTGGAAAAAGGAATAGGGTTAGTCTTGCACCCAGCTAGGAACACGTTACCAGTGCCAGAGGCATCCAGACATGGACCTCAGCTGTGGTTGTTTTTTTTTTTTTTTTTAAATAATTGTAAATAGCTTCTACAATTCTGGGAGTAGCTAATCTAACACTTTTTATGAAGGACAAGAAAATCAGCAACAGCCAGTGGATTCACTGAGGGGAAGTCATGCTTGCCCTGCTTAACATTCCAGAATGAAAGACTGGCCTGGCAGAGGAGAGCTGTGGGTATTGTCCACCTGGACTTCTGTAAGACTTCCAAACATTGTCATCTGTAAGATCCTCCTCACAAAGAGGCTCTTGAAGGAGCAGACACCAAAAGCTGCCTGACTGCCTGGTCCCAGTGACCAGTGGCTCAGGGTCTGCCTGGAGGCCAGGAGCTGTCTGTGAACCCCAGGGGTCAATGCTGGGTCCAGCCCTCTTTAACACCTTCATTAAAGCAAATTTGCAGGTCACATGGACTGGGAGGAGTGGCAGCTACCTCAGAGGGTCATGCTGCCACCCAGAGGGACCTGGGCAGGCTGGGGAGAGGCTGGCAGGAACATCTTGGAGCTCAGTGAGAAGTGCCAAGTCCTGCACCTACGGAGGAGCAATCCCAGGCACAAACATGAGATTTAATTCAATGTAACATAGGGTGAATGTTAGTCTTGCTCAGGGCCTCTTGCACCAAGTGCTGTGAGGACTGAAAGTTCTCACTCCCCCATTAGACT
Source organism: Irena cyanogastra (assembly GCA_013397155.1). Classification (NCBI taxonomy): domain Eukaryota; kingdom Metazoa; phylum Chordata; class Aves; order Passeriformes; family Irenidae; genus Irena; species Irena cyanogastra. The sequence goes on from VWZV01002325.1 coordinate 482,338, forward strand.
TCTGCTTGTGGAGCAAGAAGGATCTGAGGGTTTAAGATCTTCTTTGAAACCTTCCTTTCTATCTTTAAGAAAACTGAGGTTACAACACATATTTTCTCTTGCACAGAAGGGTAAAATAACCCTGACACACTCAAATCTCCCACAGGAGCCTGGTTTCAGACAAGCCTCTCCTAAGGCAACCACTTACACAGACTGCAGCACATGAATTACATCTCCTTCTGAACTTGCTTCAGAACCCAAAGCTCAAGGCTAAGAGATTTGACCGTTTTCTGTTGCCACAATAAAAAGCAGCTCCACCAGGAATGTGGGTTTTGGTTGCAGAGGTGCAAGTACAGGGGAACTGGGTGTAATCCCAACTCTCCAAACCACCTTCTGCATGTCCTTGGGCGAGATGTTTCTTGTAGCTGCCTCCCTCCCTTCATGGCTATTCAGACAGAAAGTTCTTGAGGGCAACAACTGTCACCTTTCATGTAACAGTTGCAAAGCAAACTTAATATTTTGATAATAGTAATGTTAAAAATGTTCCCTGCAAGCTCCATCTCACATCAGATTTTAGTCTGACACCCAGCAGGCAAAGTGATAAACTGAAAGGTGAAATCCAACACAGGTTAAGTGCAGAACAGTGCAGGTGAGAAAATAAATCATAACTTATGTGCTTAACAATGGGCTCTGAAATAGCTGCTACTGCTCAGCAACACCTTGGGGTTTTAACAATTAGGAAGGTAATAAAGTCATTAAATCCCCACTATTAAAATAGTAGCCAGTGTTCTGAATTAGGAAGAGAACAAGGCAGCAGACGGTGATGCCACTGTGCAAATCCCTGCTCTTAAGACCTCAGGGCTGTTAATGCAGCAGGAACCTCATTCAGCTCCAGGCTGACACGTCCTACACGTCCCTCTCAGCTTCCTGGTGGCTTCAGGACACTCAAATCTCTCTAAGCAGGCATCTAATCTGAATTCCCAGAAGCAATGAACAGTTTGTACTTAGCCCAAGAGGAGATGGAGTTATTCAATGCATTAGACAATCACAGCATTTACACAGGTGCTTAAGCCAAGGAATTAAAGCTTAAATTTAGGAAATCATACCTGAAAAACACCCAGTGCTTCACCTGAAGCACTACAGCCAATCCTGCACTGCCAGTAAGGTAAATGTTCCTAACAGCCCATCATCCTCTTCACTTTCTGTGAAATCAGAACCTTCTAGGGCACCACACAAAGAGGAAAATATTATTACTTCAGACCAGTCACCAGCCACATGACAGAATGAGGTGGCTGCACAATTTCCAGGGTGTAAAGACAACCAACCAAATAAAACTTGGTAGCTGCAAAGAGCTCCAAATTAAGTGCTGCTGAGCCTTTGGAAAGGGCACTGATGAAACAGAGGAGAAAAGGGATGTGTAAGCAGGAAGAGCTGGAGGTGTTAGATAAAAAGATACTTGAGAAACTACTAGAAATAGAAGTCAGTGGCAAGATTCCAGAGGAGGTCAATTCTCCAGCAGAGAAGTAAATTCAGAACCAAATTTTTCAAGGCATGCAAGACACAAACATGCCTGAGGAAGTCTGAGCCAACACAGTGAGAGTGTTGAAGAACAGGGAGAAGGTGCATTTGCAAAAACATGCTTCCTGCTCAGGACACACATGAAGCCTGACCACAGAGCTCAGTGAGTGCAGGTTTCCACACCTGTGCAGATTTGTTTGCATCACCTGCTTACACACCTCGCTCCACTGTCACGTGTTTGTACAGCACCCACCACACAGATGGAATTCAGGAGATGTAGATCTGCTCCAGGTTTGCTTGCTTCAGTGTCCCCATGAAAAACATCTCATTTATAGCATGAAACTCCTACACAAAACACTAGATCAACAAACTCCCTTCCCTACATTTTCATGGATAAACTTTGCTCCTGTTTTCAACCACAATAAGGATTCTCAGAATGAAATGGTTCAAAAGTTGCCAGTCTCAGCAAATGGAAAACCTTCAAGTTACCAGACTGGAAGCTCAGAAGCTGGTGCTAAAAAGCACAACAGCTGGTTAAAGGCACAATAAACAACCTGAGTACCTCAGGAAATACTTACAGCCTAGTCACTCAAGAGGTATTTGCTGAAATAAGAGCCATAAATAAATCACGTTGCTTAAAGCCAAGTCATATTTCAAGCTAAGTTCAGATCACACTCAATTTGTTACCAGTGGTTAAACTTTCTCAAATTATTTCAGTACTACAAGCAAACTATGCTAATTCATACCAGGCTAATCTCTCTGTTTTACTACACAGCAGCAAAGGCCTTAAAGTGTTGCTCAAAGAGAAAACGAAGAGCAGAAGCAGGAACAGAATCTAGATTTTGTTTTTGCCCCAAGTCCTGTGGTTTTGGTGTCAGGACTGCTCCTCACTTCTGCTGCAGTGAGGGCAGATCAGAGAAAGTGCCAGCTTGTGGTGCAGAAGTGACAAACTCTGAGGGACTGCCTTGCACAACACAAGAGCAGAGTAAGGAAGCCAACACACAGCAGGTAAAATACCAGGTTTTTAAAAAAATTCTGGTTTACAAGCAAACGTTTGTACAGAGGTTGGTGGAACACAAGCGGACAAAATAAGCAAAACACAAAACCCAAGGGTTTGTCATAGAAATCTCAGCCAAAACTCAACAGAAGGGCAAGAACTGGAGATATTCACAGCATTGAACTACAGGTCTGTCCCCCCTCCCCCCAGTCCATGTGTGTAATAGGAAGAAAACATCCAGCATCAGCTTTCAAACAGCTCAAATGCCCTCAGGGCTCACAGCCATTTCAGTATCTCCACAATTCTGGGTGCAATGGGGCACAGAGACAACTGCCACCACTGCAGAGTCCCCTCTTGCCAACTCTTTGTTTGTTACATACTGTTCTCAAACAAAAAGCAAACATAAAACTAGGAGCAGAGAGCTGTGTACTATTTTACATCCAGTTAAAACTAAGAGTAGTAGTGTTTAGTTTGTCAACTCTTCAGATTTTCATGAGAACTTCCCTCTATGGCCTCCTACTGTGAAAATTCCACAGGCACTCCTTCCCAAAAGGAAAAGAAAGCCTAACCCTGATGGCATTTGACCTCAAATATAGAAATATAAACAGGAAGAGCAAATGCCAGGTTTGAAATTATTAAACCAAGTTAGTTGCTATGTGTGAGCTAGAGAAGTGAGATTCTGAGAGCTGGCCAGATACAGGAAGGAGTTTCCCTTCTCCCTTCTGATGACCTGAAATCAGTTATCCCTGGATATTCCCAGCACAGACTGCCCCACAGCACAGAGCTCCTGCTAAGAGTCCATTAATTTCCCTCCTCTTTCCATTTCCCTGAATTAGAAATGGATTTTCTTTTGCTCTATGAAGACAGACTCAATCTTTGTTATTTTAGTCTCCATTCTGGCACAGAAGCTTTGTCCTGGAGTCAGAAGAACAAAACAGCTGCAACTGTCCAATGACCCAAATCACTGGTGTGCAGAGATGAGGACTCAGGAGAGCAAGGCTCTGACTCTAGGAGAGACCATCAGGGAAGAGAAGATCATAGCACACAGTCCTTGTCCAAAGCTTCACACTTATTGTGGATCCAGCACAGGGACTCCATGATGAAGCACCAGAACAAAGAAAGCAGGAATACAGACAAAGCATCTCCTCAGCAGTGGGTTTTGAACAGAGCAAAGTCATCTGTAAGCTCAAAAAAACCAGGATTCCCAGAGCAGAAAGCAGAAATGTGCAATTCAAAACCACACAGACGTGAATCTTACTTTCAAAGGGCTTTATATTACAAAAGAACATAAGTCACAACGAATGTGTAAAATCCATTCAATGAGGCTTGTTTCCAGTCTGCTAGGAAAGCTACTTTTCTCTTCTATATTCCCAGCCTACTGCTGAAAACATGATTGCCAAAACAATGACACCTCGAGCTAGATTTTTAAAATCAAACTTGTTCTGCCAGATCCAGCACTCTGAACTTGTCCAGGTTGTAGAAACAAGCCTTCACCACTCTACCTCCAAAATATCTTCCATTTAGATCCACAACAGCTGGAATTGAAACAAAGAGCAGATCAGCCAGCAGCAATTCAATAAAATAAACATCTCTTTAACTAAACAGCCTGGCCAGTGAGACTGTTTAATCTCTCTACAGAAGTGAACTCTGAGGTTCACAGGACACAATTTAGGATCCTACCTTTGATGGCAGATTCAACCCGTTCAAACTCTAAAAATATTCTTACAGCTTCATCATCAGGGGCACCAGGGATCTGAACCAAAACAAAAACCCCAAGCCACAAGTAATTAAAACAGTAATGAGAACATTGGTTTTAATTGCTGTTCTTCACAAAGGCAGTGAAAGAATGAAATAAAAAGGTTCCAAAACCACAGCACTCAAGTGATTTTTGCACAGATGCTATTATTAGAAGCTTGTCTCTTACAGATACACAAAATCCAGAATTCCAACACAGTAAAGGACCCTGAGAGATCTTCTATGTATGCCCCTCTTAGGCAGAAACACTCCAGTTGTGAGGGATGAGCGCCCAGTTTACTTTCAGAGCAGCCAAAAAGAGACAGATTATCTCTTACCTCAAAGATGACACATTTCCCAACCTTGCCATATTTCTCACATTCCTCCTTAGTTTCAACTTCAAGGTCTTCATCCACCTCCCCAGCACCGACCATGTTCTGAAAAACAAACCCAACTCACTGCATGGAGTCTGTGCAGGTGATTGTGTACACAAATCACAGATGCTCTGTGAATTGTGACCACAAATACTTTAAAAGCTTAAGAGCTACAGGAGGAGACAGTTCCCTGTCCCTAAGACAAAGGAACTGCACAATTTAAAGCAGTGTTGATTTAAAGTCACAGCTTGTACCCCAGGAAGTCATATAAATTCTCCAGAACACAGAACACCACATGGGTGCAATGGGGCACAGAGATTTGAACTGTACAGAGTTTTGTATCAGGAACAGAGGTTTAAACATTTCAACACCAACACACGTTCCCTTGCTCCCACAACTCACCCTCAGTAAGACCACTTTAGTTGGGCATTTCAGGATCTCAGTTAAGGGGTTGGAATCCGCTTTCTTGCCTGTTTCTGTTTGAAGACAGAACAGTGAATCATGGTATAATTTAAAATTAAGGCTCATTTAGGGACTTTTATCAGAATCTTATTGATCAAACAACGGAATAAAAGCCACAAAATGTACTTTCACACTGGTGAGAAACAGTTATTCACAATTTGTAGCTACCTGGAATGACAGAAAGCAGAAAAACAACTTCCAGTGGTATGAATTAAGCAGTAACACTGACAATATACTACTTCTTTGAGGGAAATAATTCCTAAGTTCAGAATTGTATCATAAGAACTACAAGACTAAAAGTATTCTGACTTCCACCACTTGTGCTCAGAAGCCTGGATGTTGTCTTGAGATCAGATAAGAGGAGGGAAATGAGAGCAGTATTGACAGGATGTGACAGGGAAAAAGCCATCAGGACAGAGCAGGATCAGCCCTGGAAGTGAAGATGCTTCCCCAACACTAAAGGGGAACAACTGATGGAGGAAGGAGCTAAAAAAAATGCATACAGGATCACTTTACAAAAAGATAAAAAAATGTAAATTTCCACAAGAACAAATATGAGTCATTTTTTCCAACTCCAATGTTTTCAACAAGGAGACATGGTAAACAAAAATCCAGGAGCTTCATTTCTCACACATCTGGTGTAGGACACAATTACCTTTCTCTGTAGATTCACCAACAATGATCTTGCCACCTCTCTTGCTTGTTTTCTCTACTGACAGTGCTGTGCTGAGCCCCTGTTCATGTTTGCCCAGCCCCTGGCCCTCTCTGAAACCATACTTCTGCATGATTTTGTGAGCTACTGTCCCCCTGCAATGAGAAAAAAAAATCAGTTCGTAAAGGTTTCTTCTACAAAACAACACTGCATTTATCCTTAGTGCTCAAATATCCTACCTCCTAGAACTTCCTTACACAGAAAGTACAGAAGCTCCTACAAGTTACAGGATTTTTTTCTAGGCAAAAGGCTAAAACGTCTGGCTATGTAGTGCTGAAAGATTAAAACAATAAGTCACAGAAGAAATAGCCAATTGTGGGGTCAAAGTAAGGCAGGTTAGGTCAGATTTTTAGCCCTTCCTTCAGTGAAGTCAGGGTTCCATGGTACTACTAATTAGAGGTGGTAACAATGCACAAGCTGGTCCAGCAGTACCAAGTTTGGTTATCTTTTTCTGGGCAATTAAAAACACCCCACCAAACCCAAAAATGAGGTCTCTAAGCTGTTTTTAACTATAGATTCACCTTCATCTGTTGCCACAGCAGTTAACACAACATCACATACAAGGCAGGAAAGTGAATGGGCAGATTTGTAGCCACAGCCTGCTACATTCATGCAAAATACACTGAATTTTTGAACAAAGCAGAGCTGAAATGATTTGAAATATCAATTCGCTGGTATGTAGCAAATTTAAGACAAAGCTGGAAAAGGAACCTAGAAGAACTAACATGCCACCTGTATTTTCAAGTACACTCCACTGCCATAAACACTTTATGCTGGAGTGTGGCTTAAAAGCACAGCCTTGAATGCAACCACCTCAGATGTGTTTCCCCCAATCCTGTCAATCCACATTTTTTCCTGTATCCGGCCAGTTTGGACTCTCTGAACTCAGACTAACCACATACATGCAATGGGTTGTGCTCTTCTCTCCTGACAGCTTATTTCAGCTTTTGGTTTCCACCACCTTCCACTGCCTTCTCCCACAAAATGTGCAGGAGTCACTCATTTATTTACCCCATGTTGGCGAGGAAGGAGTTGCTGGGTCCTGTGGGGGAACGAGGTCTCTCAGGCTCATCATACACTGGGGGAGGAATTGCTGCTTTGGAAGAAGGTGCCCGAGGTCTCGACTCCTCCTCATAAGGGAATGATGCTACAGCTGGAGAAAACAGAGACATTTGGGGTTTTTTCAATAAAATCCTAACAAACTATGAAAAGGTCTTCCACATAAATCCAAATCAGAAGAATGTTTCCTTTGCACATGCTGTTTTGACATCCCCTCACCTCTCTCTCTCCCTCTCTCTCAGAAACAACATCTGAGTTATTCTGGGTTTTCCTCATTGGATGTAGATTTCCACAGCTCTACAACGCATTTTATAAACCTCTTATTAAATGAAGAAAAGGAACATTAAGAGACCAGCTGCACTACAAAGAGATTATCTGGAGGACAAACTCCCATCCATCAGGAACAGAATTATGACAAAAATGGATCAATGCACAACTAAAAGCCCAAGGACTGTAATAAAAATACACTGCACATTTGCAGAGAAGAGAAACCAGTCTATTAAAAACAATGAATGCAACTCATCTCACTGGGAATTTCTGAACTGCAGCTATTCCTGGGGAAGGAGATGGATCTGGTATCTCAATCATACTGGTTAGATTATTAGATCACCTTCCACTGATAAGTCAAATACTAAAATAAAAAAAAAAAGCCTACTAGAACACTAGAAAAAATCACTTTTGAATGAACTTACGGACTTTCATCAGACTGACCTAATTTTAGAATATTTCCTTGTACACTAGCTCTTGTATCTCATCAAATAAAAGGTCAGACATGGAGTTTGAGGATATATTATAAGGAAAAATAATTCCTGTTTAAACAGATGGACTGGACTATGGGACTTTTGCTACACTAATATTTTCTTGTTTTCTTCCAGCCTGGATTTGAGCATCAAGTAAGAAGCCATACAAAGGTTTCTTTGTGGGATCATGTCACATTTTAAAAGCTCTCCCCTTAAGGATATTTCTACTATTTTCAGCCTATATTTAAGCTTTCCTTGACACTGATCAATTGCCCTTAATTATTTACTCAAAACAATGTCTTTCTGTTTTGAATATTTATACATATCAAATGCTTTCACTGGATCATTCACTTAAGCTTTGAGGTATTTTATTTTACATTTTAATCTTCTCATAAATACAATGAGGACTCCCAAAGAAAAGTTCGTGTGCATAAGATTTTTTCTTATTGTTATTTTTTAAAGCAGACAACATGCTGATAATTATTTTAAATGTTAAAATTTACAACAGTTAGACATGGGAAAAAAAAGGGGGGAATGGTTTTGTTCCTATAGCAGGATGATGCCACCTCGTGGACAACTGAGATCCTCACACCAACACTACACAGCAAATCTCTTCAGCTAAACTGCATCCTGGAAAAATTTATAAAATTCTGTCTCTAGTGCATAACTGCTTTAGAAAAGATATTCACTAAGTACCTCCTCAAGGAAAGAGCAATGGAAAAATTCCCTCTCCACACTGAGGTGGTTTCTAGTCTACCTAGAGAAACCTGCCTGTGACATTTCTTCTTTCATATCAGAAGGGAGTAGCTGCACATGGTTGTAAGAGCCCAGTTTGCCAAGCCATTTGTCCAGCAATACAGAAAGATTTCTTCAGAACAGAGAAGTGAAGCAGGGCAGCATCACAGGTCCCCCACAGCCTTCCCCCACGAACAAAGAACTTGTTCATGTCCTGCTGCTACAAAGAACCCATGGGAAAAGCAGGAGGAGTTAACTAAATAGAAAGTTGAATAGGAAATGAACACTGCTGGGTTTAGAGAAGAGGATTTTGGAGTACTCACGTTCCTTGTCCTTCTCAACGAGAGAAGTGGGTGGTGCAATGGCAGCTCCTCCCATACCTATGAGCAAAATGGAACACAACACATTTGGAGGACATCACAACAGACTTGAATTATTTACTGTAGCTTTGCTGCTGAACAAGAATAAAGACTAATTTTGTTTATGCAAAGACATATTTCTGATCCACATCACCTGACAAGCTCTAAGGGCACTGATGTGACAAGTGAAGGAATGAAAAGCTGCAATAGTGAAAACTCAGTGATTCTCACAGCCTGATTTTATGTCATGCCTCATCCCTTCCCTGGAACCTACACCATGCAGAAACTTACAATAGGTATCTCACAAACTAAGGTTAAACAGAAGTACTGCCACAAGTAATTTGGCTGCCATCTGCCTCCATGGAAAAATACCAGTCTTCTGCATTATATTATGTTGTAATAAAATGCCAGATTTATTCTAAAGGCTCAGAACTAACAGTGTACTCATGTGAGGACAGAGAAATGCAGAATCCATGAAACAGGACTGTGAATTCTCCTCCCTCTTTTTCTCCTCTTTCCACACCAAAACCATAAGCAGTTCCCTTACTTCTTTTCCGTCTCTCCCTTTCATAATCTTCATCTTCATCAGAATCTGGATCTGGTCGTCTTGAAAACCCACTGGCTTCATGTCTGTCTTTACGCCTTCTAGGAGACACAGCAAGTTAGGATGAGAAACCATGGAAGTTAACCCTTTGTTTTAATTTGTGACCCCAACTCTGCAGGGTGAATTATTCCGCTCCATCCAACTGGCATTTAACATGTCTCTCATGAAGTGCAAGTTAACACCTTCACCATTTGTTTCTTTGCTCTTATCCTCACGGGGCATTTTTGGTAAAACAGAAGATGGATCTAAGCCAAGATAATTTTCCACCTGCAATTTGGCCAAGAAGAATGCATGGAAAGGAGGATACACCTGAATAAATCCTGCCCAAACAGCTCAGACTGAATGACTACCATGGAACAGATGTTGGATGGAACAGAGAGCAAGGTAATCGACATTGATTAATCAATCACCTTGCTTTGGACAGAACCCCTTTTACATTTCCCATCACAGGCTAAACAGAGTAGTATCATTTACTCAATAAAAAACCATCCTCATGCTCATACATCAGATTGTTGAGAAGCTTGCTTGGCAATTAAATAAGATTCAGGAATAACTTCTAATGTGAAGTAAGGAATGCTTCAACATTTGTTTGCACTTCAGCTGTTATGTGAAGTTAAGTGCACCACCTGGTGCACAAATTAAATCTCATTCCTAGCACAGCCACCAAAACTGTGCTAAAGGATGACAAAAACAGCTCTAGTATGGAACCACACAGAATTTCTGAATGTCTGCCCTATGGAATCAAAACAAATGTCCAGCTTGTACTCCCAAAGCAGACATCTGGTGCAGGTTTGGCTGAGATTGTTTCCGCAGTTTGAAATGAGAATTTATTATGCATTTTTCACCTATTTTCTCTAATATTTATATGTATAAAGACTCTTGGCCCACACACAAGTACAAACACAACCAAAGAGCAGAAAATACTGAAGCTGTGGGAATGACATCCCAGATTCCTGAGGTCTTGCATGCCAGCAGGGCAGAGCCTCAGGCATTCCTTCTCCATCAAAACAACAAAGATATAACCAAGAGAAGACAGAGAAGACCCAATGACTAGAAATATTAATTTCCACAATCTAAACAGGGCGGCAGAACTGTAATTCCAGACTTCAGATGATTCATACTGTGATGAAGATGGTTTATTCACTTCACTTGAAATGAGCAAATGTAATCTTCTGCTTGGCTGGCAGACATTTTACCACTTATAACAATCAGATACTGAATCTGCATTCAACTTCCCTAACATGATTACAGAGATTTCTTATTTCAGGGAAAGGGCATTAAAAATAAAGCAGTACTTTCTTTTGTCCAGAGACAATAGATTAATAAACACATAATTAAATTATTTAATAATTAAATTACTGATTGTAGAGTATTAAAAAAGGAAATTCAATTATGTCTCTCAAAGGCTGTACTAGCTACACTTAAAACTGAATGCATCCATGGATTAGTTTGTAGTTTTTAGAAGCAGAAAGGATGGTTCATCACTGACTGTTGAAAAAGTTTTTCTGTCGTCAGGTGACACTGACATCAAATACTCTAAAACACCTGCAAGGTCAAATGCTGATAATGATGCATGAAGTACCCAAATATTGCTGCTATTATTGAAACAAAGCAAATTTAGAATAATTTTGACACGGGTCTTTCACCCAAAGAGGCTGCAAAGCTGATAATTCTTATTGGTTTTGCACTGTTAGGTGATTTTTATCAAGAGCATTAAAACATATTAATTACAACACTGCACTTGCTTCTACAAGCACACAGTATTCACAAAACCTCTAAGAATGTCCAAGAATATACAGATAAAACTAAACAAATTGACATGTCTATTTAGATAAGAGTCAATATGTCAAGCCTTAGAACAAAAGCCTTACTTTTCTCTCTCCTCAATCTCCTTCTGCCTCTCCAGCTCCCGCTGCCGCTGCCGTTCCTCCCTCTGCCGTTTCACCACTTTCTCGTAGTCATTTGGGAACATGGGATCATACTCATCTGCCAGGGGAATCAACACATCTCCTGCAGAAAAACCACTAGGGACAGGATCCTGAAAAAAAAGATATTGGTTTTTTTTTTAGCTGAAATCTGAAAACAACACCCAGTTGGAAAGCAAAAATTTAACACTTCCGATTCCTGACTTCTGTAATGTCAGGTAATATCCTAATCCCACTGGTGCTAGAAGAAATCTTGGCTTTATTTAAAACTAACATTTCATTCAGTTTCTCGTTACATCAAATTTTTCCCATGAAGAAAGAACCACCCCCTCCCCTTGCAAAATGCAGAGCAGCAGCAAACAGCATGGACAGGAATTTTGCAAACCCCATTAATGCATTATTAGAAGCTTTATGGCATCTTGCTGCTGCAACCATCTGCCAGAGTCCTCCCACACCATCTCATCAGGCTTTTTACCAGTTGCTATTAATATAATACCAACAGAGGCACACAGATTGTTCTCCTCTAATCTTAAAGAATCTTTCAGAGCTTTTCCTTTGAAAAAACTGCAGGGAGAGAGTTTCTCTTGATTCCTTACCATGAGAAATCCATTTAAAAAGTTAAGTGGCTTTAGTTCTTTTTATTTTTCAGTTGATTGTTATACAGGTCCAGTTCCAACACTGGTGCAATCACAATTATAATCACTATTTAGCCGCCCAAACTGCTGTCTTGCAAAGTAATTTGAATCTGTCCAGGATTCTAAGAACACTGTTTTATAACTGGACATTAACCGTGGTAATTCCATGCTGTACCACACATAAGTCTGAATGAAGTTGAAATGTTAATTAAGAAACTTTCAGCAGAGGAAAAAATTCTCAGAAAATAATCACTTTTTTTGACTACTAGCAAACATTCGACTTCCAAAACATTTGGAATTTTTAGCTGCCCTGGTCTTACCTTTAGCCCAGCTGCTACATGAGGGGGTGTGTCCACGATCTGTCTCTCATCAGAGGAGCTGCCTCGTTTCAGGTCAATCACTGGAGCAAGGACTGTGGTTTGTTTTGTTCTCTGACTCTGCAAAAATCACCAAAACACACAGTGTCTAAAAAAGATAAAGCAGTTTTCTAAAAATCAGCTTACTTGATATACTTTCCTGTGGTAGGTGAATGGTCCTAGGTTTTGACTGGCACCAGAAACACACATTAAAAATTCACCCAATCACTTCAGGTGAGTTTGAACAGAGTCAGTTTCTAAGAAACTCAGATTTATTCCACAGATCTACTGTTCTTCCCATTTATCATCAGATAAAATATTTTAATCTCTTCTGAACTCTTGAGTTTTCTAATCCTATCCTATTCTTCTGTTAGGCTATGGACACACTGCACAACAGTTACATGGACAAAGAGCACAACTAATATAGCAGTCAGTAAATTTCATCCATGCATTTTGTTCCACCTATCAACTAAATCCTGCCCCCAGTTTCAGCAGCATAAATCAGGAGTAATTCCAGTGAAAAAATGCTGTGGCTACTTAAGTATCTGGCATCAGTGCTACTGCTTCTTCTTTTAATTAAGTAGTTTCACTGCAGAACCTACACACCCCAAAGAGCGCCTGTGTCCTGCCTGAACCAAAACATCCACACTGCTCAAAGAAAAAGGGTGAAATAAAAAGCAGCAGCAATAAAAAGAGAAAAGGGCTCTGTCACAGTCTAGTAAGAATCAGCTTGCACTCCTCCCTTTCATCTGCTCTGGAAATACTTGCTGTAAAAATTTATAATACATTATGATTTGCAGGTTAGCACCAAGAGCCTTTTAAATAATAACCATAAAATGATGTAAACATGGAAATAATCAATCACAGTGTAACCCTTACTTACACTAAAAAGAATAAAATTATAAAGCTGAATCTCATGATCTTTAAAGCTAAATTTGAAGATCAGCTTTTGGCTCTGCTGGTAAGAAGTTCAGAGGTTTGCAGCACATACATCAGTGCTTCCTGAAGTTTTAATTTTGCAACACTCCCTCTAAGAGACATCAAGAAAAATGCATTTTCCCTTTTTCCCCTTCAGCTTTGCCAGGCTCTCTGCTACAAACCCACAGACAAATACCAGCAAAATTCCCTCAAAATGGTATTGTGAGGTCACAAACACAATGCACTGAACATGAAAGAAGTCTGAAAACCAGAAAGGGACTGTACCTTTGCTTGTGTGAGAGCTGCTTTCTTCACCTGCAGCTGAGACTGCAGTAGTTTGAAATTCTTGGACCAGCCTTCTGTTTTGGAATCGCTGGTCTCAACCCCCAAGTCATCGTAAAGTGACATTTTCTCTTCAATTTAAAACTGAAAGACAAAAGAAAAAAAACTCCAAATGACACCACAAATCTATTTCCAGGTTATTTGCTAACAGTCTGCACATACGGGTACACCACCTTTTACTTCACTTTTCCTAAAGCCAGAGAAAATTGGCCTTTTTCTGCTAGTGGCAAATACACATAACTAGAGCAAAGCTGTATAAAAGTAACAGTTGGAAGGGTGATGAAAACTGTTCAAGAATTCATTTAATCCTGCAGTGGAATATGAACAATTAGGGCTCAATTGCAAGAAGTTTACTGCAAAAATAAAAAGGAGATCTTGAAGATTATTAAACATCTGGCCTCAACACAGCAGGGGTTATAAAAGCATAGATGCACAGGATGAGGACAGGGTGCTGTGGGAAGCCCCACTTGCCACAGAGCAGGGGGATTTTGGCAGCAGCAGTGATGCTATCCAGGGGCAGACAGGATGCACGGGGGAATCACAGAATCAATCTGGTTGGAAAAGATCTCTGAGACCATCGTGTCCACCCCGAGACTGAAAACCAGCTTGTCACCCAGACCAGAGCACTCAGTGCCACATCCAGTCTCTCTTTGGACACCTCCAGGGACGGGGACTTCACCACCTCCCTGGGCAGTCTATTCCAACACTTAACCACCCTTTCTGATAACAAATTCTTCCTAATGTCCAGCCTGAACCTCCCCCGGCGCAGCTTGATGCCATTTCCTATTGTCCTGCCGCCTGCTACCTGTGAGTAGAGCCTGACCCCACTCGCCGGGTGTCCCCTCCTGTCAGAAAGTTGTGGAGAGCGAGAAATTCCTCCCGAAGCCTTTTTTTCTCCAGGCTGAGCCCCCCAGCCACTCTCCCTCAGACCTGTGCTCCAGACCCTTCCCCAGCTCCTCTGCCCTTCCCTGGACAAGGCATGGATGTTCGGATGAATGCAGGAAGGGCGCTGTCACCGCGGGGAAGGGACGAAGCAGCGAGGCACAGGGGCTGTCCCCACGATAAAAGGAACGCTGGGCTGCGATCTCCGTCGCTCTGGGAACAGAGGGGGCGAAGCAGGCCCTGACGCCCCTCCCACCTTGCACACAAGCCCGGACCCCTCCGAGGAGCCGCTAAGCGTGGAACACCGCTCTGCCCTGCCTCCCCACACCCCGCAGGGCCCGGAGCCGCCTCCCCGCCCGGCCGGGCCGGGCCCGGAGCCGCCGCTCACCCGTCCCGGCGCCGCCGCCGCCATGAGCCGGCGCTGAGCACGCCGGGAAGGGCCGCGCCTGCGCACTGCGCCCCGCGCCGCCGCCGCGCCAGCGCCCCCCGGCGGCAGGAGGAGGGAGCGGCACCGCCGCCATTGCCGCCCCTCACGGCCGCCCCAGTACGGACCGTGAGGGACTGGGAGGGCGGCGCGGCAACTCCCGGAGGTTGGGAGGGCGGCACGGCAGCTCCCGGAGGTTGGGGGGGCGGCATGGCAGCTCCCGGAGGTTGGGAGGGGGACACGGCAGCTCCCGGAGGTTGGGAGGGCGGCACGGCAACTCCCGGAGGTTGGGAGGGCGGCACGGCAGCTCCCGGAGGTGGGGAGAGGCGGCAGGGAGTGCAGAAGGCGGGTGGAATGCTGTTCCCGCTCCCGCTGCCCTCCCGGTGCCGAAGGAGCTGCCTGCCCGGAGAACAAGCCCCGGTTCCTTCGGGTTCTCGCGTCGTGCGTAATCTGCGCTCGGAGCTTTTATTTAATCATAGAATCCCTGAGCCGCCGGCAGCGTCCGAAGGAGGCCACGGGGATGGCCGGGAGGGGAAGGCCTGAGGGCGCTTGGGTTGTTTAGGACCACTGAAGAACCTCACTGGAATTTTCAGCCCCTTCACGAGAGCAGCAGGGCGGCGCTGATCTCTGTGGCGACAGTGACGGGACCCGAGGGCAGGGCTGGATTTGTGCCCAACACTGTTTGCCCTGGATGTTCTATTACGATTTTCCATAGCGTGTTTCTAACTCCGTGAGTAATCTGTGGTAGTTTATTCAGTGAGTAACCTGTCTCCATGGCCGTTCAGTATTTCCAGTTACTTACCAAGGGCACCTGAGATTTTGGGGGGGAAAATGGGGACAATGATGTGAGACTCTTCTGAGTTTGGCAACACAGTCACACTGAGAAAGTTACGAAAACAAATCTTATTCCTCATCAAGTGTATTTCAAACAATTCTGTCTATTATTCCAGCATGTTTGCTGCCGTTTTGCTGTGCCATCACTGCCACTGAGGCCACTGGGTAATTGTTATTGCAAAATATTTGGCTATTAGAAGGTCTTGCTGCATTGTGTCATTTGGGCCTGAAGCGGATTGGTTCGGTCTGCAGAAACAGTTTTTGTTTTCTAAAGCAAACCTTAAAATTCCGTATCTGTCTGAGCCTGGAATTTACCCACCCATACCAATTTCCCAGCCCAGTATCTTGCACTAATTTTTTAATATCTTCTTTTTGACAGAGGCAAAAATGGATTTTGTTTTTTACTTATACTGCGCCGGTGTATCTCCAGCTCATACCAAGCACGTGAAATAGATGAGCTGAGTTTTCTAAGAATTATGACCACTTGCACCACATGATGATGCAAATGAGCATGCAAGAGTGTCTGCAAAGCCAAACACAACCTCCAGCCCTGAAGCAGATAGATCTGGCAGCTCAACCTCAAAATATTACAAGCACTATCTCTGTATTAATGAGAAAGTCTTTATCTCCAGCATTGCTTCTGACTGTGCTACTTTGCAGTTTATTTCCCTGTGGTCTGCTGAAAAAATAAATAAAATAAAGCTACTACTTCCTCTCCTACTTATGCTGCTTTCTATTAACCCAATCTTTCTAAACATATTTACAGATATTTTCATAATGACAGTGAAAGCTCCTTAGATATAAAAAGAAATTGTCTTTATTTATAGAGGCTCTCCCAAGCATATTCCTGTGATTTCTTGCTTTAGCAATCCCTGCTTTTTTTAAAGGAAGGATTGATACAATTCACACATCTGTTACCTTGTGGAATAAAAAAAAAATCCACAAGGCACTACTTTTACAGCATAAGAATCCCACTGAGAAAATAACTATGTATCCTATGTTGAAGGAATCAAATAATTAATTGCATCAAAAGGTACAGAGAGAAATCCCTGTGGATTGAAATGTCGCAGAGCAATATCACAGCGTGACAGCCACTGGGAGAAACTCAAAGGAGATTAGAGTCTGCAAAGGTGGAAAACACGAGAGCAACGGGAGATTTCAGTTCCTCCTCAGAACAAGTCATAACAGGGAGGGCAAAAGTTGAATTATCAGACCTGTAAATAACTACCGATTAAAGCCATGAGTCGGATAACTCACAAGGAGAGAAGCAGCTCTTGGTTAAGTGTGGAAAGTGCATTAGGCATGGATCAAACCCCTCCATCACTGTAATAACAGCCACAGTGTATTTGTACACGCCCCTTTAGGAGAAAGGAGCAAGGAAATCCCTCTCATTAAACTTGGGGAGGCTGCAGGCAGATAAAGAAACCTCGCCCTGCTGCCAAGGTCCCAGACAGACGAAATGGAGGAGAAATGTGTGAGCTCATCCCCAGCACTGCACATCTCTTGAAGGTGGGTTAATGGTGGCTGAAATCTCCTTTCCAGCTACATCTGCAAAGGTGGGGGAGCACTGGCCAGCTCTGTGCCTCCTACAGACCCTCACAGATGCTGAAGTCTGATCTTCCAGCTATTTTTATTTTTTTCCATTCGTATTTCAAACCTTTCTATGGTGGTGCTTTTCCTCTTGAACCCCACTCATGATTGCTGTGTCACCAGTTCTGTATCTGTACCTGCCTTTCTAATCTCACGTGCCTCTGTCTTTACGGTTTCTTGCAGCTCTTTTATCCCAGCTTCACCATTTTCTCATCATTTTGTGATGAGTTTGATGCAGCTGGGTCTCCTGAAGGAGGCGAGGCGAGGCGAGGCGAGGAGGATTATGGAGATGGGATTAATTACAGGGAGGTCCCAAAAAGCTGAATTTATTGGTGAATAAACCAATTTTCCCACTGTGAGAAGAGCCACCAGCCTTGATTGGAACCCCTCATAGTACCAACAGCCCACCTGGAAAAAGTGAACGGCCAAGGTGGTGAAATCTGCTGCAAATCTCAATTTTTTCAGAGTAATCAGCCAAAAGCTGGAAGCAAGAAGTTGCAGAAGGATGGCGTGGCACTGGCTGGGTGATGAGATGGCAGATGGGACCCAGTGTTAATGAATGCAAAGCAATGCACACAAGACAAAATAGCACTAACAAAACACACACAGCAGCAGCTCTAAATCAGCTGCTTCCATTAAGGAAAGAGATGCTGCATTCATTGTGGATAATTTTCCTGAAATGCCTACTTAGTGAAGGAAGGAAGCAGGAAAGCAAACAGGCTGCTGGGAAGCATTAAAATCTTAAAAAAGGAGAAAGTATCCTCATAAATCCAACATGCACATGCACGTTTGAGTGGCCACCTGCACTCCTGGGTATCTCATCCTCTCCAAGAAGCAGCACTGCAATAAATATCCTAAAGAAATCAGATGTGTTGGGTGAAAAGAGGCAGCTGAAGGGGACCGTGGAAGCATCAAGCAAAATGGTCCAGAAAAGGTAAATGGGGAGTTCTCATTTTTCTCCCTGAGGGTGATTTTTAAGAATGTTTAAAATAAAGCAGTGCTGAGGGGAAAAAGGCAGCAATTAAATGTCTCATTTATGTCTCATTTCCCTGAAGCATTGATAGCAGTTTTTGGTGGATGTGGATGATTTGTTTTATGTTACGATCTCCTCTGAGGGTGAGGGCTGCTAATATGCCAAAATGGCATTAGAGGGCAGTGCATGGCAACCTAACTGGAGTTTTTTGGGGTGGCTATGAGAAACCACCCTTTAGAACCTCTGGGGATCAGGAGAACAGAGCACTCACACAGGTGGGAAATGGTGGGGATCAGCACGTGGCACAAAAGCAAAACATGAGGGCTGATCAGAGCACTGTCAACCTGCTCAAAAAGTAGTTAAATCCCATTAAATGGTGGTTTCCGTCCAATGGTGGAGATCCTGAGCAGAGAACCAACCCTGCTACACACCACACTTTTTGTGGTGACCCTGGCAGAACCTCCAAACCTTTTTGGATTTGATTTTTTTTTCCCCCCCCAGGAAATGCTTGCTGTTGTCCTCCCAATGCTCTTCAGCTTTGCCCACAGGGCAAAATGAAATATGAAGAGGAAAGTCCCAGTGGAAAACTTGCCCTGGCTTGGGAAGATCAGCTTAGGTTTACTGCCTTAAAAAAAAATAACCAAAAAAAACCCCAAACTTCAAGAAGTAGGAACCTGAAGGGATTGAAAATGGTTAGAAAGGTATTTGAAGTATTCTTTCTTCTGCTAAGGCAAAGGCTGAAAATGTGACTGTGAAAGCAGTGAAGGAAACAGTGCCTTTTGCCATATACAGAATAACCTAAACCCCCAGAAAATTGTGGGAGTTTTTCCCCTCTTTTTTACTTGCTTCACATTTTCACCTAGTTTCATACTTTGACTGAGTTCCATAACTAAAATGAGTAAGAAATGTCTCAGAAGAGAAACATTTCATCACAGATGAAGTTTCCAACACACATACTTCAATATTTTTGATGACAGCTGAAGAAAACTCCATTGCTTTTGACACTGCACAGGGAGTGTTTTTGTTTGGCCAGCCATGGGAAAAAAAACATGCTTTAAATGAGGAAATGACCATTTTGTCCTACCACCACTGTCTCAAGCTTGTTTGAAGAAGTGAGAAAACGTCAAAAACATAGCAGTGAAAATATTACACATGACTAGACTCAGTACAGATGGGATATCTGCCATCACTGAGGAAAAAAAGGGTTGTGCTGCTCTGCTAGAGGAAGGATTTGGATAAGAAATTATTCAGAACTCCCCCATGTTAGCCACTCTGTGCCAAAAATGCAGGTTTCTTACATGCTGAAAATCCCACTGCCTGAGAAACTGGAGGGATGTCAGGAGATTTGTCTTTTTGGAAGTCTAGAAGATCCTGAGTTGAAATGGACCTACAAAGATCTGGATTAAGAACCTTTGCTGGGAGTTGAACTCAGTCATCCCTGTATGTCATTTCCAGCTTAAAATGTTCTCTGATTCTGTGATTTTATGAAAATGAGTGGGATGGGGGGAATTAAACCTCGATTGCACTGGTCATCAGTTTTAAAACTAATAACTGAGAAAGATACTGTAAGCCAAGGCAAACAGTGAAGGAAAGTTTGGAAGTGGAGAAGAAAATCCGAGTTACAAAGATCTGAATGAAAGCTCCATCCAAATTTACAGGTAGTCTTTTTGGGCTGAAATAAAATTCTGGACATGAGATTAAATTCTAAGAACTGTGGGTTGTTATCGAGTGGAGCGGCATCGCTCTGGAAATGCCTCTGCTCTGATGATTCACAGATAGGTGAGGTTACCCTTCCGCCTGCTCTAGATTTATATCAAGTTCTCACGAACCACTGTTTTCAGCCCAAAACAGCTGAGTCCAAGAACTTGAAGTTCAAAGAGAATTCTCTGTCGTGGCAGCTGTAACGACGTTCTTGCCATAAACAGAACTCTTTGGTGTTAGAAGCACATTGGTGGGCACTGAGGTGCTCATGGGTAGTACCAGATTGCCCAGAGAGGTTGTGCAGTCTCCATCCTTGGAGGTTTGCAAGCCCCAAGGGAATAAATCCAGGTGGGACCTCATTACCAGCCTTGTTTCCAGTCTGAACTGTTTGATGAATCTGTGATTATTTCTATGGCTTTGTTAGTTGCCGTAACGGAGAGATGAAGGAGAAGATTTAGCATCCAGACTTGCTCTAGATTTACTTTCTAACTGCTCTGACCACTGAGAAAATGTCAAAAGGAGTTCTCCTTCTCCATTAGGGATCCCCAGCTTTAAACACAAATTCAGCTTCTTTTCCTTGTAGAATTTTGTGCTGGGACATGGTCTTGTCTGTCTTTTTGTGTGGATTTCTTCCCATGTGGATCAAGTGCATCATCCTGGATCCTGAAGTGTGTCCAGTGGCATTGATATTCCAGGTGAATTTTTGAAGCTAAGACAGATGTTCAGAATCTGTTGAATGAAGAAATGCTGGTTTAGCGTAGTTGTAGAGGACTTACATGCCAACCCTTCCAGACTGTTTTTTGCCACAGAGGTGTGTGATGCCAACAGAGACAGGAACACTGGAACATTGTCATCCCTGACCAGTCTGGTCTAAGGGATATGACTCTGGATTAGGATTTGGAACTTCCTCAACCCCCAAACAGGATTGTCCAGCTGTTTGGAAGTTACACTTTCCATCTCACAGGAGGACCATATATGTGGATATATGGACTCAAGGATGTTGTCTTATACAATTAGAATATAATTAATCTCATCCAGGTTTATCTTTCTAAAACTGAGATGCCAAATACGTTTTCAAGCATGGGCTGTGGCCAGGTAGTGAATCATGTCTAGAACTCAATCCTTGGAACAGCACTTTCCTAATTTTATGTGGCACTTTCCATATTCCACTTTATATCCTAGGACTTATTTTTGGTCATAGTTTTAATTTTATGAAAATACATAATTGTTTGCCATGCAGTTTTTGATAACTCTGCAATTCACAAGACACTGCTCATGTAAGAAACAAAGAGCTGTGTGTTTATTCTGAGTTTATATCTCATTCAAGACAGAAAAGCTTTTCTCTTATGTGTTACAAAACAAGCTAATGACTGGAAGTTAAGACAAGATTACGAACAAAGGCTGATTATTCTGCATTTTTCTGGGCAGGATTTCTTGCCTCTTCCTCCAGAAATATTATCCTGATTATTGAAAAAGGCTTGATATTAAAACTACCCTGACAGGTAATGTAGCCCAGCCTGTCAACTCTTATAAATTTCTTAAAAAAATAAAAGCAGTGCAGCCAGAGATAGAGGACTCTAAAGTTCTTGATGATCTGATCCCACCATGGATCAGATCATTGTTTCATGGAATGCAAATGGTGGAAATTGAACACTGAGCTTTCATCTTTTTCAACCTGACAGTGTTCACCATGTGCCTTGCTTTTCCTTCTACACTCATTCCAATGCCTTAACCATAAACGAGCAATGGCCAGGTGTGAGCATTGTCCATCCTTCTGTTCCTGAAAAACAAAGAAGGCATTAAAAAACCCACCCCAAACCGACTTTTCAGGTAAACAGCATTATCTCCACCATCAGACCAGACCACATGTGCGTAAAAGGATGTGTTATCAAAAATATCTGTAATGGTGACCTTAAAAAAGTACAAGCAGTGCTAATGAATTTCTTGTTATTTTAGAAAGGGACTTTCTTCTCTGTTGGTGCAGAGAGCTTCCTGAAGCAAAAACAAAAGAACCTTTTCTCTCTTTTTTTTTTTTTTTAATTTAAGGTAGAAACGTTTTGACTAAATTTCTGCTCTGTTCTTTTCTAGTTATTCAGAATTAGGAGATGTTTTCAATGAGCCTTCAGCCCAGAAAATAGAAGGGTCTGGGGAGAATTTCAGATACCTTCCAGTACCTAGACAGTCTCCAAGAGAGCTGGAAAGGGACTTTGTATGAGGGCATGGAGTGACAGGACAAGGGGAGATGGCTTTAAACTCACAGAGGACAGCATGAGGTTGGATATCAGGAAGAAATTCTTTACTGTGTGTCTAGTGAGTTCTGACACAGGCTGTCCAGAGAAGCTGTGGCTGCCCCATCCCTGGAAGTGTTCAAGGCCAGATTGGAGAGGGCTTGGAGCAACCTGGGACAGTGGAAGATGTCTCTGCCCGTGGCAGGGGGGTGGAACAAAGTGATCTTTAAGGTCCCTTCCAACCCAAATGGTTCTGGGATTCTAAGACAGAGTCCTGTCTTAGCTTGAAGACTGCACATGGCATCAAGCAGGAGAACATAGAGACATCCCTGCAGTTAACATGAAGGTTTTTATCAAGAATTTATTGTAATCAAGAGTTTACAGGTGTTGGGCAAGGAGAAAGGCAAGGAAGTGACTTCCCCAGTCCACATTTGGAGTTAGTGGAGGAGCCAAAATTAGGATGAGGTGCTCTTAGCTGTCTCCTTGGATGGTAAGAGTTATTGATTAGTCCAAGGTTTAAGAGCAATTAACAAAACTACAGAGGACATACACCCAGTGGTAGCCAATCCCTATACACTTCTGACCACACTGACGGATGAGTTAGGGTGGTTTACTGTTGTAGACCTGAAGGATGCCTTTTTCTGCATTCCTGTGCACAAAACCAGCCAAGATATAAACCAACATATGAAGTGTTAGCAAGTTCTCCTCACAGTTTAGTCAGACAAAACAATCCTTTTCCAGCCCCAGAACCAAGGACACCGTTGCAGCTTCAGGCTCAAGAAATATAAACAACAGTGAATTGAGGAGAGCAGTCTGGGAGGATGGGACTTCATAACCTGAAGCTGTAATTAGACAATTAGCCCCAATATTAAATGGACCAAAAACTTCTAGAATCTGCAGACATGTGACTGGTCATCCATCTTGGGTGTAGCCACAGCCAGGCTCTTGCACTGCCCAAGGTGTATCCTTCAAAGGCCTTTTTAATAAACCCCTACTTTATTCCTTTAGCACTGCCTAGCCTCTGTTCTAGGTAGCCTCTCAAGGCATCATGGGCTCCTTCTGATGCTTGTTGCCTTTGGCAGCAGGTCCTTCTCGTTAAGCTCTCCCTCTCTTAGCTCCTCTGGTTTCCCACGTATTGGAAATTCCCATTTGTTGGTTACGGTCTCTCATTTCAAAGCTCCACACTGGAGCTGGATGTTGCCAGAATGGAGCATTCCAAGGGCAGAGCCGGGCCGTGCCACCATGGGGAGCTCACAGCAATGCCTGTGACAATCAGTGAGCAATGCCTGTCACAATCAGTGACAATCTAAGCAGCTCTGCTCAGACAATGTCACTTTTTGGGGAGTGTGAGAAGTTGAGGTTTGGCTGTGATGGGCGTTTGAGATGCCACAGCAACCAGGATGCAAATCCAGTTGCATTAAAATGGATGCAGTTACTGTCTTTGTGCAAATACTTAATTTTTGAATTTTTTTGATCCCACTAAAGAGGGATGATACAGATGTAATCATCTTGTGAATACTGAACAGCCAAGCAGCTAGATACTATAATTCTATTATGATTTATTTTTTCATATTATCTTTCATCTATTCTTTTATAGCCTAAGCTACACATATCTAGCAGAGCATCTGGAGTACTTTCCACTTCTAACTTTAAATGATCTGACAAAAACACTCCAAATTGAGGAGGCTCAGTGTCTGGCTTTTATTAGTCACATCACATATTCAGGTTTTCCACTTGCTCACCATGAAAACGGCTAATGAGGTGTTTTTTTGAGTGCTGCTCTTTGTATCATGCAGGTGACAGATATAATGAAGAGGGTCATGAGGGCATCTGAGTGAGGGACAGTCTGGCTGATAGGAAGTAAATCAGCCCTGAAAATTGTCCTCTCTGTTCTTTCAACAAAAGTGACATCAGCCTCTGTGTGACATGGAGACATGTGAAACTCTACCCAAAATACTTTCAGAGACTTATTTAATAATTCCCTATATTAAAAGTAAGTTGCAAGTCAAACTCTTGAGATAAGGGAATGCTGATCTCTGGGAACTAGAAATAAAGAAATTTAGGAGTTGGAACAATCCACCTTAGGACAGAGACTAAAATTATGAGATTGTTTAATGCTTTCTTCAGAGGACTGTATAGGGTTGTCCTTGGTTATCACCATGCAGTGATCAAAATAGACAGGACTTCAGAAGGGCTGAATGGTGATAATCAGAGGTATTAAGAGAGAAGAGGAAAAGTGTACATCCAGAAGAGATATAAAAGATCCCACATGTTGTTTTAATCTGATTTCCTGCCTGCAGTGTCACTGTACCCTTTCAAAGCACAAGACCATCCCACACATGATGGAATTCTGCTGGATGAAGGTGACCTCCAGCAAAATTTTTTTCTGCACCAAAAAAACCATTTTGTGCAGTTGCTAAATACAATCCAATTCAAAGCCAATTGCACTCACTGTCTGAGCTCAGCATTTTGGGGTGAGGACCCCTTTTCAGCACTGAATGCCCTTAAGTTACAATGAGCTTTGTCCTGATCTCTGGGAGAAAGTTTGGGGCCGTTTGCCCCACACGAGTGATTCCTCTGCAACCTCCAAAGCCAACCACCAGGCAGTTCCCTCAGCTAGATGGATGCAGGTGGTAAAATAAGGTCTGGCTGTAAAATGTGGACAGTTTCATTCCTTAGGGTCAGAGGAAAACTTCCTCAGGGTAAGAGTACTTGTGTTGAACAGCCTGATAAATAGCTGCTGTTTTCTTGAAGAACAGCTCCAGGGCATGAAATACAATCTGCTTTATGGAAATAACTCCTGCATTTCATTAGCATGCTTTACTGTCTAGGTCACCTTCCTCTTTCCTTTTCCTCCCAACAGTAGAGAGGCATTGACCATCAGAGGCCCTGAACAGAACGGGTGTTTGGACATCTTGGACCTTTCCACACTACAGATTTGCCAGCTGCAGTCCACAGCTTTCACCTTTAATCGCATTACCCTTCTTCAAGAGTGAAGCTGTCCAGAATTCATCCCCAAACCTGCTGTGCTCCAGCATTTACAACCTGTGCACAAGAGTCAGAGAGATGGTGGGGTTGCTGACAGGGTCTGGATCCAGGACAACTGACAAATTTCTAGCTCACCTGATTGAAGAGATTAAACCTGGCGGTAGGGAGGTTGTTTTTGCTGAGGTCTCTAAGCACTGGGAGACTGTTATGGACACCAAGGCAACGCAGGGCAATGTTTGGTGCTAATTACAGCAGGCAGGGTTTGTTTGTGGCAGTTGAAGGCCAGGTGGGAGGTTTGGTGGGTGTCCTCAAACCAGATGTGACATCTGCAGCATTTGGGTGCTCATAGCCAGCGCAGCGAAGCAGCAGCTTCACAGTGGAGCTCGTTTCAGCCCAATGCAGACATCAGAAATAGGTCATCTGAGCTGCTGCTTCTCCTCTCCTTTCACCATCACAGCAGAGGGGTGACTAACTCTAAAGTCTGTGTCTGCACCAACATCTCATTAACCGATAAAATGTGAAAACCACCCTGTTGATCCAAAATTCTTTTCTCATCTTGTCTCAGCAGTTCAGCTCCCTCAGGAGAAAGACACAAAGTGCCCCGGAGTCCTCTACAGGCCTGTCAAGTTACTCAGAGCTTTGCACCTCGAGCATCCTTCATCCCATGGTCAGGGAGACCTTAGAGCAGCATTCCAGTATCTAAAGGAGGCTCACAAGAGGGCTGGAGAGGCACTTCTTACAAGGGCATGGAGTGATAGGACAAGGGGAAATGGCCTTAAGCCAAAGGACAGTAGAGTTGGATTAGATATGAGGAAGAATTTCTTTACTGTGAAGGTGGTGAGGCACTGGAACAGGTTTCCCAGGGAGACTGTTGACTCCCTAGCCCTGGAACTGTTCAAGGCCCAGTTGAACAGGGCTTGGAGCAACCTGAGATAGTGGAAGGTGGCACTACCCACAACAGGGAGGTTGAAACTGGATGATTTTAAGGTCCCTTCCAACCCAAACCATTCGGTGACTCTATAATTGTATGATTTGATAATTTGAAGATCCTGTCCCAACCCCACCCTTCTCCACTGCACAAACAGTGCTGAGTCAATGAAAATGGTTTTAGGTTAACTGCACCAAAACAGGCCATGGAGATCTGACCCACTGGAAAGGATACTCACCAGTGAGCCATTTGTTTAATATCTCACCCATAATTTTCTGTCTTATGTCCAGCTCTGCTGAACATCAGTGCTCCCTCATTAATGCTTAATTGTCCCATTTTAGTTTGCCTCATCTACAACCACTTGAATACTGGTGTCACTGCAGTATTTGAGAACCACTGAATGTGCATTAGAAAAATGCCCTACTGAGAAAATCCTGCAGCAACCACAGGAAATCGTGGTTTTGAAGTTCTGTCCCAAATCATCAGGTCTGACTTCTGTAACGAATCTCAGCCTGAGTTGCTCTGGCAATAATTGCAAGGATTGCACTTAATTCTGTAAGAAGAGGATTTGGGGTTCATCACAAAGATGTTGGACAAAGTCCTGAGCCTCATTAGAAGCAAAGAAACAAGGCATGAACCCTTATTCTGCACTGAATAAAAGGGTCGGCTTTAATAATTTCTGCTCAAGAAGGAAAAACTCCTATTATTTTCTGTTTCTTTAGCCTGGCTGAAGCAAAATGCATTCTGAGCTTTCTACACAGCTTTTCGTTTTCTCACTCTCTACTTGTTTCCTGAGTACCACACCAATTTTCACACTTGAACACCAACTTTTCTTGGTTAGTGGTTAGATCTAGAAATTTTCCGAGTTACTCGAGCTGAAGAAGTTCTCTAAATAGTTCCCACCACTATTTGCATTTCAAACTTCTATTTTTTTTATTTCTATAAGTAATCCTCAAAATCCATCCAGTTTAGAAGGGTTTTTTTTTTTTTACTCCTAGGGTAAGGCACTACATTAGGGTCTAAGACCTGAAATGAAACTGTTTGCTTTTAATTTCTGTGGCAGAAAATTTAGCCCCAGTTCTTGGAACATCTGCATCAGCTTCCTATGAGATGGTAAATTCAGAGCTGACTCAACAAAATTCATGCAGACAAGGTTAACTGTGCTTTCACTGAGCTGAAGGAAGGCACTGAGCTCTGCCTTCCTAAACAGAAGCACCTACCCAGCCCATGAAGGTAAAGAAGATGCAGAAAGGTGCTTCTGACATGCAGCAGAGAGATTTCTAATGGTGATCTTCAACCATGGGGAGGTCACTTGGCAATTTAAGGGCCAAAGGTGGGATGGGAATAGTGGGATGTGCCAAACTGAGCATTAAAACTTGCTTACATTAATCTCTCTGGATTTTAGATGCCTCTAATAAAGGGGATATGCCCTATTTAAATATTCCCTAGACTCCAGTGCTGGAAGGAGATTTGAGGGCTCATCCATGCCAAATGAGCTTCATCACTACCACTGCTAAAGCTCTTACCTTGTCCCCTTCTCCATCATCATCATTCCTCAGACAGCTTTAAGATACTTGGTCCTTTCATTTAGAAAAGGTTTTCTAGGCCCTTTTTTCATTCCCATTGCTGCTCCATGCTTTTCTCTGTATGCAGTGCCCACAAGTAGGGGCAGCATCCTATCCATGTCTTCATCATCCAGGGAAATGCTGGAAATACAGAATAACCAAAGACTCACCTGGGCACCACCTTTCACTGCATCCTTTTCTTCTGGCAGTTAATCAGTGCCTCTCAAAAGGACCTTCCATTTGACACAGTTTTGCACCATTTTAAGGGCATTTTCTTTTAAGGGATTTTCCAATAAGTTTCATACTCACCTCATAATTCATCTAGGTTGTATTTCTATAACTTTACAGATAATGTAAAAAATTGTTACTGAAATCAAGCAAAGAAATGGTATCTTGGGTAAGAAGCTCACTGCAGGGTGCAGTTGTGCACTCTACAGGATTAAATAGACTTGATTCACTATTACTTCCTGGTAATAAAAAGAAGATAAGGAGCAAATATGACCATGCAATAATACACTTCATTTACCCGTTCCTCAATTTTTTTTTTGTTCAGGCCAAGGGAATGATGATTGCAAGTAAGAATAGGAAGGAAGTTATCTGTACTATTCAGCTGTATTTCCATGGGGAAGTATTAAGGAACCCAGTCTAGGCATTGGTGTGTAAGAACATTGTGGCAGTACTCACTACATGGAAACTAAATATATCCAAGAGTTTCTCATGTTCCTCTCATATTTATCTCATAATTCAGCATCAAAGAAAGGAATAGTTAATATGAGCCACAATGACCCATATCCAGGAGGTTTGGCAGAAAAGACTGTTCTAAGTCACTAAACAATCAATTTAAATTCTGTTTTCAAACTCAGGATGGATTTTCAGGACGGATTTGTCTCATCCAGCTGGGGCTGCCTAAAAGGACTGTTGTGCTGGTTTAACAGTTGTGTGCAGATGGGAGGGAGAGAGGGAGAGAAGGTAAGAGTGACTCATCTGGTGGATGTAGATGTTCAGAAGAGGGGGTGAATCACTCTCAAGAGGCCCTTATTGACTCCTCACTGACTCAAGAGGGAACTCTGACAACTGCACTGACCATACAACTCTCTCTTGAGTTGACCCCTGTGGACATGGTAAAGATGCTCCATTTAAGGTGTGAAATTTGTCTGCCTTGTGTCAGCTCCATCTCACTTTTATGGGAAATAAAAAGTGATTAAAACCTGCTTGACCTTTATAGACAATTAGGTTGGATGAAAATTTTCTGATGATGATTTTGAGGATGTGATATAACTCGGGCTTCCCCAAACCTCTGCCCTGTTGCAGAGCTGGGTGCTGCTGTGGAGGTTGGGGAGAGCCCTTGTGGGTGAATAATGTGAGTCCACAACCACCATTACCATAATTTTAAGGATGCATAAGCAATATGCTGGTTAACAGAGTTTAGGTAGCTGCTAGAGCCACCCCCACGCCCTCCCTGGGAAGGTCAATATGAAACTGTGTTATTCCCTGTGTGATTCACAGCAGAAAAGTTGAATAAAACACAAAGCTTGCCTGTTTCAGTGAGTTACATGGATGTTTACAACTGCTTTGAACTAGGAAGGGGCTGCAGTAAGATCACAGTGTTGCCCTTTCTTCCAGCTGGCTGAAAGACCAGTTTAAGGATAAAGGACATTCCTCCAGACCAAATGAGTTTGTGCACAGTTTTAAAAGCACTTACAGGGTTTCAAAAGGCCCTTGTTAAACCTAGACCTAAGAAGGCTGTAGCTGTGTTTGTGGTTTACTCCATGGCAACTCCATTTCTGTACTTACGATCTTGTGATATTGAATAAAAATAATCTTTAGAATCTTGTCTGTGGTGGCCTGAGCTACGTGACAGGCTCTTTTCCTCCCAGCTCTCTGCTCAAACAGAGGACTTACGTGAGCAGCATAACTCTGCTGATCAGTGGAGGAAAGTCAAGGAGCAACAGATATCACCTTCTTTTCCTCCTACATCTTCCTTAATTCTCAAGATGCCTTTTTTCTTTTTTCTTTCCTCCACCACTTCCCAGATACCCACTGAGTTTTCACAGCACCTCCCTTCTTTTATTGCCACACCTAATTCTGTTGCTAACATCTCATGTTGATCATCTAAATTATAATGCTAATTATGTTTTTTTTCTCATAAACCCCAGTTTTTATCTGTGCCTGGGTGCCTTTCCCCCTTGCTGGGTCTCTCTGTTACCACTCTCCCCTTCTCTACCTTGCTCTACTTTGGGTCTGTTCTTTGCAGAATCTGCACTGCTTTTTTTGTAGAATCATTCAGCAAACTGACCTATTTCCCAAAGCTGATCTGGCTAACTCATCTCACAAACCATAACCATTTTTTCTGACCTTTAAGAGGTGCAAATGCTGAGTTACAGGTCTTTCTCATGCAACCTGTGTTTGTAGCAATGAGCCACCTGAAGTCACCATTCATTCCAGTACAGCTGACTGTACTTTCATTCCTGGATAAAACCTCACCTTTTGTAATAAAATTTTAGTGGCTGTTACTCACCTGTGCTGAGGTTTGCTACCTGAAAGCTAATGGCTGCATGAAAGATTGAGCTGCAGGACTGCAGAAAACATCCTTCATCTCTGTGTCCATCATTAAAATAGATGTGGAATTAAAGTTAGACCAAGCAAGAAATTGAAGCAGATGTTGGCAAGTAAATCCCTTCACCTCAAAAGAACAGACTCCATATTTAGTAAGGAAAGGATAAAAAGGTGAGTTTTCTTTCCAGGCAACATAACAAATATGTTTTACCAGCTCAGATGACTGCAGGGCTCAGGCAGTTACATATCTGCAGGCATCTTGGAAAAAGCTGAAGGATTGGGGTCTTAGACTTTCAGACAGATTTTTCAGGAGTGAAACTCTCTAAATCCTTCAGAGGGCTTTGCCATGAGCTTTTCCTGTTACACTGTTAAATATGGAAGATGGTTTGAGACTAAAGCAAAGGCAGTAAATAGTGTGGAGCGTGAAGCAGCCCCGGGGCGAGCAGAGCACTTTACCCACAGCAGTTGCTTCAGAAGCCTTACTTGTTCTTCATGCCCTGTTGCATTTGGATTTGAGAAGTAATCTCCTGGCAAAGCCTTGCAGCTGGCAAACCCTGCAGGAGGATTTGTCACCTGCATCACAAAGCTGCACAAACTCTCTCATGGAAAGAGCAAAGGGAGATTTATCAGGAGAAAGGTGCAGACTGATGGATACAGCAGTTAAAAATGTATCACATCTATTCCTTAGCTTGCCTGTTAAGAAGATTTAATTCATTGAGGATTTATAAAGGAGAAATAAATGCCCAGCATGTAATAATCATGATAGAATACCACAGATGGTTTAAATCTGGGTTTTTTTCTATAGTCTATCCCAATTAATTCTCTCCTTACTAACAGGAAATAATTTCTGTGGAAATGGCTGAAGAAAAGCTACATAAAGTATGATACTTCCTTGGTAATTTCCAGTTTTCCACTGGCATTTGGAAGAATTTCACTGAAGCATGTCACACCCAGACAATTTAGGAGCAAGGGAAACCTTTTCTGAACCTGCCAGCCTCACCCTCATATTTTTTGTTTGTTTGTTTTTTAAATCAAGCTGTCCATCCTCCAGGAGCTCAGCTGTGATTCAGAGAAACTGCACACATGCTTCCATCAAAACCAAATGCAGTGTGGCTTTATCATCACTAGAAGACCTCTGAAAAGCCCAAAGGATAAGCCATGGAACCTTTTTTTTTTGCAGGTAGAACCCACAGATGTTGCTTGAGATCCATTGTCACACACCAGACATCTATTCCACAGCCCTGGTCCCTCTCTGATACCTGTCCAGACACAGACTTGGGGCTGAGTGCCTGAACAAACCTATTAAAGTCTCCCTGCTTCTACTGACCTCAGCTGTAGTGAAATGTGAAAGAGCTCTGGAGCCAGGAGCTCTGATGTGTCAAACCACTTCCTATACACGATGGCATGCTCCGCCACAGCGAGCATCGAGTTTGGTTTCCTGGATAACAGACTAATACTTGAACAGAAAGCAGCCTTTGTTCTTTCCTCTGGAGCCAGCAGAACAATGATTTCCTGACCAAAGCCCTCGCTGCACACGTGGGTGATGCTCCCAGACAGCCTCATCAGGCACTGAGCAGCTCCTTGGCTTGGCTGGCAACAGCTCATCACTTCTTAGAAACTTCACCATCCTCAGAGGTGTGGAGAAAAGATGTGGACAAGTCCCATGGAGCTCAGGTGGCTTTTGATGTGGCTTTTGTTTGGATTCATCAAGGGGAACAGACCAGGTAAAAGAGTCTTTCTGCCTTTTGGGGAGGGAGAATATGATTTGGGTTTTTTGGTGGCTGTTAGAGGGTGTTCACAACATCCTGACTCCTTTCAGCAAAGGAAAGATGTTAAGGAGCTTAAGGAATTTATTATTCTAAGGAAATGAGAGAAATGGGTTCTGTGCCCACAAACTGTCAACTGCAGAAAATCCAGAGCTTTAGAGGATATTTTTTGTCTGACTAATGCATGTATCCTCCAACCCATCACTGGAACAGTGGGCAGATCAAAGCAGCCTGAGGCAGCCCTTTGAATTTCCTTTTTCCATTTTGGTTGTAACTTTAGGAAACAAAAATAGACACTGAAATGCCAGTACCCCTGTAGGTAAAATTGATGGCAATGCTATTATTTAAAAGGTACCATCCAAATTTGCTATGGGTGCTATAGATATGAAATATTTTTTCAGCCATGCCTCTCAATCAGCAGTGCTATAAACTGTGAATGGAGACAGCTAATCCAATTCAGCATAATTTTACACATTTATAAATGGTGACACTGCTTCAATTTGGCTTATTTATCGTGACAAGTGTGTGCATTGAGAAACGGTCTGGTGATGCATTAGTGTATTTAAATTTAAACTGCTTTGTTCAAAGGCAGGGGATAAAAAAAACTTCCATTCTCAGTGCTCCATAAATGTGATATTTCTTTCTGTGTCTGACGATGATGTCCAGGCTGAGAGGTATGAGCAGACACAGCCTAAGGCAGGCTCTCAGACATGCTGGTACTGTAACTGCTGGTGGATCATCTTCAGCAGGGCTGGGAATTTTCCTCGGGGCTGGCCATCTCAAGGGAAGAGTGTGTTGCTAATGACTGGACTGATTAATGCAGGAAGGACCTTCAGAAGTGCTGAAGCCCCAGGTGATTTTATTCTCGTTATTTTGCCAGTAAATGCTGCACCTCCTCCTTCGTGGGGCGTTTTCACTGCCAGAGGAGGTGCCAGAGCCCACGGGAAGTGTTGGGTGCTGCGTGCAGGAGCAGCACCACGAGCTGCTCAGCCAGAGATGTGTCAGTGGGATCAGTTCTGGGATGACTCAGGTCCCCCAGATCACACTTTCTGTATTACTCTGCCTGGAACATGTTGTGAAATTTCTTTCTGGCAGTTCTCGTTTATCAGAAACCTTTCTGGTTTTTTGGAAAAAAATCGAGGGGTGTCAGAGCAGTTGCATTTTATGCTATTTCATGTAATTTTTATTCACCACTGAATGGATTAATGCACAGGATTGCATTCTCCACTGTATTGCTAAGCTCTTCTTTCCTCAGCTTCCTGTACTTATGTTCAATGTCTCTCCCAATGATTAAACATAATATTTATATATATATTTGTAACTTCTCCCTGCAAATAATATGCTAAGGGTTTTTTACCAGTTCAGGGGTTTTTACCAATTTAGGGATTTTTAATCATGGAGACACTGAAGGCATTATGGCTGTAAGACCTGTTGGTTTTAATTCCTTAGGGGGATCAACAAGGAGACCTGGGAATAGACATAAGTAAAGCAAAGGGAAAGGGGCTGGATCAAACTGGTCAAAAATCAACCAGGCCTCAGCACATACAGTGATTTTTTTATTATTTTGCCTCAGTATTTTCAGCTTGTCCCAGCACTACAAGTTCAGTTTTGTAAATAGATCCAGCCCTAGATGGTGTTTTTCAAAATTCACTACCAGGAATAAATATAATTAGAGGGAAAAGGAAATAAAAAGCATTTGTTTTACAGAACAGTTTCACTGATAGTTCCCAAAGTGTTTTGAGAGGGCAAAGTCCTGGAGGACTGGGGAAGTTAAGGCATGGGATGATCATTCTTTTAATAAAAATTAAACTACACCTTAATGCTAAAAAGAAGAGAAATGCTGTTTTTCCTGTGAAGAGCGTCACATTTTTCTCCTTTATTCTGCACAGCAGCAGTGCCTTGAAGCTGCAGGCATGGGTGAAGCCTGAGTGAGGGTCAAACACAAGGTAAAAGCTGCTCTGTGCTCCTACAACCTTTCCATCTTGCTGTTCATCATACAGGGATACACTGAATAGATTTGCAACTTAAACATGGAAAGGATTAAAACCCACAAAAGAAAGAAACTCATTCAAGTGAATTTCATTCACACAAAATGGGTACCAGATCTCAGTCATGTAAATGAGAGGAATTTCTTTCCCATTATACTTGCATGTTAGTGCTGGCTCCCATGGATTTGAAATGCAATGCAGAATATATTAAAGTTGTCAAACACAGACAAGTGATTCTTGTAAGGTCAACTAGAGAGCAAATACCTTTATAAACCTTTCAGCTACAGTGGCCTTCAGCAACAAATGGCTCAATATACAGCTACAAGTAAAAAAAAAAGTTTAAAAAATGTTTTAAAAGTGTGATCCTATTGAGGAAAAGCAGATACTAACAGAGATCTTGCAGCACCTGCTTCTTCAGCTGAAGAAATTGTTTTCCCACCTCATCAGAGGTGAGATGTTATGTCCTCTCTCCTTTTATTCCAGAAAAAAATCCACTCTATCTACTTCTAGAAAGCCATTTCTTCTGACTTTGCTCCCTGCTGCCTTCAGAGTGTTGTTGTTTTGGTCTCCCTACCTCCCCGATGTTCAGCTTTGTCTGCCCTGCTCTCCCTCTTGCATTAATGCTATCTCCAAAGCCCAGCTTCTGGATATTTTCTACCCACGGATTCCATTCCCTGACCTTGGTCCTGAATTTTGGAGCAACGTGGCTCACTGAGTCTTTGCTCCATCTCCTCCAGTGCTTCCCCCAAAATTCACATTTCCAAAGTCCTTCCATGACTTTCCTCACTTGGCTCCCTGTTCCTCAGCCCGCAGGGGAGCAGCACTCTGTCATCTGCTGCTTTTTTTGATGTTCTTGATTTGTAAAGTGTGAACCTTCCCATAAATAATATATAACCCTCTCTATGTGGAAAAACACTTCATGCATGGCATCAGAAAAATCATTTGCATGTGCAGAGAATTTCCATCTGGCTCTTGAGATCTCCAGGGCAAAGATCCATGACCATGCTAAGTCCCTAAGTCAGGTGAGATGAGTCCTTAGGGCATATTTGAAATCAAAATTTCTCCCCAGGCCTATTTTTTTCCACTTTCCCAAGACTGGGACACACACTTGTCAGACCTTTCAATTATTTTCAGAGAGGATATTCTCTACTGCCCTTTCAGCCCTACAAAAGGCAAGGCTGAGAAAATTCCATACAAAGGGAAGAATCTGTATCTCTGCTGCTGTTTAAAAAGACAATTTTTGTTCCCTTTTAGATGAAATTATCAAAGACATGTGTGTTACTGAGGTTGTCTATTTAAGCAGAAGTGTCACACACTAAAACAAGGCTTTCATGTATGATAGTCTCAAAACCTGGCTCTGTGTTCTGCTACAAAACCATGTGCTGTGGTTGCATTTAGAGAGTCTGAGCTCTGTGGTTTTACCACGGAACCAAGGATGTTATAAACACCCAGAAACAAAAACAAGTGTTCCCCATTCTTCACTTAGTGCACTTTCTACACAGCACACTGTGCCCAGGCTAGTTTTCCTCCCTCTTCCTCCTTTGTTCATGTTCCCTCTTCCAATTCCACATTTTGAGTTCAAGTCCCCAGCGCAGCCTCCCTGCTAGGGCAGGTGTGAGATCTACCAGTGCCTCAGGTAAACCTCTCTGATTATCAATGCCAGCATGTAAGAACGTTATTCCCCCCCTGCAGCTGATAAAAAGAAAGAAGCACCTTAAAGCTTTGCTTTGGAGACGGTAAATTAGGTGTCTGCTGTGCTCTAGAGAGGTTTGCCCAGCTCACAGAAGGAGCTAAGAAGGTACATTCCTGAGGCTAAATTCTGCTTAGCATGAGAAAGCTTAGTCCACTGTGCAACCTGCTCTAGCCTTGATCTATATGGATTTTTTGTGCATTAGATTCCACTGCCTAGGTTAATGGCAAACATCTGGTCAGCAGGATTAAGCCAAGGGGTAAGAGAAGTGCATTTCTCCCAAACCCAGTTTTCTGCGGTCCTAGAGCTCCTGACAGTTTATATTCCACTTTATTTTACACTGTTTTTCAAACAGAGACATCTGGTACAGCAAACTCATCAGGGGCTGAACTGTCAGACCCTTAGAACAGGACATTCTTCTTCTCCACTGCTGGGAATATTCAAACCCACCTCCATCCCTCTATGGCTGGTCTCTCCTCCATTGCTGTTTGTATTAAAACTTGTGCCTGGTCATTTTATCTGCACTGTATTTCTGTCACTTACACTGCAGACTCACTATTACTCCAATTTTTTTTTAAGATAATCTCTCTCTAATCTAGGGTACAGCTAATTATAATCTCACAGGCAAATTACAATGAAGTTGGGGTCTGTACCCCAACCCCACATCTGAAATCTATTCCCATCTTACAAATTCACATAATCAATAAATGACATTAATGGGGGAAAGAATCCTGCAGAGCTGGGGCTTGCTTGTTAAAGGATCCTTTGGGCATAAGTTTTGAAGTTAGAAAAAGTTCATTACCATTCCAGTCCTGCTGTCGGTATCAATTCCTTCGCTTTGCCTGTATCGGTTTCATCTCCATGAGACTGCTCCATTTAGAGAGCCCAGTTTCATACAGCACATAAATCCCCAGGGCTGATTTAGCTTTTCAGGCACAGCTGGGGAAATATCTTCATTTTGGCCTGGTTTGATTTGTTGGTGTCTCTGGGGAGAGGTGCTCTTCATCTCTGAACTGGGCAGATGCGTGCAGTGCCTGGTTTCTTCCACTGCTTCTGCCCAAAACTTCGGAACATCCAGCTTCCTACCAATCCCATCCTACTGCCTCTGTAGTAAGGGGAAAATCATCCTATTTTTGCACTTTGCTGCTTTAAGTCAACATCAGAATCATGTCAGTGCTGGTGACACACAGCCACGTGACAGAGGAAGTCCTGAGTTCAGGTTATTGTGGCGTGACTCACTGTCTGTGTTTCACCTAGCACTAAAAATACCTGTTACAAATTTTCCCCACTCGCTTCTTGTGGACCAAAGGTGTTGTTTTAAAGCCTCATCTGTCACTGCTCTGCCAGCTCAGACATGGAAGAGAAACAGGCAGGAGGGTTTCATGAAGCCTGGTACTGCCAGCACACCCACCAAGGGCAGTTTTGTGGTTGGGTGAGTAACACACTTGAATGGGAAACGTGAGGGGAGAAACCTGAAAGAACTGATGCTGATATAGATGCTGGGTTTCTTTCCCTCCAGTATCTCCTGTGTGATACCTGACAGCTCGTGTGGAAATCCCAGATGCCCTGAGACATCTCAAATGGCATCAGACACCTCAGCTCACATCTATCATTGGCTCAGATGACAAGGCTTGCAGGTCTCAAAAAAATTGTCAAGCCTAATTTAGGGAGCACTCCAGCAGAACCAATAACTGCTTTTTAATTTTTATGTTTCATGTCTGTTTATTGTCTCAATACACAAGTCTCCTTCTAATTCCAAGGGGTTTTCTCCATCCATTCCATCATAATAATTGAAACCACCTCCAGAATTTCCACAAATGCTGTAGGCACCAAAAATCCAAGAATATGGGGAGAAACAGAAATTCCCATCTGTCTTAGGAGAGCAAAGTGTTCTCATAATTCTGCAGCTGACAGAAAGGCTAAATCCCTGTGAACACAATTACACCAACCTCTCTGTTTGGCCCATTTACTGCCTCTAAGTGTAGAAAAATGGAGTCCCAGGACACTTTTAGGGTGTGGGAAGTGAGAATAGTTGGTAGGGGGTGTTGAATT
The DNA here is from genome assembly GCA_013397155.1 of Irena cyanogastra. NCBI lineage: Eukaryota > Metazoa > Chordata > Aves > Passeriformes > Irenidae > Irena > Irena cyanogastra. The sequence goes on from VWZV01002325.1 coordinate 519,952, forward strand.
TTGTGAATAAAGGAAGGAGAGAACAGTGGACATCAGGATAGCAAGAGAAGGAAATAGTGTCACACAACACCTTGTCATGGGGATGAAAAATTGGAATATGTGCAGAGGGAAAATGAGGAGGCAAACAAAACATCAAGACATCTCAAAGTACTGTGAGGGCAGTATTTCAAACCAGTAATAGCAGGAGTGCAACTCTGGAGCAGCTGTGGAGGGATGCAGAGTCCAGGGAAAGCTGGGCTGTGCAAAACTAGGTCACTACAGGCTGTGGGGCAGGTTGTGCCCAGATGTGCTGGCCTTTTAAAAGATTGATATTTTCATATTATGTCAGCTCAAACAAGTTGATTGGCTAATTACCAACAAAGTGCAAAACAGAAAAAAAAAAAACAAACCAAAAAACAAAGCTAGTCTTCCCTAAGAATGTAAAAAGTCAGAAATCTAGTGAAGCAAGAAACTTACCCTGCCATTCCCTACTCCCTGGATTCTTCCAATCCTTTGGCTATTTTACCACTCACACAGCAAGGATGTTGATTTTTTTTAGGGGCAAACCTTGTAGTTTTCTTGGGCACAAAGATGGAATGAAGTTTTAGGCAGGATTCACTCCAGAGGTCACTATGGTCCAGACCTCACCAGGTCTGCACCCTCTGAATTCTTCCCCAACTATTCCAGGAGGTGCCATGACATGAAACCAAAGAAAGACATGGAGATGCTGGAACAGGTCCAGAGAAGGGCAGTGGAGCTGGGGAAGGGTCTGGAGCAGAGGTCTGATGAGGAGAGGCTGAGAGATCTGGGGGAGCTCAGCCTGGAGAAAAGGAGGCTCAGGGAGGACCTTTTCACTCCCTAAAACTGCCTGGCAGGAGGGTGCACGGGTTACATGCTGAGTGCCTACTTTTTCTAGAAGGAGGAGTGAAAACCACATAAAGAGAAGCATTTCTGAAGATATATAAGATATTTTGAGACAATTAAAAGCAATCATGGTAAAGGATATTTTGCAATATCCGTATTCATTCATGGCTCCTCCCAGTGTGAAGACTGGTACAACAATAAACCCAAAAGCTGATGACTTTGATATCAAACACACTGGTGAGGAGCTCTAGTATGGGAGGAGAAGCCAGTGTTTTAAAAGGTTATGATGGTTGTGAAGGAGAAGGTTCTTGAAAATGGGAGCAAAATGCTTTATCTGACAATGTACCAGTTAAAAGTCAAAGGGAGGCAGGCACAAAGTCACAACAAGACCTGGGAAATTCATCTTCCAAAATTCATTCTGGATTGGAGGAAGGAATATGATTGTAAAGGTCAAAGAAGATACTGCAGTTATTTAGATGTGAGAAGACAAGAGCTTTAGCAATGTGGATGACATTAAAAGGCTGGATCCAAGAAAGGCTGTGTGTGGTCCAGCTGCAATGTGGATGTTCACCATCTCCCAAGTGCACCATTTCCGCACAATCCCTATCTGATGTGTGCAAGTTCAGAAGAACCCAACATCTGATCAGCAATTAAAAGAATGTTTGCCCTTTATGACGAGTAGGTTAAATGTTGTGGGTTTTCTTAAGAAGAGAGTAATGAGTTGTAGGTTTGAGTGCCTTATGCTGAGATTCAGATCTGCAAAATGCTTCAAAGAGGTTTTTGAAGTCTTGAGGGAAACAAGCTTTTAGCTTTCAGGGAAAGTGAGAGTACATGATCTCAACTTGCTGCTGATCTGATAACTCTTTAATTTTAATCACCCTGACAGTCTGTGGTAAACCATGTGGTTAACTATTTCAAGTGCAGTCACTTCTCTCAAAGCCACAGTCTGATGTAGTTTACAAGGTGAATCCTTTGATAACACAAAGGTAGAAGGGGATTAAAACAACCCTTATGCAGATTAGCTGTTAAACTGCTCACATACTTTTCGTTGTTGCCTTCTTCAAACTTTGTGACTTACTAAACAGCAAGACAAGGTAAAGTAAAAAGGGCAGAAAATATTGAAGTGAGGAAGTGAAAGAAAAAGGCATTGCAGGGCTGGGGCTGGGAGTCACAGCTTGAGTTGCTGTTGGTCTTTCAAGGAGAAAGCACTTTGGCAGTCAAGGGCAGACATCAAATGATGAACAGCTATCAGGGTCTCGAGGGCCTTTCACAGTCATTCCTGCTGGTGCTAAAGCTGCATTAATTATGGCTGCGGAAAACGTGAGGATACGATAAGTCCTGATAGCTGTTACTGTGAGTAAGCATAAAGGGTCACGGATCATGCACTCAAAGATCCACATTGCCAGGCCTTGTGCAACCAGACTATTTGATCCTTTAATTTCTCAGCCTTTAGCCCTTAAATAATCATTAAATAGTGCCTTTATCAACCTCTGGGTCCCCAGCTCATCTTGAGTAGGCTTTTCAAGAGCACTGAAACGATCTAACTTAATTCATTCCAGCTGATTGAGAGGTATATTTAGCTATGATTTGCTGATGACACAACACTTCAATCCTTGTTTTGGGACAAGTTATATTTAGGTTTGCAAACTTATTCCACAGCAAGCTGCTCTTTGGTGTCCTCAGACAGAACTGAGAGTCTGTGCCCATTCCCAATGTTTGCTTATAGATGATTGCAACTTTTAATTGCTTACTTTTGCTTATTGTGCCTCACTCCATAGACTGAGGGCTGCACACTCTGGTGCAGGAAGCTGCTCTCCAAAATGATTTTGTACAGCTTCATTAAGAAAATGTTGATAGTGTTTCATGTTGTCCATCTGCTGGACGTGTCTGGTATTGAGAATGGGGAAGTCCTTGATGCACAAAGTAAAATGCCAGGCTGTCCTGATTCTCAAGATTTCTATTTGCAGGTCTATGCCCACGCCTTCCAACGACTGAATTTGCTGATGTTACTGCTGAGATGTATCCACCACAGACCAAACTGTACTATGTGTGTGACCCTGGCTATGGCAGAGAAGCTAGTATATACCTAGGAATTCAGTGTAAGAGTGAACAGCAGGGTGCTGTTTGGGAATACTCACAATTTAAATGCAATGGTGAGTGAGTGTTGTTTTTTTTTTCTATACATAGAGGCGTTTCTCCTATGTGTTACTTGGTATAAAACAAATCTGGGCATTAACAAAAGATCTTTTGTGCTTATTTTTCTAAGTTAGAACTTGAAATAGTTTTATCCAACCTCTAGGATCTTGGGTGCTCTGGCACTTTGTTCTGATATTTGTGCTGCTGTAACTCAAAAAATGTAACTTCTCCACAGATAAGAGAAATTTGTCATCAACGGCTCCAACAATGGAGTTAGAACTTACACAGGAGCCAGAAAGAGAACCAAGGAGCCCTGCACCCCAGAAGCAAGAAGACCTTTCAGAGTCCAAACAAAAAGGTAAATAAGAGCTCATTCAATACTGCAACCCTTCTCCTGCTGATTTCCATGGAAGTACTGTAAAAATGGTGAATAATATTTAATTATTTTGCAGACAAAGGGAAATAAGCAATTTCTGTAACATCTTGGCTGAATAAGGTGATATGGTATAAACAAATGAGTGTTTTATATCCTCACCAAGAATTAGAAAAGCTTGCTATGTCCTGCTTGTCTATATTTTCTAAGAACACAAGATTCTCAAGAACAGAAGCAGCATGCAAAATCTGCCTGCTTTAACCATGTGCTGTCTTGTGCTCCACAGGTTTCTGTGGTCCTCCCAAGACTTTTCCACATGCCTCCATAAAGCTGCCCCAAAAGCATTACGTGGGACAAGTCTTACATTTCAAGTGCCAGGCAGGTTATGATAGGAGACCCCCCACCTCTGGCAGCAGGACGTGCAAGGAGGTGAACGGCCAAACCTTCTGGACCCCCCTGGATATGAGATGCACCAATGACAGCAACCAGTGGCCACCACAGACCATTGGGCCAGGTGAGATGGTTGTGATCACACCACAGCAATGTCCTGACCTGCTTATGTGGGGTTCAGACCCTCCAGCTGTCATGGAGAGCTTCAAAAAAGTTTACTAAAGAAGCCCTGCCACTGAGGGGAAGAAAGAACTCCCTGATGTATTTAAACACCTTCACAGAAGGGGGTTGAAATGAAGGGAAATCCTTCCTTAGCCCCAGATTTTGTCAACAGTTTAAATTTAAGGAATCAATCTGTCCTGCAAGTTCTACTGATGGCAAATCAGATGTATTTATAGAAAAATGAATTGATTATTAAGACAAATGAAGACGAGGTAACTGACAAAAGATCTTCATAAGAATTACTTACTATACAGTATAAAACTAAAATAACTACTAGCAGATTATAGCATAACATAAAAAAAATGCACTGTATCAAGATACGTATATTAAAGCAAACAAAAGGAATAGCATTGATTAGGAGCCAAATGTAACTTTCCACTGAAATGATAATGTGCACAGACACATTGCTTCACTCAGTCCCTTGGGAAGCAACAGTGGAACAGGTGTCCCTACTCACAGGAGAAGCTCCACACATTTCCAGGAAAATGTACAGATTTCTGCTTTGTGAAAGTTTGCTGTGGCTTTTATAGCTGGAAAATGAATGGCTGTCAGTGAGAAATTCAGCCTATTTTGTCATTCCAGCCCTTGTGACCATACCAGACCACTGCACACACTGTTTCAGCATCAGCCCAGGACTTTTCCCTTATTTCAAAGATCTGTTCCTCTGCAGTGCCTGGTGTAGAGTGTTCCCAGTAGTCACAATTTACTGTCTGGTCTTTCCTCTTCCATCATGACACCATTGAAAATTTCACTTGGTGCTATCAGGATAAAAGAACTTCTTGCTGTGATGGATATAATCCATCAACAAACCAGTCCTAGAAAATAATACAGCCTATTGAAATTATGTATATTTTAAAATAACGAGTATTTAAAATTTTTTTATATTGGGATTGTGAAAAACAAGAGACTGGATAAGAAAAGAAGCCCCCTCAGCCTTTAATTCAACAAAACAGTAATTCCAATTTCTTGCAAAATGCTCTCAAAACTCAGCAAGGTCAGGTCCTTGCAAGTAGAGCACCAAATATTTATTCCCCTAAAGTGTTGCCTTTGTATTTGTTATGATGTGATGTCTGCAATGAGGCTGGAACTTTCTCAGTTCTCCTTCAGCATTCAGCACAAAAAATTTATCAAGAAACCACTGTTACAGGATGTCTTGTTAAAAATCTTGCCTCCTATTGGGGCAAGTTCAGAGCTTCCTTTTCAGGATAAGAGAGAAATTAAATTAATTTCTTGCACCAGGGAAGTTTTGGGCATTTACATTTCTGGGCAAAACCAGGTCCTGGTTAAAACCATGTTTCCAAGTACTAGCTTGGCACCTTGAAAGTTGTCCTTCCAGTCTTACATGAAGTAAAGCTCTTAGATGGATCCCATTCCAGTTCACTGTTAATGCCCACCATTAACAGGTATCAGATCAGTGGATATGTTGGTATCCAGGCTGGAAAGATCTGTTGATGGCCAAGAAACAAACATGGCCATTTTTAAGTGTTCTGTGCAGGGGGCGAGCTGTCAGACTCTACCCTTGGAATTGCTTTGGTGCTGGAATGAGCTGGCTCTTCGCCTGACTCTGTCCTCATCACTGCTCTGGTGCTCTTCATCAGAGGAGCAAATTGATACAAAAATCAAGAAATTCTCTCTCTTCATAGGTTTGACTCTTCTGTCCTCTTTCACTTCCTCATCAGGGACACTGCCAGTGACAGGTATGCTGTTTTATTAAAGACTTCACCACCCAGAGCACTTAGTTAGCCTTCCAGTTTGTTGTTCCATTCCAAAGAGATCCATTTCTGTTAGAAGAGCTACTAAATACGGTGCAAGACAAATCTATACCCATGTATTGTGTGAGAAGTTAGTAAAGACAGTATAAAGATATTGTTCAAGCACTTAAGTTTTATAAAGACGTTTTCAAATATTTGTAAGGAATGTAAAAGAAAACAGATCAACCAAAGTCTGTTTTTTAAATGGAGCCATTTTTAGATTCTTCTCTGAGACTTTCTGTGAATTCAGCAAATCACTTCAACTAGAAAAAAAGCAGAAGAAATGTAAATATTTAAATGCTGAGGTTTTTTCGCATTTTGAAGGAATAAAAAAGATGGGCAAATAGAACATTTCTTCACAGCTTAACCAGTGCATTTAGATCAGTCTGAAGAGATTTTCTTCTCCTCTTTCCCCATCTTCCACTCAGCCATTAGCTGATGAAATAAAAATTGTGTCTTACTGTGCATATGCTCAAGACTTTGCACAAGGGCTCTTGATTCCAGCTGGAGTCTGTCAAGAACTGTAGTGCACGCTGTGGTGAGAAGGAATAATGGAGTGAGAGAAGGAAGGGAAAGAGGAGTTTTGCAGACTACTCCAGACCCCACAACATCAGTAGTCTCTGGTTATTTGACTGTGGTCAACCTCTTTTGGTTGAGTCCTGGGAGCAATGGGGAAACAAGGAAAAATTCCTGCCTCTGGGCAGAGGGGCAAGATGAGACCCTATCCCTAATCTTGCCTGTTTCTCCCAGCTGAAGTAAATGCAATAGTTAAGATAAGTCCAGGTGCTAACTGTATTGATTTTCAGGTTTTACAGCTATCTGGTTTGTTCTGCTTATCATTCCCATTGCCTTTGTGTGACTCACCAAGCAGCCAATAAGGTAAGTGGGACAGAATGAGGAAAATGTGAAATCTAACCAAAAAATCCCTAGAGGTGGAAGAGTTATCAACTGGATCAGCCTCTCCCTATTGCACTGCTTAGATTTCTGGACATCTTCTTTGGTGTTAAATGTGATCCTGGATTTTAGGATTGTCTGATTCAGCTGTTAAATACTGGCACAAGAAGAGGAGGAATCAGAGCTTTTGAAAACAAAAAATCTCAGAACAAGTTACCCAGAGAGGTTGTGGACTCCTCATCCCTGGAACTGTCCAAGGCCAGGCTGGATGGGGCTTGGGGCAGCCTGGGATAGTGGAAGATGTCCCTGCCCATGGCAGGGGGATGGAATGAGATGGAATCACATCATTCTGTGATTCTATGATTCTAAAAAGCAGTCTTTGTCCCAGCCATTGTGGAACTGAGAATGCCAGTTCAAATAAGGGGTGGGAGATTAATTCTGTGGGGAAATTAAGGTTAATTATGCAAATACATTGTTTCAGATAGCTTATGCAATCAGTCTTTTTCTCTATGGCCAAACTGTGGGAAGTCTGGGGGAGCATCTGCCACCACAACCACATAATTCTGTTACCTTCATCCCCTTAATTTCAGAGTTGTGTTATGACAACTTTGTGCTTCAGATTTATTTCAGTCTAGCCTCCTCCCTGTTTGTGTTACTACACTGAGATGCACCAAGGCTGTTCCTGTACACAGGTTCCCAGCCTAGTTAAGCCAAGATGTCCCTTGGGAATTCTCCTCTTCTCCTCTCTGCTAATCCTTATCCCTCTTTCTCTTCATGTTCCTTGAGACTGTATCCTCTCATCATGTTCCTTACTAATTACTGATACTTCTTAGCTGAATGGGGATTTTTCTTGAAAAGTGGGAAGGGAGGACCTTGTGAAACCATATTAGAAGTGGATTTTTGTCAATTCATGACTGGATAAAGCCATATAAAGTGTAAACAATGTTTTGAAACATGCTTTAGTGAAGATAGTCAACCATGGTGCAGGTTGCCTGGGCCATTGTAGGATTTCTGAAAATGTGCTATGTGAAAAAATGTCAAGAATGATCTACATTGTACTGCCTCTGTGGTGAACAAAGGTGAAATAGCCAATGCCAGATGGAATAGTAACTGACAAATGAAAGAGTAACTGAGATCCTAAATGGTGTCTTCTGCAAAAAAATACTCTGTTGTTTGTCATAGTAAATATAGAAGAAGCCATAAAAAACCTGCTTCTTCCCACCTGTAATAAAGTGTTTTTCCTGTTGTAGGGAAGACTTTTTAGGGAATTGTGGCATTCAGATGCAAACTTGTGAAATGAATGACTTGCCACAGAAGAAACCAGATTATACCAGCGACCCCAAGACCAGCAGTGGCAAACGAGGAGGAAGCCTGGACACACAAATCCAACGTGTGAAGGAGGCAGAAGATGTTACAGCCTAACTCTTATGGGGACAGCATGACTTTCCACCTACAGAGTGCTAGTAGGAGGACTGCACCCCATCACTGACTGATGGGGAAAGAGCCCTGCCTGAAACTGCTTCCCAGACCCGCTTCTCCTCCTCCTACCATGCAGCAGATGTATTTCTAATATAGCTGCAGCCCCTCCCAAGCCACCAGGAGTACATATGGACCGTTCTCCCAAGCACATTAAATGGTGCCACCATCATTTCAGCCCACACAGCACCCTCCCCACTAACAGAGCAGCTTTGCTGGACACCTGATGTCCCCCTGCCTCTTCCCCACGCAGGTGGGTCAAGCGCAGGCACGCTTTTCTCCTCAAATTGCTCCCCTTGGAAATTAAACCCCTTCACCCCCTGCACTGCAGCTGAAAATCTGACTGGACTCCCTTATGGTTCACTATATGCATGCATTCCTCATCACTCCCCTCCTCCCAATTATTTTGGATTTGTGCCTTCCATGACAGTTCCTACATCATTCCTCCAGCTCAGACAAGGATGCTGTAGATCATGGCAGCTGATTAATTTGACAGCTCCTTTCGTAGCTGCAGAGAGTGAGTGAGCCCTGTGCAAAGGCATCTGAGGACAGGCTCAAGCACACATAATACTTGACATGTTCTTGTGTTATTGGGAATTTGCAAGGTCGGCATGTTCTTCAGCCTCTTTTTAGCCATGCTCAGCAGGTTAAGATGGGTTTCACTTGGCTGAATGCAAGTATCTGTGTCTGAGGCAGGCAGTGGGGAGGAACAAGTTCCTTTAGAGAGCAGTTCATCTCACCCTATTGCTTATATATATATAATAATAAATATGTATTATATATAATAATACATATATTATTATTCTGTAATATATGTATGTGAATATGTATTTATTTATACACACACAGAGACATATAGCTATTTATGTATATGTACAAGTCAAATTATTCAGGGTCATGACCTGTTTCTCTGCATTGACTTTAACAATGCCCAGATTGACCAGATTAAGTACATGGCATATGACAAAAGCCAAATGGGATGGATCCTTCCTTAGAAGATGTGAGGAGGTTTTGGTCTAGTTTTCTGTTTTGAGATAGAGTGTATGTGTCATTGCTTTACTGGTTAGTATTCCTGTTGAGTTATTCTCACTCTATAGCCTTGATGTTTATATTTCCCACAGCTTTTTTTATTCCTGTTGGAATAGGATTTATTTGTATTACGTATCTTGTGGCATGATCCCTCAGTAAGTTAATGGATAATGTCAAGTATGCTGGGAATGTTGATCTGCTGGAAGGTAGGAAGGGTCTGCAGAAGGATCTGGACAGGCTGGATCTGTGGTGGGAGGCCAACAGAATGAGGTTCAACAAGACCAAGTGCTGGTCCTACATTCCAGCCACAATAACCCCAGCCAGTGCTACAGGCTAGGGCAAAGTGGCTGGAAAGTGTCCCAGTGGGAAAGGACCAGGGGGTGCTGGTGACAGCAGCTGAACCTGAGTCAGCTGTGCCCAGGTGATCAAGAAGGCCAATGGCATCATGGCTTGTAACAGCAATAGTGTGGCCAGCAGGACCAGGGCAGTGATTGCCCTCCTGCACCTGGCACTGAGGAAGCCACACCTTGAGTCCTGTGTCTGGTTCAGGGCCTCTCAGTTCAGGGAAGACATTGAGGGGCTGGAGTGAGTCCGGAGATGAAGCTAATGAAGGGTCTGATGGGCAAGTCCTATGAGGAGTGGCTGAGGGAGCTGGGATTGTTTATCCCAGAAAAAAACAGGCTCAGGAGAGACTTTATTGCTCTCTGCAACTCCGGTGAGGGCCTGTCACTTCTCCAGCCAGTGACAGGTTGAGAGGACACAGTCTCAAGCTGCACCAGGAGAGGTTCAAACTGGACCTCAGGAAGAATTCCTTTACCAAAAGGGGTGTTAAGCATTGGAATGGGCTGCCCAGGGAGGGTGTGGAATCACCATCCCTGAAAGTGTTCAAGAAATGAGTGGACATGGCACATGGTGCCAGAAGGTGGTCAAAGATTGGACTTGATCATTTTGGAGGTCTTTTCCAACCTAATTGATTCTGTGATTCTGTGACATGGCCCTTCACTCTGAATGAAAAAGAGGGTTTGAAGAGGAAAGTACAGGCAGTAAGGGTAAATAGGAAGCCATTTCCTCTTCAGGTGTCCCTTTTTTTCTGAGAAGGTCCATGGGCATGGATGGCAGTAAAGGAGACCAACCCTGAAGAGGTCAGTGTTGGAAGTGAGGGGAGTAGCCATTCACACAGGCAGTGGGTATTCAAAGAGAAACTCTCCCTTTGACAGTGTTCTCTTCTAGATGACTTGGAAACATGAAAACACAATTTGGTTTTAAGAGAGGGCTTTTAATTTATGTCAGATGTGAAAGTACCTGTAAGTTTAACATGTGCTTTGCAAACAGAGATGTGTTCTAAGACTAGTTCTCAGACTTCCTTTTTATGAGTTTACCTGGCATATAATGCTTTCATATAGAAAATTCTGGCACCACCATTGGCACTGAGGAACTTTCATGTGCATTATGTAGGGGAGCTCCTCTTGTGCCACATGAGCAGGAGCTGTGTCCTGGAGTGATCTGTGTTACTGCACTTCATGGGGCTAAAGATGGGCAGGTTTGGATTCTCTGTCTGCAGCAATATTCCAGGGTACACACTGAGACAGCTGGGAGTGTTTCAAGCTGGAGGAGAAATTACTCCAGGGAGACCTTGGAACCACTTCCAGTGCCTAAAGGTGCTCCAAGAGAGCTGGAGAGAGACTTTCGACCTCGGCATGAAGTGACAGGACAAGAGGGAATGGCTTCCCACTGCCAGAGGGCAGGGTTAGATGGGATATTAGGGATACATTCTTAACTGTGGGGTGGTGAGGCCCTGGCACAGGCTGCCCAGAGAAGCTGTGGCTGCCCCATCTGTGGAAGTGTCCAAGGCCAGGTTGGACAGGGTTTGGAGCATCCTGGGATAGTGGCAGGTGTCTCTACCCATGGCAGAGAGTTGGAACTGGATGATCTTTTGATATCCCTTCCAACCCAAACCATTCCATAATTCAATGAAGCCTCAGTGAGTGTTTTTCCCCTTTTCCCACAGCAGTACAGCTGCTTAAAACAAGTGTTGTGCAGCTGTTAGAAGAAAAGGATGTGATGTGTTAACCTGGAATATTTGCATGTGTATTCAAAACAGCTGGCTTATACATTCCCAAACGATGTGGTCAATGGCTTATGTTCTGCCTTCCTCACCTGTTCTCTCTGATAATCACAATCTGATACTTTTAAACTGCTGTTTTCTGAAGACTTCTCATGCTTGAAACTGGAAGACATTCAGTAGCCAAACCTTCTCCTCATTTTTTTATTTTCTTTTTTTT
>VWZV01002326.1:4398-25470 GCA_013397155.1 Irena cyanogastra
AGCAGCAGAAAGCCAGATTTCTGTATCTTTAAAAATCCATGTAGACAAGAATATCAGCCTTATAAGAATTTTTTTGTCTATCATCAATCAAAACCTTGGCACTCCTTGTCTTGAAATTATACTTTCTGATACTTGAGATATGCATCCAAAAAGGGTAGTTAATTTAAGTAATTTTGTCTTTTTCTCTCAATGTACAAGGTCATTAATTGCAATTGGGACCTTCATAAACCCTACTCTGCTGATGGGGCGAGAACTCTATTGTTAAATGTATTATGGCAGGGTTGTCTTCGGAGATTGCCTGCTTGATTGCTTTGTAAAGGCCCAATGGCACACAGCAATTAAAATCCATAGACCTTTATAACCCTACTGATGTTTTATGGGCTTTTTGTGTCCTTCGGTGTGGTTTACCATTTGTGTGTCTCCCAGTGGATCTCCTTTTCAGAACTCAAAGTGGAATTTTTTTCCGGAGTGATAAAGCTAGTTATACATCATGCAAAAGGTTAATGACTATTTTCAAAAAGAGCTTATGTTTAATGTCATAGGGTGAAAGTTATAGTAAAGAACAATTAAGTAAAATCACTTGCCATTTTCTCATTCTGAAAGTATTTAGATACTACCACTACTTACATAGAGCCCATTGAGTTGGTAAGTTACTGGATGATTTAAAACTTTTCAATTAATTTTGTAAAACAAATCTAACTTCTTAAACAGAACTAAATAATTGGACAGTTTTTTATGTGTATCCATATACATATGGAATGAAAAAAATGCCAGCTTCAGAGTGTGATTTCCAATATCTTCACTCAGTGAGTCACTCAGGGAACCATTACTCAGTGCTGGGCCCGTGAATGTTATGTTCTTAGAAGGTGTGTGGCTTCTGACTTGTTTAAATGCTTTCAATTGGTCTCCCTTAACAATGAACTAACCAGCACAAGTAGCAGAATCACAGAATGGTTAGGGCTGGAAGGTTCCTCTGGAGATCATCTTGTCCAATCCCCAAAGACAGCAGGACAACTGTCTAGTAAGTGAGAGAGCTGTTTTTCCCACACCTGTGGTTTCACAGACAAAACGTCCTTTCAATAACACTTGGGTATTTGGAGTCATAGTGAATATACAATCTTTACCGGCAGTAATCTTAACATTAAAAAATATATCTGTTTGTATGATTTCTCATTTTATATTTGTATCCTGCTTTCAAGAACAGGAGAAATGACTGCTAAAATTCAGCATAGAATAGCTATTAATTAAGCTTACGCCTGTGATTTGATGGAACAGAAAATGCCTGCTACTAGAGGGAAATAATAAAAATTTCCCAGACATCTCATGAAACACTTTTTTAAAATTCATTTCTGTATGTAATAGAATAGGTGCCTTTGGAGAACTAAGTTACACAACACTTTAATTCTCAAATGGCATATAGACAAAAATTGATAGGATGGTAGAAAAAGAATTAAAGGTAGAACAGGAAACTAAACAGCCATGAACTTATTTTCAAGATGCCTTTTGAGAATGCAATAATTCACAACTGCAAAAACAAACAGTTTTAGAGCCTAGCAAATAAGGAAAGACTATTTATATGTTCTTCTATTGAGAGAGAGGACAGTTTAAATTTGAGGTAACTATGGCTTGTTGCTTTCCACATCATTTTAACAAGTTGTAAATATAAACGCACTTTTAACTTTGTTCTCAGTGCCAGTTCCTCTAGACACTGTGGACCCTAAAGTCTATATTATCATAAGCAGGAAAAAAATTTAGTGGCCAAAGTGGACCTTCAGAAATTCTCATTAAAGTTGCTTAAGCCCAGAGTCATCATAATTAAAGACATTTGTCTTTAAAGGTATAGCTAGATTCCAAAATTGTCCTGCAAAATCTCTATCATTAACCGTGGCAAGCAAGATATTAATTGTTAGAAGATAGAAATGTTGTAAACATGTGATAAGGAGGAAGGTAATTACTTTTAGTTAAATTAATTGTATTTCATATGGAAATCAGAACAACACAATGAATACAAAATTTCATAACACCAAAGTAAAAAAGCCACTTCCTGATTTGGTCATCACAGCTGACGGTCTCCACACAGCTCAACAGTTAGTCACTTGGACCAGTTTGCCTAAACACATATTTGATTTTGTTCTGTCACAATCACAAGTATCGTGGTGTCCCTGGGGTTTTTTAGCTGCTGTTATTCAGGGTTGCTTGATTATTAAGCATACCAACTGGCATCAAATATATTTTGTAGTCATGGATTACTCTCACATTAGCAAAGAACAGCAGCATAGTGTCTACCTTCACAGCAGGTAATTCTTCTTTGTAGAATTCAGTTTCCACCCTTCAGCTGACTTACAGTAATTGGAACCATAAACAAGAAGAAAATCTGCTGACCCTCAAAACATTATTTCTTGGAGTTTCCATTATTTAGGCCCTATCTCTGAGGTTGGAGAAAAATTTGTTCCAGTTTTTGATAAGGATTAATAGGCAGGTGGTCCAACAGCAAATTTTATCATAGCTAAGGTCCTAATATGTGCCTGAAATGAAAGTGTTGATGGCTGTTATGCAGATAATTAACTGGATCTGAATTCGTTTTCTTGCAAATTAAATTGGTTCTGGTAAAAGGAAGAGGTTTTTTCTATTTCCTCTCTTCTTATCCACCCTTTCTTTTAGTAGAATCTGTACATTAAAAAAAAAATCAACTCAAAAAGAAAAACCAAAACAACTTTGTGTTTGTTGTGATGCTGAATATAAGATAAATTTGGAACAGGGTATTTTCAATGAAATGGAACACACAATAGCTTTTCTCATAAAACACAACTGTTTACTGACAGATTAATATCTCTTTCTCCTTAATATCTCTTTCTTCTTTTTCTTGAGTGTTTTTAGCATTGCTCTGCAGCTGTTTGGTTTGGTCCTTTTTAATGTGTACACAGCTCTTCATGTAGTGTAAACGATACAGCTAAATTTTAAGCCAGTAGAACTGTTATGATTTATTCAAGGTGAGAGTATGATTCTCAGAAATATAGTCAGTCTTTTTTCTGTCTGTGAATAAAAGATTGAAAGATGAACTTAGAGGAAATATCCATAATATTCAGCTGTCTTTTCAGTTTAAACCAGTTTTTATCATTCAGAATACTTGTGTGGGAGTGAAATACAGCAAGAAAATGTAGTGACAGGAAAAGTGAGAATTGATTCAAACTGAAAGACCATAGGTTTAGATTAGATATTAGGAGGAAGTTCTTTGCTGTGAGGGTGGTGAGGCACCAGAACAAAGACATCGTGGATGCCTCATCCCTGGAAGAGTTCAAGGCCAGGCTGGATGGGGCTTTGAGCAACCTGGTAAAATGCCCATGGCAAAGGTGTTGGAACTTGATGATCTTCAAGATCCCTTCCAACCCAATTAATTCTATGATTCTACAATTCTATGAATTTGCAGCACACACTTTCTAATATAATGTATGGAATTATATGTTAATCCCTGACTTGTTTCATTTTAAAATACAATTGGTCAGAAGGGTTTTAATCTGTGTTCTAGCAAATCTAGATTACATCAGAATAAAGAACAGGAATGAGTAAATGAACTAGCGCACTATGTGCCTCAAGCCATATGAAACTACATTTCTGAATGAGCATTTGTGAATAGAGGTTTTCTGTCTATTGAAAGGTGAGGCATTAATGGCACTTACAGTGGGCTTGACCTTCAATATACCATGGTGGTTCTCAGATACAATAGGAACATACTGACTCAAAGCAATAAGCACGTTTAGTGCCTGATTTAAAGGACTACCACCATTCAAGTGGTAATGTTGGTGTAAAGATCAAGCAGTAGTCTCCTCAAAGTGGAAAGGACACTCTCCTCTGCTTTTCACATGTGGATCAAAGAGCTGGTTGGTTTAAGTGCAACATTTCCTGAAGACTTCAGTACTATGTAAATTGTTTTTGAGAGTTGTAATGTCTTGCAGACGCATGAGCAAAGTGCACTGAATTCAGAAACATGTAGCCTGAACTGCAAGCTCTGGTGACTCTTGTGCTACAGTGGTGACAGGGTTTAATTGGATCTCTGTGCCTCAGTTCTGGAACTCTTGATGGAAAACAACTGAAGTTGAAGACTTGTGCAGATGTCTCATCCTGGTAATGAGAAGAATCTGGCTGGTCTAGTTTTAAGTAAAATAGCTGAAATAAAAGCTAAATTAAGGCTTTCTGACATGGATGATCAGTGACTGCAAACCAAACTCTTTGCATTAGTTGAAATTAGTTGACATTTCATATGGTAATCAAAATGGATTCAATGAAGCGACTGAGCTGTCCATTGAGGTCCTCTGCACCATGACATTCATTCAGGAGAAGCAGCTCATCAGAGACACTTTGATGAAATCAGTTAAGACACTGTGGGAAAGTATATTTTTTGGGAAAATGAATACACTATGAAAGGTCCGAAGGTTTGTGTTCTTAGATTCTGAAGATACTGCAAATGACACACAAGAGAAAACTGTGTTTGGTAGCTAAAACCTAAGACAAGATAATTGTCTGTATTTATAAATAAAAATGATAGGTTTTATCACACATTTATATGAGGCAAACATAAAACATCTTTCATATAGAATGATATTGCAGGCTAACTACAAGAAACATGAAGCGAAATTAAAAATTCTTTCAACTGCTTCCAAAGAAGCATGTTCTAAGTTTTAAAAATTCTAATTATGAAAACTTCAAAGGAATATTAATCAGGACAACGCTTACATTAAATCTACATTTGCAAGACTTCAGTGAAAATGTACATATTACATAGCCAAAGTTACCAGGTTTGTCCCCTACATGTATATCTGTTCACTGCAATCGATCAAATATGCAAGGGTAGAAACAGGAATTTGCAAAATCAGGATTCAATTTTTTAGTCTTTTCAGTATTGATGATCTCCAATAAGTGTGAAATGTAGTGGTAATTAGAGTCTGAAATGGACTCCTTTGTATTTATTTTTGATTTATATTGTACTATGTTATTGTTTACACAAATGACCCCTGCCCCTGTGAGTGCTCTGCAAGAGTACTATTTTTCACAATAAATTGCGAGAATAATTATTTTATTATTTGTTTAAATTTTAATTTCCTTATGGAGACTTTCAATGAGATAGAAGCAGTCAAAGTGAGAAAATTCTAAAATAATGTTTGTAAGTTTTAGTTTTCTTTTCAAATCAGTAGTTTGCTTTAAAATACTAAATTTCTTGCAAGCCACAAGCTAAAATTATGTGACATTATGGTATGAGCCATTCACTTAAATGCTTGACTCAATGATTTTTTGACAACTCAGAATATTCTGTGATTCTGTGATTCTAAGATAACATGCAATATTGTTTGGAGACTGATTTTTTATCATTCAAATACTCAATATAGGACTCTTTTCCAGAGAAAGTATTTTCCTAAATGTGCATAAGCACACAAAAATTTACTTCTACTTTTCCTGAAATAATGGTTAGATGTTGCACTTTTCTACACAAATTATTTGACTCTATAAAATTTAGAGGTTTGGCAATAAGGGCAAAACCTTGTGCCATGTTTGACTTTTCCACTTCCAAGCTCTTGTAATAATAACTGTGTCTTTTACATGTTAATACACACTAAAGAATAAAATGGGCTTTTTTCATGCCTTTTTCATTTTTCCTATAGTCTCTTGTTTTTCCTAAGACTTTGAAGGATTAATGCATCTAACTTCATTAATCTCACAGTGTGCCTGTTAGAGCATCCCTTTCTTTGCGCCATGCAACCTCTCTTGAGACACCAAAACCCACCTGAGATTTTGCCTTTGGACAGCCACCACCATGGCTCTCCAAACAGATGAACAGCAGAGGGCTGTACTCCATGTTGGCTTCCCACAGCAGGAAATATCTACTCTACTTCCAGATCTCATGCAATTCTTATAGTACACCGTAACAGGAGAGACATATTCTTGTTAGGAGTCAAGACTAAAAAAAAATTCAATATAGTCAAATACTTTTGGACATGAATATGTGATTTTTGCTAGTCTAACAAATGTAATTTGCATTGTTGCATTAAGAGAAGGTTGTAAGGCTGTTCTTTGGATTCATAGTGGTGAAGTTTCATGGAAGAATGATGTCAAGTCTTTTATTCCTCATATGTGTACACCCAGAGATGACAATCTCCAAGAGTGTTTAATTGGAGCCTTCAACTAAGCAACCAAACAACTTCAACCAAGCCTTTCCTCTCTTTGCTTCATCAAAGATCCATCTTTGAAGTGCACCAAAAACTAAAATAACTTTAGCACTCATTTCCAGCACCATTGATGAATATGGGAATTATCTGCTCCTAAAATCAAATCTTTAAGAATACTAAATATTCTTAGATCACTTTACATGGACTAAGAACAGAAATTCTGTGTCAGTACTTCCTGTCAAGCCTTTAATGCAAGCCTGTCTAATAGACTTGAGTCTGTGTAACCAAAATAGATAGACACAATCTTTGTAAACGTTCCTATCCAGAAGTAAGATAGACTTAGGAAGGTCTCATTGTAAGCCAAGAGCAAAACATCTAGAGAAATAAATAAATAAATAAATACACCTGTCAGGAGTTACAGAATTCACTGCCAACAAAAAAGTAAAACTTTTCCCCATAAATGCAACGGTGCCTGAGAGATATATCTGTTTTATGGAGTACCTTGAGAATAATTCAGGTTTGCAGTTTAGCAGATCAATAAGTAGAGAAGCTGAGTGCTTCAACCAAAACCACAAACAGTAAATATGATTTTCTACCATATAAGCAGAGGCATTAGGTCCCAGTGTAAATGTATAATAAAACAGTTTCACTTATAACCCCAGCTACATTATAGACTCCATTACTGTGGTGATTTATCAGTAAACGTATGTTATTTACTACTGACAACATTGTCAGGTTCAAGCATAAACTGCGTATAATATTATTATTAGAAAGGTCTCTATGTCTTTTTAATTCAGATGAAAGCAAGACAGCTGGGTAAATTTTAAGGCACTTAAATACTTAGATCATGGGTTTGTATGTGCAGAGCAATCTACGGGCCTTAAGGAACACAAACGCTACATGAATGTAGGCTCACTATTATAATACCCCATGGATAGCAAAGTTTAATGAAAGTTGAAGATGTATGCTGAAAACAATAGCAGTGACATTTTTTCCAGTGAGGTGAAAATCCATCATTTCAATATATGTGGGCTGAAGTGTGGATGAAAGAAACACGAGCTTTTGTGAGCAAACGATGGACAATTGTTCCAGGACAAATGAATTGAGCTCTCACCACTTCTGCTGACAGCATATGGTATTGTGTCCAGTGGCTCTTGCTGCTGGAGGTCAAACTGATGAGAGCTCTTCATTTACATGTCATTTACATAGCAGCAAAAACAGGCTGTGTAGCCTAAGCTACTGAACACCATTGCAAATGAAATCCCTGATCCTTCAGACTTATTTTGAAGGAAGAGGTAGAAACTACAGGAGACACACAAACAACATTAACAATTCATCTGGTTTAAGTAATAGCTGAATTCATTATAGTCACTTCTACAGTAATGGTAAGGATGTGACCCTATGTGATGCTTCATCTCGCACTATTCCTGTTGTGTTGGCATGGGCATTGACTGGCATTTTCATTAAACTTAGATTGTATCAAAACCGCTCAATTTTTTTGTCCATAACAGCCATGAGATATGGTCATTTAGGACAACAGAATAGTTACTGGAACTGTAGGCAGGCTTAAACAGTGAGATTTCTGAGCAGGATAAGCTTGAGGGTGACAATGAAAAGCGCAATTTCTAGATGTGAGAGTAATCAGAGGACTAATTTCTCTTCAAACAGGCTTTCCTTGGTTGGCTGATTTCCATCACAATCATCCTCCTGGGAGTCAGAAAATTATTTCATTGGCCACTTTGCAATAAAGGACCTATGTAGTGTCTTAATCTGTCAGGTTCTATTTCATATGTAGATTTCTTTCTGTTGCTAGTAAGCAACAATAATTTCTGTAAAAAACCTAAGCATCATGTTGCAATTCTTAATTATAAGCTAGCTTCTTTTTTCCACCTTCTCTGCTGTCCCTTTCTCCCCTTTCCCACCCAGCTTAGAATTTTAGCTATATTTAAATGTTTGCAAAACAGGTGGTGCAAATATTTCTTCATCCTTACATGAAGGCAACACAGCCAGTATCTGGTCTATATCATGTCAGCCTTCATGACTGCAGTTGCAGCTGTGTGTTGCATAAGACGAAAAAGAATTATGCTTTGGTTATTATCATACTCATGCATAGTATTAATAATATTGGTTATTTAAGGCTAAATGTTATTGGTACCCTCCAACAGAAATGTTAAAGCTGATTTTTTGCTTAGTTGGGTTTTTGCATTCCTTTGAAATAACTTATTTACACTGTTTTTGAAAGCTTGTGTCATTTTGATAGAAACATTATGCCTTTTTTTTTTCCAGCAAACAGCAGGTATTTCTGGCTTCCACATCTGCTCAATCAGCTTGGCCACTATTGTTCTGCTGTATTGTGACTCATTTTACCAGCACAAGTCAAAGGCAATATTGTTCTCTTGGAGAACATGAGGGAAATTTTCAAAGGAATGGTATTCCAATAGGCAATCGACTTTCTCTGCCTTAAAATAGACTGAGTATCTAATTGTATTTTATGTCTTTCTTCTAGGATGTAATAATCCTGTCTGGCAGTACAACTGGCAGCAAAGAACTCCTCAAACTGTATCTGTTCTCACACCTGAAGTCATTGTGGTTGCTCCTCTACAAGTCAGTTCTTACACCGTGACTATAAGTATGAGATAAGACAGGAAAAGGTTAGCTCTCTGGTTTGTTTTTTTTTTCCTGGGACCTGGCAGCTCTGACTAAATTCCTAACAAAAAAATAGCAAGAAAAACCCCAAAACCAAAAACACATAAAAATATACCCTCAAACAACAACAGCAACAAAAAAAAAATCACCCAAAAATACCAAAAACCAAAAAAATAAAGGGTGAGATGGGGAGGAAAAGGGAGAAAAGGGAGAGGAAAAAAGAGAAACAGACAAAGTTCTCATGTCAGCGGATTTCCTAGAACATGAAAATTAAAGATGAATGAAATTAATTTTTCATGAACTGCCTTCAAGATTTAGCTTCTTAATCTTGCAGCCTGTTTATTACACTAAGGACTGCAATTACTTTCCATGGAGGGCTGAAGCACTAACAGATCAGTACTTGGTAACCAAGTATTGATTAGTACCTTGCCTTGTGGAGTAAGTTCCTTGTTGAACTGATGCTGAAGGTGGCATTTCAGACATCTTTGTCTTCTCATCTGACTCATGTTTTTGTTCCATTCACTGTGACAAAGTTTTCTTTTATTCAGAATAGAAGAATTCTATCCCAAGGACTCATGCCTTTCATCTAATGCAATCATAATGGGTTTTTTAATATAAAATATGTCTCTATCTCAGCATCAAAATTCATATAAATCAAACTTACTAATAAAAGCCAAAAGCACTAACTATTATCAAAAAAGAAGAGTGACTAGTCTCATCATCAGTTAGCTACTTGAATGCCAGGAGATCAAGAGTGTATTTGCATTACTGTTTGGTATCTCACAAAAAAGCATTTTATAAGCATCAGCATGTTGACAGAGCTGGCTCAATGAGCTGAAATAAAATAGTGACTAAAAAAGTGATTTTTCACAATGATGTCACTAGAAATGTTGTGTGACTTGTTGTCTTATGTGATACACCTGTTTTGTTCATATATGGACAAAAATATTTTATCTTACCATGACTGTGACAGGGATGGGTAAGATGGGACTGAAAGGACATGAAAGAAAGAAAGGAGAGTGAAACGGTCAGGAGGTGTTAACTGAGTATACATTTGAGCTGTAAGCTATGAAAAGGACTGCAGTAATGTGTGTGATACTCAGATCCCATCCATACCTTTGTTACTCAAAATGGTTCCAGTGGGGACAGTGCATGAGCGCACTCCAGGTCAACTCCAGGACACAAGCATGCTTCTCATGCTTAGTTGTTTTTTGGCAGAAACATGCATTAGGTTCAAAGTTTATCTTAGTAATGTATTAAAATTGTGCAATTAGCACTCAAATGTACAAGCTACCAGTTGTACAATCCACCAGTGGATCAACTCTATTGTCAATACAAAACTTCACACCTCATCCCACAGCAGTAAAGGCCATCTTTCAAAAAGGGTCAGACTGATTATCTCTGTTGTTACTGATGCTGCCTTGGTCCTGCAAGAAACAGCAAGTGTTGGGAGAAAGACACTGATAGAAGGAGAAGTAAGGAGGTCAAACACGTGACGTGCCAGAGCTCTGATGACATGAGCAACACCTTTGACACCTTTGGGGTGTCCTGACTCACTCTGCTCAATGGTCCTGGGGCTGAATCCTAATTTGAGGCTGTCTGTCTGTGCTGAAACTGCCCTTCAGGGCTGTGGGGTCCATTGGAGCTGCAGGGTCCCTCCATGGGGCAAGCAGATAAGGGTCTCATAACCAGCACAACTGACTCATCCTACAGAGCTATGCAGCTGTCTGTGCTTTCCAACACACTGCCTCTTTGAAAGATCACTTACTTTTTCTCAAATAAAATAATGCAAAAAAAATTCATTTTTACACCGATAAGATGCAATTTCTGTTACTTCTGTAAAATACTTCTTTTTTTAATTTATAATTGAATTTGCATAATTTACTTGTGCTTTTTATGTATTTTAATAATAATTCATTTTCATCAGAAATCAGTTCACAGAGCTAAAATATTCTGATGTTGAATTATAATCTATACCTGTCAGTACAGAAATGTGCGACATATTTTTAAATTAGCAGCAGCACTGCAGTCCTTGAGAATCATCATAGAGGAGGTGCAGCTAATCGGAACCTAGTTTATGTGTTCCTCAATAGCAGATATTCCCAAAACTGAAATGCTATGTTTGAGTTTCTGCTGAAAGGAGACTGGTGAGAGGATCTATTGTTTGATGACAGTCTTCATTGCAGGTGCTGCAGAGAGAAGAATTAAATATAAAACTTCTAAAAGCATTTTTTCCTACTACACTACATTTTCAGATGTATAAGCTGTGGGTTGTCTTTGACAAAAAAATTAAACAAATCCAATGTCTTTGTGGCCCTTTCCTCCTGTGTAAACTAATGAGTAATAGGAGAGGAAGTCTATCTGAGGAGCTCTTTCTCCCAGAAGTCACCTGCCTGTGACTCAATCGTGTACTTCCTCTCTTTCCTGAAGTTCTGTTTTACCTGGTGCCCCTCTATCTGGTCCTGCCAGAAGGAACAACCCATGCTTTTTATTCTTTCTTGATACTACTGTTGACACAACATGCCATGATTTTTTTCCCCAAGCACTGTGCATACACAGATTAGTCCTGAGTCTCAACATTAGTGCTGAAACAACTTCCAGCTTGCACTCCGAGCCAAGCAACAGCAGCATACAGCTCTGCTTCACAGTTTTTATAATTAGAGATTGCTAATCAAACCCACATCTCTTTGAGAGGGTGAAAAATCTCATGTCCTCATCTGGAAACAGTAGAGAGAGAGGGGATATTATTTTTCTCTGGCTAGAGTTACAGCTGTCTGCCTTTCTGTCTCAGCTACAGCCACAGCAAGTGTGGTGATGGATCCCATCCATGTGTCCTCAGCCAGCTGTATGTGGAGCAGAAAGCCACCAGCAAGCTGACAAGCTTGGCCTTACTTCCCTGAAAGGAGCAGGGTCTTTTTAAAATGAACTTTGTATTGCAAAAGAAGTCCAGAAGCTATTGCCTCGATTTGTGAGGCCCTAAGACAAAGCCGGTTCTAAACCGGAAAGAAGGGAAAGAACAGTATCTTCAGCTTCACTAGCTGGTGGCTCTCAGGGAGCACGAGATCTATAGTGATGTCTACATATACCCCTTCCCCTTGTAAATTTACTTTATGCCTGTTAGAGAGGCCTGATTATTGTTGTTGCTTATTTCTATATCACTGACTTTTTAACCTAATCTTTTATGTCTGTTTTACATTTAATCTGCTGCAGAATTGGTCCTCCATGAAGTGGTGATTTCACTTAAACTGGGATGGATGGATGAGGCTACAAGGTAGCAAAATTTCACCTTTCTCCTGAAAAGTGACCAAAGTGAAACGAATTAACAGAATAAAGCAGGCAGCCTATTGCCACCCTGTGAAAGAAATAGAAGTATATTGCTTCAGCTAATCGTCTACAACATTTTTTTCCTTGCTCTTTTTCTTTATCTCAACACAAAGCACCAGGGAGGCAGGTAGGGTCAAAATTTGCAGGTCTCACAGTATCTTTTCAATTTAAATTCATCTGAGAGCTCAGACTTCAGATAATCTGCTCATAAAAACAAAGAAAAGTGGGGTCATTTTGGGTTTTCTCTGGAGATGGAGAGTAATGTACAATCTGGAATCCTCACATGATTCTCACAGCATCAGTGAGATACAGGTCGTCATATGTAAAGTTCTTGTAGTTTTTTTCCATGTTCTCAATTCTACCTTAATATTGAATGTATTTTTCCATAGTTGCGACTCAATCAATAATTTCTACGTTATCCCTTTGATCACCTAGGAATATAAACTTTAACACACTGTATGTTAATGTCTTAAACTTCCTCAGGTGGCAAACAGGTCAAACTCAAATGAAAACCTTATTACATATGTTTAGTATTTTATGTTAGTGTCCATTTATTTAGCATTTAATGGTAAAACTGTCAAAATTTTTTGAACTGTAAAATCCATAAATAAAAAAGAAATTATTACTTTGAGGCAGGTTTTACCAGCACAGACTGCATATAAGAAACCAAAAGGATGACGATTTTAATCAGCAAAGGAAGAAATAAAGACTGGTAAAATCAGGAATTATTACTATTTTCCACACTGAGATGGTGGAGTCTGAGCAACAGAAATCTGGATATAGTCCAGAGGCAGTCCTGGCTTGGAAATGAGCATTTCCTCATTGCTAGTGCTGCATTTATTCACCTTCAGATTTGGGGGGAAAAGGGAAGCTGAAGAATAGCATGGGGAAAAACTTAGAAAAAATAGAGGAAAACCCCTGAAAACCAGAAACAAAACAAAGAAACAAAAAACCCAAATGAACAAGCAAACAAAACCCACCAAAATCCCAACAAGCCTGGCAGCCATGTTCTCAGTATCCTACAGTGTTCTTTTTAAGATCTGAATAAGGTTGTGCTCTGATCATATTCATTTGCTGAGGCAAAGCTCCTGCAGCTGGGAATTCTAGTACTGAAATGGTTATTACCACTTTGCTAAAGGCAGCTATTACTCTACTTATCTAAAGACAAGGAAAGACAAGACCCTGCAAATATGAGATTTTAATCACTGTGTTGTTCCATTTGATACTGATTTTAATCATCCTCTCTCCCCCCCGCCCGAGCCTTATTTTTAATAAATTACAAAATATAAACTGATTTTGAGACCTCCAAGCAATTTCTGATTTAAAGTTCTGAAGTTGGATACTGTAGAAATAAATCCCTGGAAGAACATTGCATTGCAAACCTTAATGCTCCTTTAATACCTAAAGTTTTTCTGTCTTTATAGAAATACACAGTAATTTACCAAACAGTCTTACAAAGCACATAATCAAATAGTGCAAGAAGATGTGTTTACAACCTGTAAAAATCAAAAGTATGCAGGCATTTTATCTTAGCACACTGTGTAGGTGTGCTTATGGTTCTAAGCGGATAATGGTTTCACAGAAACTGTGTTGCCATGCCTATATGGCCTCTTTGAACCCACACACTAGTCCTTAATTTTTCATTTACCTTTTTTTCCTGACTGTTTCTCATAGCTGTATGCTGTCCTTTGTCACTACTAGATTAAAACCCTGTGGAACTGTCTTTCACCAAATACCCTTAACAAAATAACATAACAGCACAAGATAAAGGAGCCTGCTAAACATCTATGAGGGATACAACACAGCATGTTCATTTAAAAATTGATTTTGGTCTATCCAGAAGGTAAAATTTCCTGGCTTGAGTAAACATAAATAGGAAGAGATATGACCTAGAATTTGAGAAAATAATTTAGAAGAAATATTTTATAGAATGATCACTTATTTTTCCCAAGGCCTGTAATAGCAATGTGCAAATTACTGTTTTCACTGGATGATGAAATAACTGAAATTTTCATTAAGGTATAGACATAGATATAGATAGATATAGATAGATATGCATTGATTACCTGTTTTTCATTACTATGCAGCTGTGTCTGGCCTCATGATTCACATCCCTGGACCTGATAAATATTTCTTTTCCCATAAAGAAATACCACCTGCCTGATGGGCAGAATAGGGTCTTGCCTACAGCTCTTTTTTGAAATGTTTTTCTGTCTGTGGTTTTGTGCATACAAAATAGGGACAATGTAATAAAATGTACTATAGTGTGGCATTGCGGTTTTATGATTTTTCTGTATGCTTAGTTAGTGATTTAATGTTAGTAAATTCTCCAATGGTTTGTTCCAGTGTGCCCCCCTTTTTGTTCCCCTTACGATGGTTTGTCCCTATTTGTTTACCTCAAAATTTCCCTGCCAAATCCCTTGTCAATCTCCCTACTCCTCCCCTGAGTTTCTTTAAATACCCTCTGTTGATACAACCCCTTCAGTTGTCAATCTCCCTGACCCCGCCCTCTTTCTTCTGGAATGTTCCCTGTCAGTTATCCCAATCTCAGTATTTAACTGCCTCCCTGAGTTTTATCCCTCCTCAGAGTCTCTCCCATTCGCTCCCTGTTGTTCCTCGTTCCTCCCCTCAAGGACCCCCATTGGTTGAATTCTGTTGACTCCCCTGCATAATGTAGTCTATATAAGTTCTTCCTGGGCTCTGCTCGGGGCCATTTTGCCTCTGCTCCCCTTGCGGGTAATAAAATATCCCTGAATCGCAAGCAATTGGCTCTTCCCTGACTCCTGCCTGGAATTCTTGTGGCATCTGCTTTCTGTCGGGCTTCTCAAGACCCACACCCTTGGGGCTCACCGGCCAGCAGTTTCGGGTGCCTCTTCCTGTCAGGCTTTCCACTGCTTTTCTACTGCTGAGCCAAAAGGAACAGCGAGACCCCACCATAGTGTTCCAGAAATAGAATGTGGCAGATTAGTTTGTTATCTTATTTGACAATCTTCTTTGTTATCTTTCTTTCTAAATAATGCCATTCATAGATTTTTTGTGAAATACGTAGGATGTCCCTTGCAGATCGTTCTACCAGATGTGAAATATATGATCACTTTAAACCCACTTCTGAATGAGAATAGCACATGGCAGTCACTCGGCTGTGTTTGGACTTCAGTAGTAACCCCATGATACTAAAGTAATTTTCTCCTTTCCTTCCTTGTTGTTCCTGGGAACTTACCTTCAATATTCTTTTGTAGAAGAAAATTCCCTCATAATAATAGCAAAAAATAGGTGCTATCCATACCAATGCAATGCTTTTCAGAGTAGAATAATCTGATGTTAGCCTATTAGTGATACTGGATGATACATAAATTATACTGAAGTTAACAGCCAATGAACTTGGCTTCAGTGATACTGGAGCTTGTTTCTTATGGAATGAATGCCACTTGAAAAGGAGAACAGACTCAGTTCTTCAAAAAGTTCTGGCACTAGTAATATTGCTCTAGGAAAAAAACAAAGAAGCATCCCAATAATAAAGGGCTAGCAAAAAACCTACCATTCCCACTTACTGTATTGTGCAGTCCAATTGTTATTGTAATTACTCTGAGTATTTTATCCACAGTTAAAACTATCAATGATTTTAATTCTGAGCATAGCTCTGATGATAATGTGTCACTATTTACATTCCCATATATTTGCTAGACTCCGCAATATCAAAGCTGGGCAAAACCAGCCCTTCTCACTATGTTGTCACCATCCCTTAATTTGTAGGCATGGAAGTGGAATTTTTTACCTGTCGTAGGGAGATAACATAGCTGTGATTATAATTTTGTAAAGGTAAAGTAGATTTATCAGAATAACTAGAGGCATGATTCTCCATTAAGGTCAATTACTTCAGAGACAGACTGGCATAAATGAGTGGACTTCTCATTTGCTTCTTTGTTGTCCTTCATTTGTTCCCCTCCTGTGAATGGATAATCACCTGGAATATGCTGACAGAAGCCTCTC
This sequence comes from Irena cyanogastra, assembly GCA_013397155.1. Lineage (NCBI taxonomy): Eukaryota > Metazoa > Chordata > Aves > Passeriformes > Irenidae > Irena > Irena cyanogastra. Next base: position 20,517 of record VWZV01002326.1, read on the forward strand.
TGGGGACTGACATATTAAAGCTCAGGTCTGAAATGTTAATGTGTCAATTAATGGGAATACCTGAATCTCTGGAGACATGCACAAACTTACTTTTACAGGACCCTTCTGCAGTTTGGATAGTGAAGATGGGGAGATACATGGTGCTAAAAACATGTTAAGAAACTTTCAGTGTTGTGTATATTTTGGACGTGTATGCTGCTGGTACTCTGTGGAGTTCATACTTACGGATATTGACAAAGGTGGCTATGAGCTAAGTCAATTAATTTGCTGATTTCCTATAGAGATGTACTTAAGATATCTCTCAGTATTAAATAAAAAGTTATGCAAAAGGCTCATAGCAATCACCAACCGCTTTTCTTCTTTGGGAATGTTGTTGATACCTAAGTTGTCCCAATGTCTTTCTGTTAGTTAAATGTGTGTGCTAAAATATTAACTAGGTAAACTGGTTTAGCAAAGGGTCCAATATTTTCCTATTGTAAGAAATTTTTTCAATATTTATAATGCTGCAAAATATAGACATTTTCACTTAGATTTTATATACAGATTCCATCCATTTATCTTTCTAGTTTTTTCCCTACAGATAGATAATGGTTAGTTTTTTCTAGTTGTGAGCTACCAGGAATGTGTACTGGCTGTCCCCATAAAAATCTCAGTGGCTTACACATTTGATTTTCCCAAGACATTCTGATGTGCAAGTTATCTCCAGGCTTTGACAATATGAATGTGTCATTAATCATATCTGAGAAAATTAAGAAAATTAAGGTGATTTGGACTTGAAAACTCTCCTTTCCTGGTAATTAAAGTTCTCCTGCATTTTTTAGGATTTAATCTGTGGAACATATAGAATTGCCATCAAGCATGGTAATGGGGACCAGGGGAGTAGTCTCATTTGGATTCATTATAAAAAGTGCAGTAAAATACATTTACATGTGTTGCAGAAAAATGGCAAGGCAATACTACTTCCTTAAGACAAATGTTTAATGGGAATAGTTTCCCTTTCAATTTTCATTGACCCTTCTCCTAGGAGGTTCAAGGTTTTGGTGGGTGGAGTTGCTAAATATTCTGATACCTGAGTGCCAGTAGCTCTAATATCTATTATGCTTTTTTTTTTTTCCATGAAGGCAAACAAGAATCAGTTTAAGAAAAACAGAGCTGAAAAGTTAAATTATTCATTCAACCAGGAAAAAAGCCCACAAAACCAAACCAACTTGAGATAGAATTTTCATTCAACTTTAAAACATGGTCTGTTCTTTCACCTATAGATTGGCTGTTTCCATACAGTGGCACATTTACTGTTTCTTTTGGGTTGTAAGGTCTAAATTTCATCTGTTATACATTTGATATTGTACAGGATACTGTAGGCTACAAATGCTATGTGCTAGCAAAAGTATGAGCAATGTAACTTGCTCTAAAATGTTTAAAAATCTGTCAGTTTTAACTACTGTGTGTCTATGAAGAGATACTGTTATCTGGATACCTATCAGACTACATTTCCTCTGAAAAACCAGAGTGGGAATTCTGGGTACCTATGAAGGTCATAATGGGCAGTAGAAAATAACAAGATTGTAAAACACAGCTAACAAAATACACCCATTTTCTTTGTTTGGTGCTTATCATATGAATTCAGTTAGTAATACACCAGCTCTGTACTCAATGGCCATGCAAAACCAAAATTAGACTTTAATTCATATTTGGAAAAAAAAACAAACCAACACATTTAGCCTTGTATCCACTCACCTATCAAATTTCCTTAGTTTTTTTCAATATGGCAGTCAACCTAAAATCTATGAACTATTTGGGTATAAGCTCAACCCATAGAGACAGAGTGCTTATTTTCCGATACTGTTAATCAATTTCCTTTCTACCAGTTCATCTCCTTCATTCATTCATGTCACTTTGTGATGTGCTTCTTGTACCCACTAAATGCCAAAAGAATACAAACTTGTAAGGACTATATTTTCCCTTACTGTTTATTACAACTGCTTTATGTTTAATGAATGACTTACCACTCTTCACACCAGGACAGACTGTGACCATGAAATTAGTATTTTAAAACCCTATTAATTTATTAAGTTCATCTGCCTGCAGATGCAGGTTGGTAGGGATAGCACTACAGTGAAAATGCAGGAATAGTGCATTTATCTTTCTTTTATAAATAATTTATGCAGAAAGCGTATGTTTATGTTTTATATGCAGAATGTTTATATTTTAATATAAACATACAGTATGCTGTTAAGAAGTTTATCTCTCATTATGTGGATTCAAAATGGATGTCGTGTTTCCTGATGCAGCTCATCCTGCTATATCTGAAGTAAATTCAAAATTTCTGGGTTTTGTTTACCTTGTGCTCTTGAAGAACCAAAGGATCATGTCCAACCTGTAGACCTCAAAACAGTAATTTTAGATTCCTCTCCCCTACTACATTCTGTTCCCCAGACACTCAAAAGTTTTGAAGTTACACCTTTTGAAATTTAGATTATCATATTCAACCTCCCTCTCACAAATTTTAAAACCTTTTTATTTTCACAGCTTTTAGATGAAAATATAATTAATAATTAGTTTATGTGTCCCTTATTTTTTCTGGTTCCTATTTTTTATGTTTTCCAAACTGATGCCTACTTTATCCATACTTTTACTGTGCCATCTGATATAGTAGCCATAGGCTCTGCACTCATGTGCTTTTTTCCATTTGTGCTTTATATCTCCTTGAGGCTGGTTAGAATCAAATCACTGTTTTAAAATTACAGGATGCCATAATGCTCTTGCTTTCTCAAGAAGGTGCTTAGAGTGTCACTAAGTTTTGTTCTTGTCAATAAAATCTGACCAGTCAGACTCCACATAGTAAAGAATCTTTTCAGCCTTTTTTGTTTGTAAATTAGTGTCACTTAAAATATTTCCTGTTAAACTGACTGTTCAAGAGAGAATCTATTGATTTCGAAGGCTTCCTGACTGCTGGAGACTAACATCCATCCACTTATGATCTGTTCTTTGGCTTTACCCTATCATTGAAATCTGAATGCTTTGTCTTTTAATCTTTTCACTTTGTATTTTACTGTGTTCACTGCTGATTTCCAGAAATCCCTTCCTCAAGTAACGTCTTTTGATCAACAAGGATAACACAAGATGATCACTATTTTTAATTACAGTGTTAATGGGATAAATTCATGAATTCACTAGTGAAAATGAACTAGTTTAAGTTCCTAGACTCACAGAAATTTAGAATCATAGCATCACAGAATTATAGAAGCACGGGTTGGAACGGATCTTAAAAAGTCATCTAGTTCCAATCCCCCTGACACAGACAGAGACACTTTCTACAAGGACAAACTTCTCAGTGCTCCATCCAGCCTGGCCAGAGATGGAAGTGTTCCAGCCACAACTTGTCGGGGCAATATGTGCCATTGCCGCAACACTCCCTGTAAATAATTCCTTCCTAATAACAGGTTTGAACCTACTGTCTTTCAATTTGAAACTATTCCCCCTCGTCATGTTCATCCCCTAGCCTGCTTTTTAATTGGGGATTGCCCACTCCATATCAGCACTTTGCACTTGGTCTTGTTAAACTTCTTGAGATTTCATTGGCCCTACTTTTTGAGCTTATCCAGGTCCCTATGGATGGCATCCCATTCTTCAGAAGTGTCAGCTGCACCGCTCAGCTTGGTAATATCGGCAAACTTGCTGAGGGTGCACTCGATCTCTTTGTCCATGCTGTTAATGAAGACATTAAATAGTGCTGGTTCCCGTGAGGCACACCATGGATGTCCATTGGGACAGGGAGCCGCCCACTGGCTGGATGCAACTATTCAGCCAATTTCTTATCCACCTGATGGTCCACCCATCTAATCAATCTCTCTACAATTTGGACAGAAGGATGTTGTGGGGGATTGCCAAAGGCTTTACAGAATTCCAGATAAATGGCATCTGTGGCCCTTCCCTTGCCCACTGTCACAGTGACTTCATCATAGAAGCTCACTAGGTGGGTCTGGCAGGACTTGTCCTTGGTTAGGTTGCGCTGGCTATCCCAAATCACATCTCTGTCCTCCACGTGCCTTAACATAGCTTCCAGGAGGATTTGTTTCGTGAACCTCCCAGGCAGAGAGGTGAGGCTGACCGGTTGGTGGTTCCAGGGTTCTCCTTTCTCTGCCCTTTTTAAGGATGGATACAATGTTTCCCTTTTCCCAGTCAACTGGGATTTCACCTGAGCACCATGAATTTTTGACAGTCATGGAGAGTGTTTGACAACTACATCAGCCAATTCCCTCAGGACTCTGGGATGCATCTCATTGGGTCCCATGGACTTCTGCACATTCAGGTTCCTCAGATGGTGGTGGACTTGATCCTCATTTACACTGGCAAACACTTTGTTCATTCAGCTCCCATCCTGCTGTCCATCTGCTCAAGAGATGTAAGAAGAAAGGGGGCCATTGAAGACTGAGACAAAAAAAAAAAAAAGCAGCTGAATACCTCAGCCTTCCCCTTGTTCATTGTTACCGGTTCTCCAGCACTGTTTATCAGTGGCGTTCACCTTCTTTGACCTTCCTTTTCTGGTAAATATACCTGTGAAAAGCCCTTCTCATTATTTTTTGTATTCCTTGCTAAGTTCAGGTCTAGCTTTGGCTTCATCTTCCCCATCTTATCCCTATACAACCACACTTCATACCTACAGAGCAAAAAAGAAGGTCATGTCTCAAAATTCAAGACTTACAGGAAAGAATTGCAAAAGTGGAACTGATAAATGTTTTGAAAATGACATGTCTCTTGCTCCTCTGTCTCTGCCCTTGTTGGTCTGGTGCTACCCCGGCTAGCCCTAAAGACCAAGGGCTAGGGAGCAGTGGCGACAGACCCAGGGTGCAGTGTCCCCACGGGGTCAGGACTAGTTGAGGGGTAGGCAACGATGGTACTCTGTGAAGGAAAAAGAGGAGGCTCTTGACCTTTAAGTCCATCTCAGTTTATT
>VWZV01002327.1:0-44978 GCA_013397155.1 Irena cyanogastra
CCGAGCCGAGCCGAGCCGAGCTCCGCCGTTCCCGTGCCTGTGCCCCCCGGCGTTGCACAACCGCTGTAGGTGGGTGGGTGAGTGCGGACCCCCTCGGTGCCGCCCCCCGGTTGCGGGGCGTGGGTGTGCGCATGGCCCGCTCTTGTCTCGCAGCGCCCGTGCAGCCCCCGGTGTCACTCGTGTGCGTGTTTGCATGTGTGTGTCACCTTGTGCAGGGTGCGTTTCCGTGTGCGGTGTCACTGTGTGTGTCCCCGTGTCCCCCCTGCAGGATGCCCCGTGTCAGGTGCTCCGTGTTGGGTACCCCAGCTGCAGGACTGCCCAGGGCCAGCCCTGCTTCCAGGGAGAGCCCGCTGGCCTGGGCCTTTCCCACACCACCAGGGAATTGCATCCAAAGCCATTAGCCCGGCTCGCCGCTAACCACATCGCTGCTGGGGCCGGTGCCCACGGCACCTGAGCCACCTTTTTAAAGTGGCAGGGGTGGGTGGGTGGCAGTCAGCGAGCTGCTGTGCTGAGGGTGGTGGGGGCTCGCAGGGCTGTGGCAGCGCCTGTTAATTTTCCCAGAGAGGAATATATGGAGCATCGGGCGAGGGCTGGGACGCGCGTCCCTAAATCGTGTGGTTTCCAGCCGGCCTGTGAGATGCAAATTGTCTGGTCAGCGAGTGCCAGAGCTAAACTTAGGGCAATTACAGGAAAGTGTGGGCACATGGCAGTGTATTCCTACACCCCAAGGCTGGCCCTGGCACTGGGGGACCCCTGCACACTGCCCCATCCTATTGGGAGCTGGGTGTTCCCACAGCACCTGCATCAGCCCTGGACTTTGCCCACTGACGAGCTGTGGCTCGGCCCTTCACCTTTGCCGTGGGCTGGGCCACACAGAGTGTCAGGCTGTGAATTTAGGGCTGGAAAAGGGTGATAAGGGACGTGTGTGCCCTGTGCTGAGGGGGCTGCAAAACACCTGACCCCTCCAGCTCGTCATGGAACCATGTTCCACCTGGCAGCCCAGCCAAGATGCTGCCCCATTGCCTCTGAGTCTGCCCTGTAAGACTTCTTGAGCTGTGTCGTTCTCCAGCTTTAGGGTGAGGCAGGTGCTTGCACCCCGTGCAGCCTTCTGGCCTGGGGTGACCCCTCATAACCAGTCTGGGTCCCCTTTGCTGTTGGACATGGGGTTCCTAGAACAGGAGGGCCTGAAATCCTGCTCTGGGGAGAGCCTGGTGCCACGTCCTGGCTGTGACTCAGGTAGATCCGGGACTGTTTTCCTCTTGACACATTCCAGCGTTGTCCATAAGGGAAGGCGGTGTAGAGGGATTTGGAAACCCCCTAAATTTCCTAAGTTCTGTGGAAAAACTTGTGTCCAGGAAGAAGCCATCACGCAGGTCAGCCCCCATTTGCCCTGCGTAGGAGCTGGCCTGGCTGCTTGGAATCGCTGCCAGCAGCTCCCATTCCCTGGCACGGCATCATCCCTTCCTGGCTGGGCACAGCCAGGGCATGAGATACCCCAACATGGTGTGCCCAAGGAGGGGACAGTCACCAGCTCCTGTGCCAGAGTGGTGTGGGAGCACAGCCCTACTGCTGGCATCAGGGAGCAGAGCAGGGAGGGCAGGCGACCGTGAAACTCGCCGTGCAGGTCCCTGCGCGGGAGCGTGTCGGACGAGATTGCGTCTCGAGGAGGGAAGGAGTGGCTGGGAGTTTCAGTGAACGCCTTCCTCCCTGCCTGCAGCTCCCCGGCGCCCTGGCGGCTGCCAGTTACCCCATGGCTGTGCTGGGGGGACACGGGGGAAGGTGCATTCTGCTCCTGCTTGGGTGGCTCAGAGAGGGCTTTGGCTTGGGGAGCGTTGAGGTGCGTCTTCCTTCCTGCCATCTGGCCCTTCCTAGGTGACGTCCTCATCTTTTGCCAGCCCAGTGTCACGGCAGCATCCTCGCGTGCGATCCCAGAGCGCAGCCGGCGCCGGCGGCTGCCTCTCCCTTCCCTGTCATGGCTCGTGCACACCCCAGACACGCTCAGGAGCTGCCCCAAACACGCCTGGCCGAGGGGAGTCCCGGAGCAAGCCCGGGCTGAGTCAGGGAAGGCGCGTTGGGTCTGAATCAGGAGTGAGGAGACGCTCGGCAGCCACCTCCTGCTCACGGCGTCGGGCTGCACCCATCCGTGGCAGGAGCAGGAGGCTTCTTGGGGAAAAGGGAGCAAACCACAATGGCATAGTACACGGGTTGGGGACATCAGTGCAGGGCGGATGCTGCGGTCCTTTCCCCAGCCCACAAAAGTCCTGTCTCCCTGCCCCTCTGCTGCCTATTGTGGCCCTGAGTGGGGCACACGTGGCTGCGGCAGTGGCTGCCAGCGCTGCCTGATTAGCGATGCGGCTGGGAACGCTGTTCCCCCTTTTTGTTGAGCGTACAAAGGCTGGGAGGCAGCCTGTGTGCCGGGAGAGAAACCACCGAGGACAAAGAGCGCGCTGGCCGCCTGTCTCCTGGCTGTAACCAGCACCTGCCTGCCGAGTGGCTCTGCTCCCAAGGGACCCCCAGAAAGGATCCCAGCAGCCCCCTCCCTACCATGGGTGCTCCCAGGGGTGCAGCCCTTTTGTACAGCTCCAGGGATGCCTGGGCAGCTGTGGTAGCGGTGGCACGTGTCACACAGAGGGGACAGGAACAGGTGCAGGTGGTTCCCTCCCTGCCATTTTCTGTGCTGAGGCCCTGGCACAGGGGAGCAGCCCCCAGGGTGGCACGGCCATGGTGGCAGCACCTTTTGTGGCAGCACCTGCTGTGGGTCATGAGAAGGAGCTGTGCTGTCCCCTGGTTCAGGTCAGTGATCACCCCTCAGGCAGCAGTTCTGGGAGAGGAGAAAGGAAGTGGGTTCTTTTCATGTGTTTCGGGGCCCTGCCCTGCCCAGGTCCTTCTGTGGGTCTGGGTAAAGCCCCAGTTGCTGCAGGGAGGACAGAGCAGCCAGAGCCCCAGGGCTGGGTGGTGTGGGCACAACTGTGGCAGCCCTTCTGGCCATGGCCAGGAGCCCTTGCAGCTGCAAGCCTGACCTTGTCCCTCAGGCTGCTTCCCCTCACTGCCTCAGAGGTATCATACATCCAGAGCCAACACTGTGCCATGGCTTGCAGGGCTCTGTCCTCACCTGCCCTGTGGCCAGGCCTCTCCCGGGCACGTGTACTCCTGTCCCAGCCCTGAGGGCCAGCCAGGTTCAGGGAGTTCTCTGCCATCCCTGTATGGCTTTGTCAAGGGGAAAACGGGTTTCCCTTGTCCCACTGGGTGTGTTCAAGGGCAGTGGAGATGGTCCAGGCAGTGATGGTGATGCAGTACTGATGCTGTGCTGGAGCCAAGGTGCAGCTTGGCACAGCACAGCACATCCACACACCCCAGGCAGAGCCTGCACTGCTGCCGTGGGCAGCGCTGCCCTTTCCTAGGGCTGCCCAAATCTCATCCCCACACCCACTGGAGGGCTCTACAGCAGATGCTTCAAACGTGGGGAGCTTTCCTGTTGTCCTTTGTGCTGAGGTTAAGTTCCTGTGCAGTTTCCTGCCCTATTATATATAGCTGTCAGCCCGTCCCGCGGGCGCTGCCAGCCGCCTGCTCCACTTTGGAGTTGTTTATCTGCAGCCCAAGCGCTCGATGGAGGCTGGGGGGGGGCTGCCAGTTACCCCAGGGGCAGAGGAGTGCCATAGCACCCCATGCAGGGTGACACTGTGGGTGCCTCCAGGCACTGGGTGTCCCCAGACACTGGGTGCACGTGGGGTTTTCAGGAGGGAGCTGTGTTTTCTGCCCAGCCGTGGTTTTCCCACTGGCACTGGGTGCTCCCCCCGCTCTGCGCGGGATGCCCAGATGAAAGAGCCACTGTTCCTGGAGGTCGCCGGCAGCGTCACGAGTCTCTGCGTTGCCCTGGCTAAAATTAGACACTTATCAGTGTTGGGAGGGATGTGATTTTACAGGTTCCTGTTTATTAGAGCAACCTTCGCTCCAGGCCGTGTTTCCGGCTCCTCCCTGGTGGGGACACTGCCCACGGCAGCCCCTGTGGTTTGCGGTGGCCAGAGCCAGGATGAGCAGCAGAAAGGCCTCTGTTTCCTCAACAAGGGGCTTTTGAACAGCAGGCAGGACGTTGGTGGATGGATAGGATGGGGGGTTTTACCCTGGGGATTGTCCCTGCTGGCAGTAACTGCTGCAAAAGCCACCAGGATATTTTCTTCCCTGCCCACCTGTGCTGCTCCAAAACGACTCCTGAGCTGCTGAGGATCTTGCCTGCAGTCAGCCCCATTGCCAGGCACTGCCAGGCTTTCTTGGCTTCTTGTGGGACAACCCTGGGGCAGCCCTGTTGCATCTCTGGTTGCTTGATGCCCAGCCAGGGCGAGGACACATTGACCAGGGCAGTCTGAGCGCTGTGTGCTGCAGTCCCCAGAGAGGGTGGGAATACTGGAACATGGATCAGGGGCTGGGAGTGGCAGCTGGGGTGACCAGTGGGGTGAATGGAGGGGTGGTGGGTGGGTGTTGGCCGTGCTGTTCTCTGATGGCATCCTTCCCATCTGTCCTTCTGCACAGGCGGCTGTGCCGTGACCAGCGCCCCAGCCCAGTGCCCTGCCGTGGGGGCAAGAGTGCCCCGAGCCCCCATCCACGATGTTCAACCTGATGAAGAAGGACAAAGAGAAGGATGGGGCCCGGAAGGAGAAGAAGAAGGAGAAAAAGGAGCGAATGTCAGCAGCTGAACTCAAGAGCCTGGAGGAGATGAGCATGCGCCGGGGCTTCTTCAACCTCAACCGTGCCTCCAAGCGGGACTCCAAGAGCCGCCTAGAGATCTCCAACCCCATCCCCATTAAAGTGGCCAGTGGCTCCGAGCTGCATCTCACAGATATTGACTCCGACAGCAACCGGGGCAGCGTCATCTTGGACTCGGGCCACCTGAGCACGGCCAGCTCCAGCGACGATCTCAAGGCGGACGATACCAACTTCAAGGGCTCGGTGCTGCAGCGGGCAGCCAAGTTTGGCTCCTTGGCCAAGCAGAACTCCCAGGTGATTGTCAAACGCTTCTCCTTCTCCCAGAAAAGCCGGGATGAGAGCACCTCAGAGACCTCCACGCCCTCTGAGCACTCGGCAGCTCCCTCCCCTCAGGTGGAGGTGCGCACGCTGGAGACCCCGCTCGACAAGCAGGGGGTTCCCCCCGGACAGCCCTGCACCCCTCCCGCCGCCTCCCTGCGCGCCAGGGTGCCGGAGCACATCGGCAAGAGGTTCCCTGCCGAGCTGCGGCTGCCCGCCCTGGTGCCCCCCCAGCCCCCCAGCCCACGGCAGCTGGAGCTGCAGAGGCGCAACACCGGCGATTTCGGCTTCTCCCTGCGCCGCACCACCATGCTGGACCGGGGCCCCGACGGGCAGGTGTACCGGCGCGTGGTGCACTTCGCCGAGCCCGGAGCCGGCACCAAAGACTTGGCCCTGGGCTTGGTGCCGGGCGACCGGCTGGTGGAGATCAACGGGCGGAACGTGGAGAGCAAATCCCGGGACGAGATCGTGGAGATGATCCGGCAGTCGGGGGAGACGGTGCAGCTGAAGGTGCAGCCCATCCTGGAGCTGAGCGAGCTGAGCCGCTGCTGGCTGCGGGGCGGCCAGGGGACACGCCGTGCTGCCTGGGATGTGAGTAACGCTGTCCCCTGGGCTCTGCCAGCGCCAGCGTCCTCACGGGGGTGTTTGGGTTGGCAGGGGCCGTGGGAAACAGTGGGTGCCGGGGCTGCTCCAGCCAGGAGCGATGCACAGGGAGGACTGGGAAGCTGTGGCTGGGATGCATTGGTGATGCATCAGGTTTTGCAAATCATCACTGCTGGGTTTTGCCCCCCAAGGTGCTCAGGGTGCTGTTGAGGTGGGTTTCCTCCTGCCAGAGGGGCCGCAGGAGAGCCCAGCTCTGCATTGCCTGCGGGAAGTCTGTCCCCATCTCTTTGCTGACTGAGCACAGTCCAGCTGAGAAGGGAGCTTTGCTCCTCACTGCCAGGAAATTCCAAAGGCTACTTTGCAGAAGGACACTGCCTGTTCCACTGCCCACGCTGGCGTCCCCTACTGGGATCCTCCCCGGGGACTGGGGCAGGCACGCAGTGTGCCAGGGGCCGGGAGCTGCTGCCGGCGTGCACAGCCCTGCGTGCTGCTGCTGCTGCTGCTGCTGCTGCTGTATAAATAGAAACTTAATGGCTGGGTGACCCACATCCCTCACGCCTGCTGCCCAGCACTGCTGACCCTGCCGCAGGCTAGCCAGCATTCTGGCCAACTGGCACCCCAGCAGAGCCCCCCAAATGCCAGCAGGTGGCAGGGGTTGCAGCAGGGTGGTGTTGTTTAGTGTATAACTGGACTTGTTTAGTGTATTTTTTAAGCCTTCCTTGGGGGAGGAGGGCGCCTGTGCCTGCAGAGCAGGTTGCCTGCGCTGGGGAGCGCCACACTGTGCATGGCGAGGCCCTGTGCCTGCGGGATGGTGGCCAGGACGGAGTGAGGGTGACCACGGTGCTCCATGTGCTCCGGGAGCAGATGCCGGCACTGCGGGGTGGAGTTTGCGCCCAGCCGGAGCGGTGGCTTTTCCGCAGCTCCTCCCCGGAGCCCTGCAGGCGTCACCGGGCGCTGCTGCCCGGATAACCCCTGGCGGGATAACCCTGTGCGGACACGGGGCACGGCTGTGACCGTGTCGCAGCGCCTTGGCACCGAGGCAGGCCTGCGTTGGGTGTCGGCACACAGGGAGCCGGCGAGGTGCTTGTGCCTTCCAGGAGCGCCGGGCTGGGCTGCCAAGGGGGAGAGGAGACGCCGGTGCCCTTGGGGCTGCATGGGAGAGGCTGCAACGTGCAGCCGTGTGCCGGAACGTGGTCGTGGCCGACGGCATCGGCCGGTGGGAGCTGGCCAGAGGGCTGGCAGTGACTGTGCTGTAGGGTTGCCACCGCAGCACAGGAACCTCCTGGCACAGGATGCCTTCTCCTCCTGCGTGGTGCACCAGAGTGACACGCTGTGGCTTTGCGGGTGCTAGGGAGCCCAGACTGGGGTGCTGGGTGTGGTTGGGGGTCCCTCACACAAGGTGATGGCACACAGGGAGGCCCGGCTCTCCCCCAGGCCCCACTAAGCTCCCTGGAATGTTTCTGGTCCTAATTTAAATAAAAATGATCCTTTTTGAAACAGGAAATTATAGACATATTTTGGGCTGTTGCTCTGGAAGCCCCTCCCTGGCTGGAGCGGGATGGTGCCGGGCTCTCTGTGCACCATGGGGGGTTTAACCCCCTCACCAGGCCTGTGCTGAGTCACCCTTGTCCCCACGGACCCAGCTGTGGCAGCACCCGCTGCGTCTCGGGGGGTTGTCAGTGCTGTGGGGTGATGGGGGGCACAGCGTGGCCAGGCACTGGGGCTGGGGGACAGGGCTTGGAGTGTCCCAGCCTTGCTCCCAGCGTGGGGCAGCTGGGCTGGCTCGGCTCCACACTCGTGTTTATTTATTTACCGGCTGAATTCCTCAGGCAGGGCCCAGGCGTGCGCCGGCCCAGCAGAAATATTCCAGAAACGCCTCTGACCACTCCAGTGCTTCAGCAGGGCCACAGGCACCCGGTGGCTGTGCTGGCCGACCTTGTGTGCCACTGCCCACGGGCACCCAGGTCCCTGCAGGTCGCTGTCCCCAGGGTGCTCTCCCAGCCTTGGCCATGGCGTGGCTGGGTTCCCCGTGTCCCACCAGGGTGGGAGTGTGGGACTCTCATCATGTCAGAGGCACTTTTATCATTTTTCCGTGCTTGGCAAGTTCTTGGTTTGGCTCTTTTTCTGCTTGCACTAAGGGGTTGGTGCTGCTGCAGTGTCCCAGTGTGTGGGGGTACTGGGAGGGGGCTTGTATCCAGTGGGCTCAGCCATGGCCAGTGTGTGTCTGCTGAATTTCCTGGCTTAGGAATGACAGAAACATGCTGGCCAGGCAGAAATGCTGCTGTCACCAAACAGCTGGGCTGGGCATCCCAGTGGAGGTGCCTGCATGCCTGTGCTACCTGGGAACACCCATGTCACTGCAGACACTCTCTGCTGTGTTATGCCAGCCCTGCCAAGGGTGTTTGATGTGGCCTGTCCCTTGTGCAGTGAGGTGTGCCAGCCTGGGACTCCCTGCTTCCTCTGGGAATGTTTTTTTTTGCTCAGGGCACATCTGGCTCCGTTTGGTTGGGCAGGGACCTGCCCAGCTGCCAGCTGGGGTCTCAGCGTGCCATGCCTGTGTCACCACTGTTCCTCCATGCCACCAGCGTGCCTGGCTCCCTGCCACCAACTCCTCCCAGCAGCTTCTGCATGGGGAGGCTCCTGACCCCCACGCCCTTGTCCACTGCCCCACTCCCGCTGTTTCCAGGTAGACCTTGGACTTCACCGTGAAAACCTCTTTACCGTGGGTTGCTGGGATGCTCTCTGTCCCCGAGAACATTTTGGGGGGGTCTTGTGTTCACGGGAGAGCCAGAGGAGGAGCAAGAAGTGTTAAGGTTGCACCGTCTGGCACGACACCAGGCACCCCAGGGCGTGGATGGTGCAAGCCCATCCTCTGAGGCACAGAGCCCTCCCTGGCCCCCCAGCTCCACAGCTGCACTTGGCTTGGGGGTGTCCTTCCCACTGGCTCCGCTCCGGGCGGGCGGTGGACGGAGGCCGGGCAGTTCCCCCGCGGCGGAGCCCACATCACTTCCTCTGGCAGCGGTGACGGTGACGGTGCTGGTGGCGAGGCCCCACTGCCCGCGTGTCCCCCCCCAGCTCTCCCTCTGGCTGCTGCTGCTGCTGCGCCGGCGGGGCCCTCGCATTCCTGGGCTATTTTTAGGGTGGCCCTATCAGCCCAGCTGTCCCGGCTGCCGCCCCACTAGTGCCTCTCCCGTGCGGTGCCGCGCTCGCCCTGGTGGAAACCCTTCTCCTGGCTCCCTCTGGTAAGGTGGGGACCCCCGGCGTGGCCAGCACGGCTTGGGGGAGCACGAGGGGGGTACGTGGGAGACAGTCCTGGTGCTGGGATCGGTGTTTGTGAGGCTAAACCCACCCCTGGGCGTGCTTTGGGGTTGTTTGTTGTGGGGACCTCATGGCCGGTGCTCTCTGGAGATCTCTGTGGCAGTGCCAGGCTGCTTGGAGGTGGGAGCGCTGTGGGCAGAGGGTTTGGGGTTCTGACCCACAGGTGGGTTCATCTCCAGACCCCTGTGCTCAGCCTGTCCTCCAGGCATTTCACACCATGGTGACAGTTTGGGGGGACAGGGGACCCCTCAGGGATGTGCTCCCAGACTCCTGGGTTGCTTTGGTGGCCAGGTGCTCCCCTGTGCCACGCCTGGCCCTGAGAGGGGGCTTCTCCCCAGTGGCTCCAGGCACACCCTGGGGTTGGAGAGTGGGTGCCATGCAGGGCAGCAAGTCCCACCAGAGCTGCCTGGCCTCTGGCATGGGGTCAGGCTCAGAATAAACCCAGGCTGTCAGGGCAAGCAGGGAGCTGGGGCAGAAAATATCCCTTCCCTCACCCTGGCATTTGCTTAGCACAGCGGGCTGGCCCGCTCGGGGGAGCGGAGCCACAGTCCTGCAGCCTGACTAAAAGGGTTTTTTTTACACAGTGAGTTTTGCTGGGTCTCAGACTGGTCACCTGTCTGTCCCCACACCTGTCCTGTGGGCAGTGTTTGTATGCTGAGCAGGTCCAGGTGGGACCCCGTTCCTGAGGATCCCAGGTGGGAAGGGCTTGTGCCTGTACCCTGTGCTGTGGTTTGGCGTTCTGTGTGCTGTCCCCAGTCGGTCTCACCTCTCCCTCTCTCCCCAGCCAGGGCTGCGGCTCCATGAGACATCACCATGGCGTTCTCATCCCGGTTTGCGTTCTGGGAGCAGAAGGGAAGTCTCTCTTGCATGTTTGCCTGTGCCCCACGTTTGGGTCACGCTGCCGACCAGCTGCCCCAGTTAGCCCAGTGCTGGCACCATGTTTGGAGCAGCCCTCCCTGCCTCACTGTGCTGCCATGACAGGGGCTCTGCTTGGCCAGGGCTGGGGTCACCAACACAGCCATGCATGTGGTCACTAACACCATCACTAACGGCTTTGCAAGTGTCTGGTGCAGCCCCTAACACAGTGTGAGCCACCCCAGTGCCACCTGCCACCCAGGAGCTGCTGTGTGCTGGCGAGTCGGGATGTGCTGCCCACAGGATGCACCACGTGCTGCCACTGCAGTGAGTCCTGGCACTCAGAGGCACAGCTCAGGGCAGAGTTTGGCTGCCCACCCCCCTGGAGGCCCCTGGTTTCCCCAGGTCAGCAGGGATCTGGCATGTCCCACGTGTGGCTGCTGCAGAGATTAGCTGGTGACACTTAAAACGTGCTGTGACACTGCTAGGGGGGTGACGTGTAGAATGACAGAATCCTGCAGGAGGGGTGGTGGGACTCTGAACCACCTCCCTCACTGGGTGCACGTGATGAGATTGCCCAGGCCAGGCAGGCAAGGCACGTACTTCTCCCACCTTTGAGGTTTGCTATAACTGGGGTGCATCTCTGTGCTTCACCCCTGTTTTTTTGGCTGATGGGAAGCCTGGAAGGACACACATCCTTGTCCCTGCAGTGGGCTGCAAATTTGGGCTGGCATGGAGTGATGGTGCCAGGATGTTTTCCAGCAGCGAGGCCCCACAGTGGGCTGAAACGTGCTCCTCTTGTTTGTCTGACCCTCAGGTCAAGGACGAGGACAAATCTTTAGCTGTGAAAAGACCCGTGAAGGAGGATGGGGCTGTAAGTGTCACAGGGCACGGGCAGGGTGGAGCTTTTGGGGATGGGGCTTGTCTTTGGTGGGAACAGCCCCTGTGACAGGGCCTGGGGACACCATGCAGGGTCATGGGCTTAGTGATGCCCTGAGCACTAAGTTTTACCCCCATGCTGGCAGCCTGAGGGTTGAATGGTCACTGTTTGTGGGGCAGGGAGGTCACCATTGCTCTCTGCCCTGGGATCCAGGGATCCTGGACTGTGGGGCTGTAGGTTGGTGGGGCAGGGTGCTGTGTCCCCAGTGCTGGGGTTTGGCCAGGAGCTGTGCTCCATGGCAGGGCAGAGCCCTGGGCACCATCATGTCCCAAACAGCAGTGGAGGCTGGACCTCCACTCACACTGGTGTCATTGTGGCTGCAGTCAGAGAGCCCGAAGGATGCAGCATCTGCACCCCCGAAAGCTGAGCCCCCAAAACCTGAGCTTGTGAAGAGCCCCGAACCTGCGAAGAACCCCGAGCCACCTCCTGGGAGAGGGAAGAGCCCGGAGCCGGTGCTGAACGGGGCAGCTGTGAATGGGCTGGAGGGCCCAGCCGCCGAGGCACAGGGAGATGATGGCCAGGGGCTGTCCCGCCGCAAGGTGGTCCGGGTGGTGCGCAAGGTGGTCCGCAAAGTTCTGCCCGGGGAGGACACTGGCAGTGCAAAGGAGCCGGGCCGAGATGCCAAGTCTCCTGAGCCTGTGCCACCCCCAAGGAAGGAGGAAGCAGGCCGTACCGCTGTCCCGGCTCCCCCGGCCCCGCCACCTCCCCCCACCGTGGTGCCTTCAGCCCCTGCCAAGCCGGAACCCAAGGATGAGATCTCAGAGGGGCTCAAAACCCTCATGGCAAAGGGCAAAACCAAGGAGCACCGGCCGCGGCTCCGGCCGGGGGACAGGCAGGAGAAGTCCCGTGAGCCGGCTGGTGGGGACGCAAAGCCGTCCCCGTCCCCGGGTGCTGAAGCCAAAGCAGAGGCACCAGTGCAGCTTCCGGGAGGGAAAGCGGAGCCGGCAAAGGCGTCTGCTCTGAAACCCACGGCCCTGGAGAGGCACAAGGTACTGGTGTGTGCACAGCCAGGGATGCTCTGACCCGGCGGCGGGTTGTGCCCCCAGTGCAGCATGGTGTGAGCTCACCTGCATGGTTTGCAGTGCTTTTCAGATGTGTGGTGTGGGTGGGAGTCACTTTTTTGGGGCAGTCGTGTGTGCTGTGTTCAATCCATCATGTTGCCCCTTGTCTCCCCTCCATTTCATGTGGAGAAGAAGCTGCAGACCAGCGAGAAGCGGCCGACCCCTGTGAAAAATGCCCCGGCTGCCCCCCAGCAGGTGTGTAGGAGTGGTGACCCAGGTCCCTGGACACTGTGGGTACGCACTGGTACCCAATTGTGCCTTCACCCTGGGACCCGCCCCAAGCACTGATGGGCTGCAGGGCTGGGAGAGCCTTTGCAATGGCCCTGCTGGTGCCCATGTGCCAGGGCTGTGAGGGCTGTGGGGCAGCTAGCCTGGAGCTAATGGTGCTCTGCCTCTAGGCTGCCCCTGGCCCTGCTTCCCCTGGCCCCGCGTCCATGCTGAGCCCATCTGAGGAGGCGCAGCTCCGGCTGGAGAGGATCTTCACCACTTCTGTAATTCCAGAGGTGTTGGTGCTTGCGTGTCGCCTTCCCAGGGATGGGGAGGCACGGGCAGCGTGTGGCTGCCCTAGACGTGCCATGTGCTCTGCACACAGTGACTGTACCCCTGTGTCGGGCTGCCAACCCCATGCTCCATCTGTGGGTGACACTGGCAGCAGGGAACGGATGACCAGGGCTGTTGGTGGGTTGGGATCATTGCCCAGACTAGTTTGCTGGGGATGGCGAACTGCCTGCATCCCCGTAGGGGCCCAGCCACACTCTGGTGGCTGCGATGGATGGTGTCCTGGTGGTGCTGTGTGATCATGGCCATGCTGGGACGCTCTGGCTTGTCAGGGTGCTGCTTCTGCTCTCTGCCTCTCACCCCCTCTGTTCTTTCTCTCCTCCTTCTTTGCTGCCGCTAGCTGGACCCTGCCGCCTCCGCCTCGGCACCCAGCCAGGTACTGTACCCCCGTCCTCAGGAGCCCTCTGCCTGCACCAGCGACCCCCCGCCATCCTCTGTCTGCCGCTGGGCTGGCGTCTGCGCCCGCGCCTCCTGCTGGAGCGTAAGGCTTTCCCCATCCCACCCTGCTCCGTGGGCTGCCGTGGGGCCGGCGGGTGCCGGGGCAGCTGGGGCTGCGTGTCTCTCCCCTCCCCAGCGAGGTCATGCCAGGAAGCCAGATGTCCCAGGAGGGTGCCCTCAGTGGAGGTGGCACAGCTGGGGCGGCAGGGGTGTGGAGCAGGGTGTGAAGGGGCAGAGTGCTGGCGTAGGTAGGATGCATGGCTCGTGCCGAAGCAGCTGTGGCACGTAGTGCTGGCAGAGCTCGGAGCGGGGTCAGTGGAGTGACCCCCAGCCCCAGGGCTTTGGCAGCATGGCCTCGTGGCCAGTGTCCTTCCCAGCTCTCTGTCTGTCCAGCACTGCACTGGACTTGCCACTCCGCTTTCCACAGTGGTGGCTGTGACACGAGGAGCGCCCGCAGTGTTTGGCACAGCGGTGCTTTGCCCCTGCTCGTTCCCCCTCCCCTCTTTCCGTGCTGTGTGAGGGCAGGGCTGAGCCCTTCTCGCCTTCACCTCCGTCTCTCGGCCTCGCCAGGGTCCAGCGGACGACGCGCCGGCGGCTCCCCTTGGCCCCGTCCCTGCTGCAGCTCAGGTTTGGCTTTGGGGCTCATCCTGCTCTCCTTGTGCCAGGGACATCCCTGCTGTGCTGGCCACCAGCCTGGCATTTCCCATATCAGAGTCCTGTGCCATGTCCTGTGTGCCTCAGTGTGTCCTGTGTCCCTACAGCATGTCCCTGCAGTATGTCCCATGTCCCCATAGCATGTCTGGTGTGCCTGCATCCTGGCACGTGGTTGGCGTGGGTGCCTGCCCTCAGGGCTGTGGTTTGGGAGCTCAGCCGCTCCAGCCTCGCCCGAGGTGGCCGTAGTGAATGTGCCTGTGGGTCACTGTGTCTTTATGTCTGCCCCAAGTGTGGCAGGGCCCTGGTGGTCTCTGCAGCCCTGTGCCCTCAGCGGGCAAACTCGAGACATGTGCTGGGAGGGTTTGTGGCTTGTGGAGGTGGCCTGGCTGTCCAGCACATGGCCCTGTGGCCAGTCAGCCCTACTCCCTCCAGCCTCAGGGATGAGGGGAGGGGGCGAGACAGGGCAGGGGGCAGGTGACCACAGCTTCTCCACATCTGCTGTCCCACAGGCCAAGACGGAGGAGCAGATAGCAGCTGAGGAGGCCTGGTATGAGACCGAGAAGGTGTGGCTGGTGCACAGGGATGGCTTCTCCTTGGGTGAGCCAGGGGCACTGCTGGACACAGCACCCCGTCCTTCCTGTGGCGCAGCAAGCCCCCCTGACTCCACTGTGGTGTCCTTGGGGGCTGCCAGCACGGCCCCTCTGAGTCCCCTGTGAACTTCACAGGCAGCCAGCTGCGGCCGGAGGCGGGCAGTCCCCTGCCCGAGGGCAAAGTGAAGGTAAAACTGGACCATGATGGAGCCGTCCTGGAGGTGGAGGAGGACGATGTGGAGAAGGTAGGGCCGCGGGGCAGGGGGCCAGCGGGGCAGATCCCCATTCCCCGCCTGACCCACCCCATCTCAACCCCGCTGCCAGGCAAACCCCCCGTCCTGTGACCGTGTGGAAGACCTCGCCAGCCTCCTCTACCTCAACGAGTCCAGCACGCTGCACACGCTGCGCCAGCGCTACGGCGGCAACCTCCTGCACACCTACGCCGGGCCCACCATGGTCATCATCAACCCGCTCAGCTCCCCCTCCATGTACTCTGAGAAGGTGACACTGCCGTGGGGGGATGCCAGAGGGGACAAGCAGCTGGCACCGCGCAGAGGGGGCGGTGGGGGTGGCAGGGTGCTGACCCTTGCCCGCTTCCCCTCCCTGTCCCCTTCAGGTCATGCACATGTTCAAGGGGTGCCGCAGGGAGGACACGTCCCCGCACATCTACGCGGTGGCGCAGGCCGCGTACCGCAGCATGCTGATGAGCCGCCAGGACCAGGCCATCGTCCTGCTGGGCACCAGCGGCAGCGGCAAAACCACCAACTGCCAGCACCTGGTCCAGTACCTCGCCACCATCGCCGGCAGCACCGGCAAGGTCTTCTCTGGTGAGTCCCTCTGTGGGCATGGAGACTCTTTGTGCTGCCTGCACACGCCCCTTGCTTTGCGGTCACAGCCCCACGCACAGCAGCGGCTGGACACGCGCCAAACGGGCTGTCACTGTGTCACACCGGTGCCTTTGCCGCGCTCCTGGGGGCTGCTGCGGGGCAAGGGAGCAGCAGCACCTGCCTGGCCAGCTCTGGGCCCCTGCCCACTGCACGGCTCCTGCACTGCCCCGCTTCTCTTCCCGCAGTGGAGAAGTGGCAGGCTCTCTACACCATCCTGGAGGCTTTTGGCAATAGCAGCACCAGCATGAACGGCAACGCCACCCGCTTCTCCCAGATCATCTCTCTGGACTTTGACCAGGCTGGGCAGGTGGCGTCTGCCTCCGTACAGGTGAGGGGACCAGGGTGACACTCCCTAGCGTGGCAGCTGGTTCATCCTTGCCAGTGTGGCTCCCCGTGGTGTGGGAGCCAGTCCATCCTCATGGAAATGTTGTCCAGCGCGGCTGTAACTGCCCCTCCCCTGTGGCAGTGTTCAAGGCCAGGATGGACAGGGCTTGGAGCAGCCTGGGATAGGGGAAAGTGTCCTTGTCCATGGCAGGGGTTTGGAACTCGTTGATCTTTCAGGTCCCTTCCAATTCAAACCATTCCATGATTCTATGGTTCTCCTGGTGTTTCCTGCACTGCCAGTTCTGCTGCAGATCCCCAGCCATGCTCGCAGTGCTCAGCAGCCTGGCATCCTACTCTCGTCCTTGTTCACACCCAGATCAGATGGGCTCCCTGTCCTTGCTGAGTTAGTCCCAAAATCAGGGGATGTCTTCTGGATGCCTTCCTGCTGTGATAACAGCAGAGCCCTTAAAATCCAGGAGATGTACTCCATGCTCTTGTAGTAGCATTCACCGAGGAGAGATGTTCATGGGCAGCTTGGGGGATGTTTGCATTCACATGATGCCCTGTAGTGGGAGGGAGACCCTCATAACTCTGTAGGTGCCCTGGGCAGGCAGCAAGGATGAGGCTGACGTGGGCTGGGGGGTCTAAGTGGGAGACTTGGGGACAGCTCCCAACTGTCCCACCTCTGCCAGACACTGCTGCTGGAGAAGCTGCGCGTGGCCCGGCACCCGGCCAATGAGACCACCTTCAATGTCTTCTACTACCTGCTGGCCTGCTCTGACAGCACCCTGCGGTGAGCTGGGGGAGGGCATGGCCTCCATCCTGGGGGTCTCTGGGGCCTCCCCCATGGCGCCAATCCTGGTGTTTATCCCTGCAGGACTGAGCTTCACTTCAACCACCTGGCAGAGAACAATGTCTTCGGCATCGTGCCCCCCTCCAAGGTTGTGGCCATGGGGGGCTGCAGGGGAAGATGGGGGTCTCTGGCCCATTTGAGTGCAGGGGGAGGCAGAGTTGGGCTCCCAGACCAATGGCTCCTGTTGTTTTCCACAGCCGGAGGAAAAGCAGAAGGCAACACAGCAGTTCAGCAAGCTCCTGACAGCCATGAAAGTGATGGGCATCTCAGGAGATGAGCAGAAAGCCTTCTGGCTCATCCTGGGGGCCATTTACCATCTGGGAGCTGCCGGGGCAACCAAAGGTAACAAGCTGGGAGCTGTTAAGGAGGGGAGATTTGAGACTGGTGGTTGTGAGGGATTCCAGAGGCACTTTGCAAACCTGCAGTGCAGCCAAGCCCTGGGGGAGAGGGTGAGAGGTGTGTCACCTGAGGGACAGTGCCTTGCCACCCTCAGTGCTCTGGAGCAGCCAGCTTTGTCCCCATGGTCGGGGTGGTCTCATTAACTGGTGGGAATTGAACATGCCCAGACCCTGGGCTGGCCCTGCCAACTTGGGGGAGTGGGGGCGTGGGTGGGGCTGAGGCAGTCAGGGAGTGTCCCCCATTGCCAGTGTAACACCTTTCCCTCCGTCCTCCTTGCAGACCCGCTGGCAGATGGAGCTGGTAATGGGAGTGGGGAGGGCTCTGCTCTGGGGGGTGCCATGCAATGCAGATTTGGGGGCTGAAATGGAGGCTTGGGATGCTGCTGGTGTGCTGGGACCAACCCTGACCCTGGCTGGGTCCTGGTAGCCCCAAATTTGCCTGCTGCTCGTGAGGAGTCCCAACCCAGTCCTGTCAGCACCATTGGTGATGTGGGTCAGGGCTGCCCTGGCAGACAGTGCTCACCATGGGTGTGAGTCTCCCACAGCTTTGCTCTCCATTCCTGGGGATGGCAAATTTGACTTTGGGGGCTGCCCTTCTCTTTCTTCTCTGGCTTTCTCTTTCTGCCTGTTGTGCTGGAACTCCTGGTGGTGCTGCACGCCTGGTGGGAGAGCTGGGCATGTCACCCCCAAAATGAGCACCTGGAGCTGGTGGCTGCATGCAGGGAATTTGCAGCTCTGGGGGAAAAGATGATCTGGGAATGAAGAAGGAGAGACCAGAGGGGTTTGGATACACACTGGGGTGCAGAGCTGGCCTGTGGGGTGTTCTTGGGGTGCAGAGCTGGCCTGTGGGGTGTTCTTGGGGTGCAGTGCTGGTCCATGGGGTGCTCTCAGGGCACTAGAGGGCAGCAGGGCCCCGCTGCAGCCACCACAGCAGGATGCTCAGGCAACTCCTGAGCCTCTCCATGGGAGCCTGCTATGGGGGGAACCGCAGATCCTGCAGGAGGGGAGCATTGCTGCATCCTGCTCGGGGTGGGCATCCCACCCCCAGGTCTGTGCTGCTGCTGCTGCTGCTGCTGCTGCTGCTGCTGCTGCTGCTGCTGCTGCTGGAGCCTCCCCTGCGCCTCGTGGACACTGGGAGTGCTCAGAGCCAGCTGAGTTGCAGCAGCCCCACAATTTCCTTAGCCCTGGGCTGGATCCAAAAGTGGCTCCCCATGCGCTGGGGCACAGCTGAGCTGCTCCCCAACGGTGCCCATGGTGTGGGGGGGCTCAAAGGGAAGGGACCCCCACCCCGGTCACGGTTTGTCACTGCAGGGATGCCTGGGGAGGGGGCAGGCGTGGCATGCGTGGTGGCGTGGTGGCAGGAGGGCGTCCCCTCGTGCCATCGTGTGCCGTTGTTTCTAACCCCTGTCTCTGTTTGCATGGTGCATGCTGCCCTTTGCAATGCAGACGCCGACGAAGGTAAAGTCCCGTTCTCCGCGCGCGTCTCTGGCTTCCCCCTCCCCTGTGCCACCCTCATCCCGCTTCCGTGTCCCTGTGTGTCACCATTAACCTGCTCCCACTGCCCCCAGCGTCCGTGTCTCTGTGTCTGTCTGGCTGCAGTGCGGCTGTGTCACCAAGCTGGGACATGTCCCCGTGTGGGGTGGCTCAGAGCCTCAGAGGTCCCTGGGTAGTGGTGGCAAGGGGTCCATGCTCCACACGAGTGTGGCTCCAGGCTCAGCCCTGCAGCAGCACAAAGCCATTCACTCCCATCTCCTCTTAGACCCCAAACATCTTTGTCTCCTCAAACCCCAAAACGTGTGCTCCCACCGTGCCCATCATCCCTAACCTACTCTGGGGGTCCCTAAGATCATCTCAGGCCTGTTTGGAAATGCTCCCTATTATTAGGGGTGCCCTGCCTGGCCCTGAGCCCCCTTCTCCACCCTTCAGCTGGGAGGAAGCAGTTTGCACGGCACGAGTGGGCTCAGAAAGCCGCGTACCTGCTGGGCTGCAGCCTGGAGGAGCTCTCCTCTGCCATCTTCAAGCACCAGCCCAAGGGCACCCTGCAGCGCTCCACCTCCTTCCGGCAGGGCCCCGATGAGTCTCCCCTGGGGGACAGTGGCACAGGTAGGGTGAGGTGTGGGGGGGACAGTGGATGGCCCCGGGGATGGCGGGCTGGGGTCACTCAGGCTTGCTTTGGCCAGGTCCCAAGCTGACGGCGCTGGAGTGCCTGGAGGGCATGGCAGCTGGCTTGTACTCCGAGCTCTTCACACTCCTCATCTCCCTTCTCAACAGGTACATGCTGGGGGGGCCAGCAGGAGAGCAGGGGGTGCCTGGCAGCAGCCACTGACCCCACTGCATCCCTCTGTGCTCCCCCCAGGGCGCTGAAGTCGAGCCAGCACTCGGTGTGCTCTGTGACGGTGGTGGACACCCCTGGGGCACAGAACCCCCAGCTGGCGGGGCAGAGCCGGGGGGCCACCTTCGAGGAGCTGTGCCACAACTACGCCCAGGAGCGCCTGCAGCAGCTCTTCCACCAGCGCACCTTTGCCCGTGAGCTGGAGCGGTACAAGGAGGTACCAGGGACACCCAGGGCTGCCGTTGCCTCCTGCACTCCTGCCCTCCCATACCCACGTGAACATCTCCTACATGTCCCCCTTGGTTTTTTATGCAGTGGTCGCTCTGGGCCAGTCCAACCAAAGCAGCTCTGGCACGATGCTCAGTGCCCAGGGCTTCCTCCCTGTGGAGCGCAGCACAGGAGGGCTGGGCTGGGCTGGGAAGTGGTGGAGTGGCTGTGGGTGGTGATCATCATGATGGTGGTCACTGCTTCTTCTCCATCTGACAGCCCATGGGGACCCTTCCATGTGTCCTGGTCGTCCCTTAGCACACCGCATCACTCTAAACCCCATCAAGACCAACATCCTGATGGGCTCACACTCCCTATCACTGCTCCTCTGCAGTGTGGGCACTCACCTGCCTCTGTTCCCCCTCACCAGGAGAACATAGAGCTCGCCCTGGCTGATGCTGAGCCCAGCTCCTCTGGCTCCATAGCTGCTGTGGATCAGTCCTCACACCAGGCACTGGTAAGCACCTTCCAGCCATATGACAGCAGCAGATGGGCAGCTTTTTGGCACTTTGGTAGAGGGGAAGGAAAGGGTCTGTCCTGAATGCTTGGCCATGAGAGCATGGGTGCAAATGTGTGTGCAGCCCACATACCTAGTTTATACCCCAGCATAGTTTCCCCCTCTTGTCCTGGGAGCTGTCTGTGCTGTGGGCAGGGGCTCTGGAGACTGTTTGTGATTTCTGGGGTGCTCCAGTCCCCAAAGTGCTCTGGTTCCCAGGATGCTCTGGTCCCCATGGTGCTCAGGTTCCTTGTGTCCCTGGGTCCCCAAGGTTCTCCAGTCCCTGGGGTCCTCCAATCCCTGTTGGAGGAGACTTCAGAGACTGGAGGTGCTGCTGGAATCATTCTTGTGCTGGGTTTCAGCCCAGCACTGCATTTCCCACCTCAGTGGGAAATGAGATGTGCTGCCAGAGTGGCGCATATGGATCCTTCCCCTTCTGGGTCTTCACTAATCAGGAGCCCTCTCACACGGTGTGAGGTTGCTTGCTCCCTGGATGGCCTGGGTGCCCTGTGTCACCCCATGTCCCTGCCCTGGGGGGCCCTAGTGTGCTGGACTGGCTGCCAGCATGGTGACCCTGCAGGTCCGGTCTCTGGCCCGCACGGATGAGGCGCGGGGGCTGCTGTGGCTTCTGGAGGAGGAGGCGCTGCAGCCAGGCGGCAACGAGGACACCTTGCTGGAACGGCTCTTCTCCTACTACGGCCCCCAGGAAGGGGGCAAAAAAGGTATGGAGGGGGGCCTGGAACCATGGGGATGTGTATACTACACCAGCAATAACCTCTCTAGTGGGAGATGTGCCTGCCCATGGCAGAGGGTTGGAATTGATCTTTAGAGTGCCTTCCAACCCAAGCCGTTCTGGGATTCTGTGACATGCCCCAGTGAAACACTGATCCCCAGGGCTATGCCCACTGATGCTGTTTCCCTGCAGGGCACAACCCACTGCTCCCCAGTGACAAGCCTCGACACTTCCTCCTGGGACACAGCTCGGGGACCAACTGGGTGGAGTACGATGCTACGGGATGGCTCAACTACGTCAAGCACAACCCGGCCTCCCAAAACGCCTCTGTCCTGTTGCAGGAGTCCCAAAAGTGAGCAGGGTCCCGGGGTGGGAGCATGGCAGGGGGGAGAGGTGACGCTGGGGGCTGACGTGCCCTCCGTGCCCTGCAGGAAGGTGATCAGCAGCCTGTTTGCCGGGCGCGGCGGGTCGGCGCTGGTGCTGTCGGGCTCGGTGGCGGGGCTGGAGGGGGGCTCCCAGCTGGCCCTGCGCCGGGCCACCAGCATGCGCAAGACCTTCACCACCGGCGTGGCTGCCGTCAAGAAGAAATCCCTCTGCATCCAGATCAAGCTGCAAGTGGTGAGTGAGGGGGTGCCAAGGGGGGTCCCCGCATCTTGCCAGGGCATCTGGCTGGGGCACCGCCGGGCGTCACCGCTCACCCTGCTCTGCCACGCCCACAGGACGCCCTCATCGACAGCATCAAGAAGTCCAAGCTCCACTTTGTGCACTGCTTCCTGCCCAAGGCGGGGGGCGGCGGGGACCCCCAGGCTGTGCTGTGCCGGCGGGTGAGCGGCAGCGAGCTGGAGCTGCCGGCGGAGCACTGCGAGGCAGGGCTGATGCAGCTGGACGTGCCCCTCCTGCGCGCCCAGCTCCGCGGCTCCCGCCTGCTCGACGCCCTCCGCGTGTACCGCCAAGGTGAGCCCTGGCACTGGCACCAGGGGATGGGCAACACAGAGGTCCCGGCTGCATCTTCTCACTGGAGAGCCAAAGACCCTCCCCTCCCCACCAGGAGTCCCTTCAGCACGTGCCCTTGCTCTGAACTCTGGAGCTGCTCCCCAGGGCGGTCCTGTCCCTGTCCCCCCTCCCCTGCTGGGCTGTTATCTGCACTGGGGACAGGCATGGCCTTAATTGGGTGTCTCCCCTGGTGCCGCTGGTTCCTGGCAGCAATCCCATTGGCATCCAGCCCCTGTCCCACTGGAACGAGAGCCTCTGGGTTGTGCTCAGCAAAGCCTTTATCGATACATTGGCTGGCTGGCCACCCGGCCGAGGGTTTATTGCTTGGAGGCCGGACCCTTCCTGCCATGATTGGAAATCGATGCCACCTGCACACCTTCTGGATCGATGTGGCCAGCCAGGCGTGCCAGGGTCAATGTTCCCATCAATACCTCATCGTTAATTAAGATATGGAGGCTCAGTGCTGTAGCCTGATGCAGGAGTTGGTTGTGGCTCAGAGTGGAGCCAGAGCAGGACTTGCACAGGCAACACGTGTCGCTGCTCTCCCCCCAAGGAGGGATCTGGCCGCTTTCTCCTCAGATCCCAGCCAAAACTGCAGGAGGATACAGCCAAGGAAAACCCCCCCCGGGAGGCTGAGGGCATTCCAGCTATTCCTGACCCCATAGGGAGCTTGCGTCACGTGGGGTGACCTCGTCAGCTCTCCCAAAACATGAGCCCCAGTATGTCAGGGCACATGGGGCTGTCCCTGGCCATCCCCTGGGCATCCACACAGCCCCACTCTCTATTGCTTCCCCAGGTTACCCCGACCACATGGTGTTTGCGGAGTTCAGGCGGCGCTTTGATGTCCTGGCCCCACACCTGACCAAAAAGCATGGGCGCAACTACATTGTGGTAGATGAGAAGCGGGTACGTGCCCCATGTCAGAGCCACTGCTGTGGCCTAGGGTCCCCTGCACCTCAAAGGGCCTGGCCCTGACACCTTTCCCTCCCTGCAGGCAGTGGAGGAGCTTCTGGAATCACTGGACCTGGAGAAGAGCAGCTACCACATGGGCTTGAGCCGGGTAGGGTGCCCGACACCACCGGGTGTGGGCAGGGCTGTGCGTCATGGCATGGTGGGACAGCAAAAGGGCAGCACTGTTCACTCCCACCCACGGCATTCCTCATGCCTGGGGAATAAAACCCCACGGTGGGACAGGACCGGTGGCTGCGGAGGGGAGAGACACATCCCCACCAGCGGGAGGGTGGCACGGCGTGGCCGGAGGGATGCCGGCACCCATCGCTGTCCTGCTCCCCTCCCGCAGGTGTTTTTCCGGGCTGGATCACTGGCCAAGCTGGAGGAGCAGCGGGACACGCAGACCAGCAGGAACATCACCCTTTTCCAGGCAGCGTGCAGGGGCTTCCTGGCACGGCAGCACTTCAAGAAGAGAAAGGTTCGTCCCAGTGACTCTCCCCTCCCCGCTCTGCTGCACAATTTCGCCTAAAATGGGCAGTGCAGCCTTTCTGCGCCTCCTGGGCCAGCACCTCCTCCTCCCGCCTCCCCCGGAGCCGTGGGGGGCCAGGGGGAACCGGGGGGCCAGGGGGAACCGGCAGGGAGGCTGCTGGGCATCGCCGCGGAAGGATGAAGCCACGCTTCAGCTCCTACTTTTATCATTAGAGAAGGTGTAAAATAGGCATCTGACAGTGCCTCATCTTCCCGGGATTAGCATTTAGAGGGGCTGGAGAGGATCAAACAGCAGATTTACTGGTGCAATTAGCCCAAATGCTAATGAAGGGAAGCATGCCGGGGTGCTGGCAGGGGTGCTGAGCACCCACAAGCCCTGCTTTGCCCCACTGGTGGCCTTGTACTGACCCCATACCCCGTGCTGACCCCGTGCCCTGCACAGATCCAGGATTTGGCTATCCGGTGTGTGCAGAAGAACATCAAGAAGAACAAAGGGGTGAAGGATTGGCCCTGGTGGAAGCTCTTCACCACAGTGCGGCCCCTCATCGAGGTGCAGCTCACCGAGGACCAGATCCGCGGCAAAGACGTGGGTATCCGTGCCAGGGGATGCTGGATGGAGCAGGGAGGGCTTGGGGGAGTGTTGGTCCTGGGCAGGACCCCACAGTGGGGTGGGATGCAGGACCCCATGGTGGAGTCACATGCAGAAGCTAATGGTGGGGTGGGATGCAGGAGCCTGCAGTGGGGTGGGAAGCAAAACCCAGGGAAGGGTGGGATGCAGGATCCTGTGCTGGATTGGGATACGGGATCCCACAGTGGGTTGGGAAGCGGGAGCCCATGATGGGGTGAGATGCAGGACCACGTCTGCCTGCGCCCCGTCAGCGCCAGGCTCGAATTGCTCCCTAATTTGCGAATCAGCATGTCATTAGCATCCCGAGAGCCGGCTGTTGCTTGAGCCCAATTACAAGCGTGGAGAATGGAAATGAAACCGTGCGCCGAGAGGCAAATGCGGGGGCTCCGCTCGCGCTGGCAACCAGACACTGGTGCACCCGGCGAGCGTGGAGCTGCTGCCTGGCTCAGCTTTCACCCCGACCTGCTGGGGACAGGCACCTGGGCAGGAGCACCTGGGCCCCTTGCTGCCCCCCCAGCCTGTGCTGGGACCAGAGGAAGAGAGAGGAAGATGTTAGCAGCCAGATACGCTTCCACAGCACTGGCTGGTGGTCCCTGGGCATCCTGGTGGGCCCCCTCCCTCTCCACCTAGGCTGGGTGCACCCAAACCCTTCAGCAAGCTGCTGTTGTGTGGATTTGCTCCCACCTCCTCTCCTGGGGGATGTGGGTACCCCTCTGCAGCTTTTCTGAGACTGCCTGGCATTTCGACACCATTTATGGGGTTGGAGTCGGCACGGCAGCGGAGCGGGTTGGGGAAAGTCCCTGCCCAGCCCTTGGCAGGGGAGAGCAGCCCTGGGGAGCCCCCACCCTGCTCATCCTGTGCTGGGGGGGTGCTGGGGAGGGGCAGAGAGCTGCCAGCCTCCTACTCGTCAGCGTCTTCCCTGCGCCTGCCCCCTCCCTCACCGCCCGCTCTGTTGCAGGAAGAGATCCAGCAGCTGAAGAGCAAACTTGAGAAGGTGGAGAAGGAGCGTAACGAGCTGCGGCTCAACAGCGACCGCCTGGAGAGCAGGGTAGGGCTTTGCCACTGCTGGGATGGGGTACAGTGCTGTGCCAGCCTGCCCCAGCCCATGGTCCCATTCCCACTGCCACCCCCAGATCACAGAACTGACGTCGGAGCTGACGGACGAGCGGAACACCGGCGAGTCAGCCTCCCAGCTGCTGGACGCTGAGACGGCCGAGAGGCTACGGGCTGAGAAGGAGATGAAGGACCTGCAGGTAAATGTGCCCCTCCCCGGCCTCGCAGTGTCTCCTGTCCCCCTCAAGTGCTCACCATGGCCATGTCCCCTCCCAGGCCAAGTACGATGCCCTGAAGAAGCAGATGGAGTCGATGGAGATGGAGGTGATGGAGGCTCGGCTCATCCGGGCAGCCGAGCTCAATGGGGAGCTCGATGATGATGATTCAGGTACTGTCCTGCCTCCAGTGCTGGCTGCTGGCGCACCCTGCAGTGTCCCCTTCTCCCTGTGCCACCCCCACAGCCCCTTGGTGGCCGTATTTCCCCACACAGGTGGCGAATGGCGGCTGAAATACGAGCGAGCAGTGCGAGAGATCGACTTCACCAAGAAGCGGCTGCAGCAGGAGCTGGAGGACAAGCTGGAGGTGGAGCAGCAGGGCAAGAGGCAGCTGGAGCGCAAGGTGAGTGGGGGCTCAGCTCTGGGGACTCCCCGGTCCCCTCAGCACGGCTAGGACAGCAGGGACGTGGTGGCAGCCCAGAGCCCTCATTGCCTGCCCGCCTCTGCCCACAGCTGGCGGATCTGCAGGCGGACAGCGAGGAGAGCCAGCGAGTGCTGCAGCAGCTGAAGAAGAAGTGCCAGCGCCTGGCTGCCGAGCTGCAGGACACCAAGCTGCACCTTGAGGGACAGCAGGGACGCAACCATGACCTGGAGAAGAAGCAACGGAGGTGGGGACCGCGCGCTGGCAGTGGGGGGGACATGGGAGACACGCCTCTGGCGAAGTGGCATTACCATTTTAGCAGGGATTTGGGCACCTCACCAGCTCCTACTTGGCTGAGGTGTCTCCAGCAGGATGGGGCTGCCCAAGTTGGATGTGTTTGTTGTAGGGGGGATCCCCATGCCCTTTTGGGGGGCTCAGAGCTGAGTGATCCCATGTGGGGTCATGCCCCATGGTGGAGGCTGCTAGTGCCCTGCATCTCCACTCGGCACGCGCTGCCATCCCGTCCCCTCTCGCAGCCCCAAAGTTTGCTAACGTTATTAAGCAGCAGGGACGCTTTCATCTCATTATGGTAATGATCGCACACACAAATACAGCGAGAGAATCCAATCTAATTAATTTCAATTTCCGCGGATTGGAGTCTGTGCTAATGCAGCTGTTTATTACCCAGCGCAAGGAAAAATAGGGATTAGCTGCCGAGGTGTTTAACGCAGGTCACAAACTCAAGCGCAGGGTTGTTTTCCAAGCCCCAAAGGCAGTGATTTTGGAGCAAACCCAGCTGATCCCATCCCAGGGGCACTGGAAGAGATTGCCACGTTGCTGCCTGGCTACAGGCTATGCTGAGCACTCCTTCAACAGGAGCTTGTGTCCCATCCAGGGGGTCGTGTGTCCCCTTTGGGGATGGTACTGGTACCATATCATGTGGAGCCCCCACACTGGGATGCAGCTGTGGGAGATGAGGTACCACAGGAGCCCATCTCTCCTAGAGACCCCTCCACGTCCTGCTTGGCAGGTTTGGTGTCCCCAGCTGCCTTGGAGTAGCCAAGCCCCTGCCACTGGCAGCCATGGTCCCATGGGCACATGCTGGCCCTGGAGAACAGCTGAGGTGTTGCTGGGGTTGGTGCTGCAGGTGCTGCACTCCCCTTTAGCACGGAGTGAAGGCGTCAGGAGGAGTGTCTGAGTGACTCGGTGCCACCATGCTGGCAATTAAAGACTCATCCAACAGCGTATTTCAAACAAGCACTCAGCAGCACACCACCCTTCCCAGTGCTTGCTGCTGAGAGAAGGGAATGCTCAGTGCAGTGTCCCTGGCACAGGGCTGAGGATCAGTCCCCGGGGTGCTGAGTGCTCGCCCCACTCTCCCCGTGCAGGTTTGACAGCGAGCTCTTGCAGGCGCACGAGGAGGCGCAGCGGGAACGGCTGCAGCGGGAGAAGCTGAGCCGAGAGAAGGATGTGCTGGTGGCTGAGGTCTTTGGCCTCAAGCAGCTGCTGGAGGTGAGTAGCCCACAGACCCTCCCCAGCCTCCCAATCACTGAGTGCCCCAAGATGATGGTGACCCTGTCTCTTGCAGGACAGGGACTCGGACATTGCAGGGCTGACACAGAAGGCAGAGGCGCTGGAGGCAGAGCTGCAGGACATCTCCTCCCAGGAGTCAAAGGACGAAGCCTCCCTGGCCAAGGTGAAGAAACAGCTGAGGGACCTGGAGGCGAAGGTCAAAGACCAGGAGGAGGAACTGGATGAGCAGGCTGGGACCATCCAGATGCTGGAGCAGGTACAGCGGGGAGGGGCGAGGTTTCTGGGCGGGGTGGTTTCATGCAGGGCTGTTATTACCTGGGCCGGGCTTGCTTGGGAAGAGGAGGCGGTCGCCCTGAGCCCGGCGTCAGGCCAGGCATCACCGCGGCCAACACGGCTCCTGGCCCTCCGTGCCATGGCCCGGCAGGTCACCATGGGGCGGGCAGCCCAGCTAGCCTCAGACCGGGGGGTTTTCAGGGTGAGTGGTGACTGGAGAGTGGTATGGAGGGGTCCCCACATCCCCTTTGCTCTGACCACATCCCCACCATTTGCAGGCAAAGCTGCGGCTGGAGATGGAGATGGAGCGGCTGCGGCAGACCCACGCCAAGGAGGTGGAGAGCCGTGATGAGGAGGTGGAGGAGATCCGGCAGTCATGCCAGAAGAAGGTAGGGCTCGGCCGTGGCCCCTCTGCCCAGGAGAGCATGGGATGCATCCCCATGCCTTGGTCGGGTACTGGGAGCTGCCAGCTGGGCACTGTCATGCAGCACCCGGCTCCCACGCAGCGACCACAGCCCGGCTCCGCCGGCCCGGCGGGTCCGACCAGTCCTTCTGCTGCCTGGGCCAGCGCACGCCGGGCTTTGTGCCTCTGCTTGCGCAAACACCCAGCTGCTGGGGTCATCCAGTGTCCCTGGGGTGTGGGGACACGTGAGGAGGGGGTCATGACCCCTCCCTGCCGCCCTGACTGGCTGCCCCCTGGCTGTCCCCCAGCTGAAGCAGATGGAGGTGCAGCTGGAGGAGGAGTACGAGGACAAGCAGAAGGTGCTGAGAGAGAAGCGGGAGCTGGAGAGCAAGTTATCTGCTGTCAGCGAGCAGGTGGGGTGAAGGGCAGCTGGGCACCTGCCTTGCTTTGGGGACCCTGAGATGGCCATGGTGGGGTGGACACCCCTCTGGCATGGAACTGTGGTAAAGTTTCCCCTGCCACAGGCCAACCAGAGGGACTTTGAGACGGAAAAGCGCCTGCGCCGGGACCTGAAGAGAACGAAGGCGCTGCTGGCTGATGCTCAGATCATGCTGGACCACCTGAAAAACAATGCACCCAGCAAGAGGGAGATCACTCAGCTCAAGAATCAGGTGTGCATCTAGACATTCCTCGTACTGCAGGCTTTGAGGGACACAGGGTGTCCCTGTTCCCTGGCCAAGCACTGAGCTGTATCCCTGCAGCTGGAAGAGTCGGAGTTCACCTGTGCAGCTGCTGTCAAGGCCCGCAAATCCATGGAGGTGGAGATCGAGGACCTCCACCTGCAGATAGATGATCTTGCCAAGGCCAAGGCAGCGGTGAGTGCGTTGGAGTTGTGATGAACCATGGTGGGGCCATGCCCCATTTGCACCCAGGGTGGCCCCACACTGTTTGGAGTGAGTTTGGGGGGTGAGTGCCCCATTCTTGGGATGCAGTGGGAGACACATGTGTCTCCCTGCAGCTGGAGGAGCAGCTGAGCCGTCTGCAGCGGGAAAAGAACGAGGTGCAGAGCCGGCTGGAGGAGGACCAGGAGGACATGAATGAGCTGATGAAGAAGCACAAGGCAGCTGTGGCCCAGGTGAAGCGGGAGCAGCAGCTGCACCCACCCCACCCCCTCAAGATGTCCCTCTTGGAGCCAGTGCAGTGGGATCCCCACTGATGGCCCTGGTGTGTCCTGCAGGCATCCCGAGACCTGGCGCAGATGAATGACCTCCAGGCACAGCTGGAGGAGGTCAGCAAGGAGAAGCAGGAGCTGCAGGAGAAGGTGAGGATGCACCCTGGGTGAAGCTAGGGCAATGGGGGGCACCCAGAGACCTGCTGGCCACACCATGTGGGACTGCCCTGCACCATGGGGGTGCAGAGCAGTCCGGTGGGAAGCTCTCCATCATGGGAGCAGCATGGCCAGCAGCTCTCCTCCAGGACAGCGTGGCAGTGGGGGCAGGGTGATTGTGGTCGAGGCTGAGGCTGTGCCCTCTCCCGCAGCTGCAAGGTCTGCAGAGCCAGCTGGAGTTCCTGGAGCAATCCATGGTGGACAAGTCACTGGTGAGCCGGCAGGAGGCCAAGATCCGTGAGCTGGAGACCAGGCTGGAGTTCGAGAGGACGCAAGTCAAGCGCCTGGAGGTAGTCACGGGGCTTTCCCTCTGCTCCAGCTGGGACAGGGGTGCAACAGGACCATAATGAAGCTGCCTGAGAGTTTTCTGAGTGCCTCCCCTCCCCATGACCCCCCACGCTGCAGCCCTCCCCCTCTGGCAGCCCATCCCTGTCTCTGCAGGGGAGGCTCCCTGCAAGCACTGATAACAGTAATCCACCGCCCAGCCCGGCAAAGTGCTGCTCTTTCCCTGCATCGACTTAGGGAAATTATAGACTCCCCAGTCCCGCGAACGCAGCCTGTTTTATATTCTGCCTCCGCAGCTCTGCCGGGGAGCGCGGCAGCTTAGCTCTCCTCTTCATATTTTCCAAGCTATTATTTCCTTCTCCACTCTCTCTGCCGGGGCCATAAATATGCAGCGGCTGGCTCAGTGGCTGGGGGAGAACAGGAGCTATTTTTTCCCTACGTTACATGTTTTAATTACTTCACACACAGTTAAATCTATTTTTCCAATTCAACAAAGCCCTTGCTGTTGTTCTGCCCCTTCCCTGGCCCTGGGAGGGGGTGGCTTCTCCTCCATCTCCTTGTGTAAATCGATGGGAGTGGGATCCATCCTCGCATCATCCGCTGGTGGGTGTCGGGGTGGGGGTGGACCTGCAGGGTGAGAGGGCCGTGGGGGGATTTGGGGTGACCCCGGTGCTCGGCAGAGCCTGGCCACGCGGCTGAAGGAGAACATGGAGAAGCTGACGGAGGAGCGGGATCAGCGCGCGGCCGCCGAGAACCGGGAGAAGGAGCAGAACAAGCGGCTGCAGCGGCAGCTCCGTGATGTCAAGGAGGAGATGGGCGAGCTGGCCAAGAAGGAGGCAGAAGCCAGCCGCAAGAAACACGAGCTGGTGAGGAACCCGTGATAGGGCCAGGCAGGGCACAAGGGGGTGTTCCCTTTGGAAGCGGCTCATCCCACTCCCTCCCTGCAGGAGATGGATTTGGAGAGCCTGGAAGCTGCCAACCAGAGCCTGCAGTCAGACCTGAAGCTGGCCTTCAAGCGCATCGGGGACCTGCAGGCGGCCATCGAGGATGAGATGGAGAGTGACAGCAATGAGGACCTCATCAACAGGTGAGAGCACCTGGGCTCGGCTCCCACGCGTCCCTGGGGGTCACCGCTTCCCCTTGCCACTTCAGAAATGCCACGAGGACCTCTTGGCTCTGCCTGGCCCTGGCAGGATGCTGTCTGTGCATCCATTCATGCATCGTGCACACATGCATCTGTCCATGCACCCATGTTTGTCCGTCCAGCATTGGGCACCTGTGCACACAGGCATCAGTCCGTGCATCTGTGCATCCATCCCTCCATCCACCCGCAGCCCCCATGAGCTTCAACCACTTGTGGAGGTGCCTGAAATGCATCCAGCATCCTGCCAGCTGGCTGGAAACAGCCCAGGGAGCCCCAGGAGCCAGGGCAGCACAAGCTGGCAGGAGGTTTGGGATGCTGGGATCCAGCCCAGCCCAGGGTAGAATTATAGAATCATACAATTGTTTAGGTTGGGAAAGACCTCTGAGATAATCGACTCCAGCCATTAACTCGGCACTGCCATGTTAGCACTAAATCATGTCCCCAAGTGCCACATCCACACATTTTTTTAATGTTTCCAGGCAATGACTCTACCACTTCCCTGGACAGCCTGTTAAAATGCCTGGCCACCCTTTTGGTGAAGAAATTTTCCCTAACATCCAGTCTAAACCTCCATGGCACAACTTGAGGCCATGTCCTCCTGTCTTATTGCTTTTTCCTTGGGAGCACTACCTGATGCCCCTGGCTACAACCTCCTTTCAGGAAGTTGTAGGGAGTGAAAAAGTCCCCCCTGATCCTCCTTTTCTCCAGGCTGAGCCCTCCCAGCTCCCTCAGTTGCTTCTCATCAGATTTGTGCTCCAGACCCTTCCTCAGCTCTGTTGCCTCTCTTTGGATACACTCCAGCACCCAACCTGGGATGCTGGGATCCAGCTGGGTGCAACCCTACTCCAGGGGCACAGGGCAGCCTCACCTCCTTCCCCTGACCCTTCCCTATAATTTAATTTGCCCACCCACTTGATATTTTTTTTTATTTTATTTTCCTTTCATTTAATTTCTTTTCTGTTGTGTTTCTCCCCCCTCCAACCCTGCCCCCTCCAACCCCTCCCAGTTTGCAGGACATGGTGGCAAAGTATCAGAAAAGAAAGAGTAAAATGTGAGGAGCATCTCTTTCCTTCCTTCCCTCCCCTAACCCCCACCTCACCCCCAGGGGCCGGGGTCCCGCATGCCACTGGCCCAACTCTGCATGCCCTAACAGCACCCACGGCATGGCACAGCACAGCACAGCACATAACCACATCCTGTGCATGGGGACGGGATGAGCCCCTGGGATGGGGTGGGGGGGTGATGCTCTGCTGTGGCTGATGACAAATGTGTCAGCATGGGGCAGCAATGGAGCCCTGCTGCCACTAATTAATTCCCTCATTCATGGTCGCTCCCACGACCTGGGTCCTGCTTAACTAACGGCACGTTTGCCTGGACATAAACTGTGTTTGATGTGGGGCTTCATTCCATTGGTCAAAAAACCTTAGCTGCCCCCAGAGCTTGTTTTCGGGGCTCATTGGGGTTTTTTGGTGTCATTCTGTGGTTTTTTCTTGGTGTTTTTTTTCCCCAAGCCCAGCGTTGCCTGGATGTATTGCAGGGGAGGGAGATGTGCAGGATGGAGAGCGGCTCGTTGCTCTGAATTTAAAAAGAGAAGGATTCATATACAGGGTCTATCCCAGCCTGTCCCTTGTGCTGTTTGCCTTCATTCCCAGGCAGGGAATAAGCCCAAAACCAGGCGGATAAAAGGCCATTTAAGATCCTATGATACATCCCATCCCTTCCTAGGAGTGGCCTGGTGGGAGCAGGGTGGCAAGAGGGGACCACACTGCTTCAATTTCCGTATAGATCCCGACGGTGCTGCCATGGCCCTAATGAAAGCAGTAAGCAGTGAGGTATTAAGAGAGATTTATTCAGGGATGCTTTTAACGTGGAGGAATGGATTTTGCAATGCAGACAGCACCTTCTTTCTAAAGGCAATCAATATGGTTACGAACGGCCGTTATAAATTAGATGGTTTAAGCCAGATAGGACTTTTTTTACGCCGGGACGTAAATCAGGGGCTCTTGGGCACGGCAGGGCTGTAAATCTGCCCGCTGTGCTCCCACGCCCGCCGTGCCAGAGCCGTTTCTGTTCCGCCTGCTAAACTCCTGTTTACCCGGGGCCATCAGCATTGCTCTTCCTCGCTGTAATTCTGCACTCGACGGCAGCCTATAAAATGAACCCACTTATTTCCTTCCCAGTCCTGGAGCTGGAAATCTCCTGTGTTTCTGGAGCTGTGCCCTGCCTGCTGCCCCAAAGGCAGGCTTTGCTGTCTCCAGCTCTGGAGCCACACAGTGACAGGGAGATGTTGAGCAGAGGGTGCAGGAACCCCTTGGGCAGCCACAGAGGTGGTTTGGGGGTGCTTCAGGGAGCCCCTGGCTTGCAGGTTGAGCTATGTGAGTGCAGATTATGTCCCAGAAATGGAGCAGAACCACAGATGGGGTTTCACCCATGCCAGGGTACGCAGGCAGTGGGTTCTGGAGGGGTTCAGTGCCTTCCAGTGCACTTCCATCTCTCCAGCACCAAAAACTCACTGCCTCTTGCTGACCTCTTGCTTTCTTGCACCCTGACCGTTCCTNCCCTGCCCCCTCCAACCCCTCCCAGTTTGCAGGACATGGTGGCAAAGTATCAGAAAAGAAAGAGTAAAATGTGAGGAGCATCTCTTTCCTTCCTTCCCTCCCCTAACCCCCACCTCACCCCCAGGGGCCGGGGTCCCGCATGCCACTGGCCCAACTCTGCATGCCCTAACAGCACCCACGGCATGGCACAGCACAGCACAGCACATAACCACATCCTGTGCATGGGGACGGGATGAGCCCCTGGGATGGGGTGGGGGGGTGATGCTCTGCTGTGGCTGATGACAAATGTGTCAGCATGGGGCAGCAATGGAGCCCTGCTGCCACTAATTAATTCCCTCATTCATGGTCGCTCCCACGACCTGGGTCCTGCTTAACTAACGGCACGTTTGCCTGGACATAAACTGTGTTTGATGTGGGGCTTCATTCCATTGGTCAAAAAACCTTAGCTGCCCCCAGAGCTTGTNCCTTTTCTCCAGGCTGAGCCCTCCCAGCTCCCTCAGTTGCTTCTCATCAGATTTGTGCTCCAGACCCTTCCTCAGCTCTGTTGCCTCTCTTTGGATACACTCCAGCACCCAACCTGGGATGCTGGGATCCAGCTGGGTGCAACCCTACTCCAGGGGCACAGGGCAGCCTCACCTCCTTCCCCTGACCCTTCCCTATAATTTAATTTGCCCACCCACTTGATATTTTTTTTTATTTTATTTTCCTTTCATTTAATTTCTTTTCTGTTGTGTTTCTCCCCCCTCCAACCCTGCCCCCTCCAACCCCTCCCAGTTTGCAGGACATGGTGGCAAAGTATCAGAAAAGAAAGAGTAAAATGTGAGGAGCATCTCTTTCCTTCCTTCCCTCCCCTAACCCCCACCTCACCCCCAGGGGCCGGGGTCCCGCATGCCACTGGCCCAACTCTGCATGCCCTAACAGCACCCACGGCATGGCACAGCACAGCACAGCACATAACCACATCCTGTGCATGGGGACGGGATGAGCCCCTGGGATGGGGTGGGGGGGTGATGCTCTGCTGTGGCTGATGACAAATGTGTCAGCATGGGGCAGCAATGGAGCCCTGCTGCCACTAATTAATTTCCTCATTCATGGTCGCTCCCACGACCTGGGTCCTGCTTAACTAACGGCACGTTTGCCTGGACATAAACTGTGTTTGATGTGGGGCTTCATTCCATTGGTCAAAAAACCTTAGCTGCCCCCAGAGCTTGTTTTCGGGGCTCATTGGGGTTTTTTGGTGTCATTCTGTGGTTTTTTCTTGGTGTTTTTTTTCCCCAAGCCCAGCGTTGCCTGGATGTATTGCAGGGGAGGGAGATGTGCAGGATGGAGAGCGGCTCGTTGCTCTGAATTTAAAAAGAGAAGGATTCATATACAGGGTCTATCCCAGCCTGTCCCTTGTGCTGTTTGCCTTCATTCCCAGGCAGGGAATAAGCCCAAAACCAGGCGGATAAAAGGCCATTTAAGATCCTATGATACATCCCATCCCTTCCTAGGAGTGGCCTGGTGGGAGCAGGGTGGCAAGAGGGGACCACACTGCTTCAATTTCCGTATAGATCCCGACGGTGCTGCCATGGCCCTAATGAAAGCAGTAAGCAGTGAGGTATTAAGAGAGATTTATTCAGGGATGCTTTTAACGTGGAGGAATGGATTTTGCAATGCAGACAGCACCTTCTTTCTAAAGGCAATCAATATGGTTACGAACGGCCGTTATAAATTAGATGGTTTAAGCCAGATAGGACTTTTTTTACGCCGGGACGTAAATCAGGGGCTCTTGGGCACGGCAGGGCTGTAAATCTGCCCGCTGTGCTCCCACGCCCGCCGTGCCAGAGCCGTTTCTGTTCCGCCTGCTAAACTCCTGTTTACCCGGGGCCATCAGCATTGCTCTTCCTCGCTGTAATTCTGCACTCGACGGCAGCCTATAAAATGAACCCACTTATTTCCTTCCCAGTCCTGGAGCTGGAAATCTCCTGTGTTTCTGGAGCTGTGCCCTGCCTGCTGCCCCAAAGGCAGGCTTTGCTGTCTCCAGCTCTGGAGCCACACAGTGACAGGGAGATGTTGGGCAGAGGGTGCAGGAACCCCTTGGGCAGCCACAGAGGTGGTTTGGGGGTGCTTCAGGGAGCCCCTGGCTTGCAGGTTGAGCTATGTGAGTGCAGATTATGTCCCAGAAATGGAGCAGAACCACAGATGGGGTTTCACCCATGCCAGGGTACGCAGGCAGTGGGTTCTGGAGGGGTTCAGTGCCTTCCAGTGCACTTCCATCTCTCCAGCACCAAAAACTCACTGCCTCTTGCTGACCTCTTGCTTTCTTGCACCCTGACCGTTCCTCTGGCAGCGACGGTGACTCAGATGTGGACTCGGAGCTGGAGGAGCGCGTGGATGGGGTGAAGTCTTGGCTCTCCAAGAACAAAGGCTCCTCCAAAGCGCTCTCGGATGATGGCAGCCTGAAGGGCAGCAGGTGAGTGCAGGGCTGGGCATGGGGCTGGCGGGCAGAGGATGGGCTGAGCTGTGCTGGGACATGGATAGGGCTGGGTGGCTGCCCATAGGATGTGGCATTTGGTGCTGTGTTCCCATCTGGTGCTTGCGTGGATGGCCAGGGAAGGGTTGATGTTGATGAGCGGCTCAGTCTTCATTGAGGACACACGTTCCCCCACCCAGGTGGAATTCCCTGGTCCCCTTTCCCTCATCCCACCCTGCAGGCATATGGGGCATCCACAGCCCCCACCCCATCTGCCTCCCCAGGGCTTGCGGTGCTGGGCTTTAGCTCTGTGCAGCATTCCATCTCTCCAGGATTGACTCCCTGCTCCATCCTGCCCTCCTCTGCAGCCCCACACCTCTCAGAAAATGCTGGCAGAGGTGGGGAACATGGTGACGTGCACCCATGGCATGGGCCTGAGGCACACAGCCCCACTCCCCTTCCCCTTGGAAAATGCTTGCCTGCTGAGTGCAGATTGCTTTTATCCAAACCCAATTTCCTAGCAGGGCTCCAGGAGTCCCAGGGGACTCCCTCCTTTTGCCGAGCAGGGAGGAAAGATCTGAGCTGTTTTCTGTTAATTGGTTTAATTTATTCAGCGGTGCAGATGTAAAACATTTTGTTATTGGAGATAATTCCACCTTTTCTGAAGTCGGGAATCAAACGCAGCGGCTCCAGGTAGCCGACAATGAAATAAATTGAAGGCAACACTTTAAAGGGGAATCAAAGTGCTGGGCTAGAACAATTCCCCCATTTACATGACATTTTTCCACGATGCCATTTCCCGCTGACGCAAATTGGCGAGGCCGCCTCTCCGGCCCCCCCCGTTCTCCCGCTCATCTCCGTGTCTCTCTTGTCTCCCCGGTGCGTGCGGGGCCGCGGTGCCGCGGCACAGGTCAGCCCCGCCGGACGGCCCCGAGCCCGAGGAGCGGCCGGTGTCGGTGTTGAGCTCGCTCAGCTACAGGAAGCGGCCGGGCCTCAAGGACTCCATAGGCGGCCGCGGGGATGAGCAGACGCTGTTCAGCGCCCTGGGCGAGCGGCCGCCTTCCCCCGAGCGCCCTCCGCGCAGGGCGGCCCGCGGCGGCGAGCCCCAGGACCGGGCGGCCGTCATCGCCCGCGCCTTCGCCGACGCCAGCGGCCGGGCTCGCCAAGGGCTGGACAAGCGGTGGTCCCTCTCGGCCACCGACGTGGAGAAGGCTTCTGTCGCCTCTGCCCCAGTGAGCCGCGTCTCCTCCGCCTCCTGGCGCGGGCTGGAGGACGGCGATGATGGGGACGAGGGGTGCTCGGTGCTGAGCTTCGCCCTCTCCAGCCCCGGCAGCTTGCGGAGCCGGCGCGGCGGCCCCGAGGGCCGCCCTGAGTCGCGGCTCTCCCTGGCCCGCAGCCGCCTGGATGAGGCGGACGAGGGGTCCCGCGGGCAGCCCCTCTTGGGGCGCAGCTTCTCTGTGCCCCCGCGGCCCCGCAGCGCGGCCTCCGAGGAGGAGGCTCCTGGGGACGCCCGTCCCGTGCGGCACCGCTCCTACCTCGACCCCGACCTGGAAGCCGCCATCCAAGAGGTGCTGAGCTACCGCCCGCTGCCCGCCAGGGGCTACTCCAGCCCCGAGGCCGACTCGGGGGACGACGGCCGGAGTGTCAGGAGTGTCCGGAGTGTCCGGAGTGCGGCCCCGCTGGGCGCCGCTGAGCGCCCCTCCGGCAGCCTGCGCCGCTCCGCATCCGCCCTCGACTTCTCCCGGCACGCTTGCCGGTGCCGCAGCAGCTCGGGCTCCTCTGAGGAAGAGGAGGAGCAAAAGAAGAAGAGCTCCAAGAAGCGTGCCAAGAAAAGCAAGAAGAAATCCAAGAAGAAGAAGAAGAAGCAGCAGTCGTCGTCTGAGTCCAGTTCCTCCTCTGAGTCCTCCTCTGGCTCCACCAGCTCCTACCGCAGCACCTCCAGTGTCAAGAAGGGCCCGCGGGGGACGGGGAGCGAGGAGCCGACACGTCCTGCCCGGGGCAAGAAGGAGGAGAAGCAGCGGAAAAAGCAGGTGGACAACCTGATGATGAAGTACCTGTACCGTCCCGAGAGCGACTGAGGCAGGAGGTGGGAGCGGTGTGTGCCGTGCAGCATGAACCTCCCCGTGTGCCACTAACCGCTCGCCCTAACCCTCTCCTGGCTCCGGAGTTCTCCTCTGCCGGCATGGGGCCGCCCTCCGTGCCTGCAGCAGCCCTGCTTTGGGCGTCTCCATCCGTGGGGAGATCCCGGGCATGGCCGCAGCGGGAGCGGCAGCTGCCCGTGCTGCCAGGACGCGGCGTGCTCAGGATTAGCAGCTGCGGGACACCGGGAAGTGCTAATCCCTTCCTGGCTCCCCAGCCATCGGCCAGGACACATCTGGATTTGTTCCTTCAGGAAATTTTGAAGGGTTTGATGGGCAGCACAGCCCCCAGGAGCAGAGGGGAGTGGGATGGGTACTAACATGCACCCACTGCAGTGTGTGAGCATGGGGGGGGCAGCACCCATGGCAGGTGGGGGGACCCAGGCTGGGCTGCTGGAGCTCAGAGTTTCCCTGTGCCCTGTTGGGTGCCTGTGATGGGAATTCGGGGTGTGAGTGGCGTCAGTCTGCAGGACTCTGGAGCTCTGCATGCTGTTTGATGCAGAGAGAGTGTGTTTGGGCTCGCTGACAGCGATTTCAGGGCAGGCTTCATCCTTTCTGATGGCTTGAATAGGAGAACGGCTGGAGGAAGGGAAAAAAGCCTTTTGGAAATGTGGTTGCCTTGGGCTGTCTGTCCCAGAGGAAGGGAAGGGCATCCTGGGGTACCAGGGAGCACCAGCACCCAGCCCTGGGCTCGGGTACAACCGGGACCCTCAGGGTGCCTGGCAGCACTGGTGCTGGCATTCAGGGCCACGAGCCTTTTCCTGGGCAGGCTCAGCTCGGCCCCACTGCAGAGCATGGGCTCAGCTCAGCTCAGCGAGGAGTTGTTTGCAGTGAGGCATGTCCCATATATCTCGGAAAGAATAAAAAAGAAGGCAATCAAGGCTCCATCCAGCTGGCTGCCAGCGTGCTGGCTCACCGCAGCTCCCGCTGCAGCCGGAGGGGAGCTGTGCTCAGCAGCCAAGCCATGCTGGGCACATGGAGCCCCTCGTCACCCCCCCTAACCCCTCTCTCCTCCACAGCCCCACGAGCTCCCGGCACACCTTCACCTACGACAGATGGGACGATGAGCAGGACGCCGGGGACAGCACACGTCGCTCCTCCCGCAGCTCCCCCAGTGCCAGCGAGGCGGAGAGCCGGGCGGCCGAGACCCCCGCCTAGCCCCCCGCCACCACTTCCCACCGCCCCGGGAACGCTCAGCTCAGCTCAGCTCAGCTCCGGGGGCCGCCCCGGGCAGCCGGTATTTCTTCTGCGCGGGGTGGGGGGGACACACGCAGCCGCCCCCCGGCTCCAGCCATGGGAGGAGCAGCCCGGCCGGCTCGCTGGCTGCACCCCCCACCCTCCCACCTCCTGTCTGTCCTTGGTGGCGGAGTCGGCTGCTCCGGCACCCGGGATTTATTCCTCAGTGCCTGCTGGCACCTTGTTTTGTAACTTAAACTCCCCCCTTCGGCACCCTGCCGTCCTCTTACACCCCTTTTAGTTGAGCCAAAGACGTCTCTCGCTGGCCGGGCCCTGGGGAGCAGCCACCCGGCAGCTGGGAAGGGGACATGGGGAGAGGGTCCCACGCAGTCACCTGGGTTTTTGTGACCCCCCCCAGCCCCCCACCTCTGCCTGGCTGTTTTGCACTAGCCCAGCTGTGCATCTTCCCCCACCCCCTTTACTTTCAGTATGAAAATAAACGTCATTTCTGGCTGGTGGTACTGGCTGCTGCCTGCTCCGTGTGCCTGGAGGGTCTCCCCGTTTTGGGGGGGTGTTTACATGGTGGAAGGGTCTGATGGAATGCATCCAGCCCCAGCAGGGATGCAGGGCTTCATGGAAAGGCCAAGTCTGGCCTCTTCCCTGAGCCTGCTGCACCCATGGGTGCTGGGGAGGGGAGGGGGGGGAAGCCCCCGTGGGTGCCAGTGCTGAATCATTTATCAATCTTCATAAATATGCAGATGAGCAGCGGGACAGAGCCTCTGCCTGCTGGCGTTAATTAACGCGGAGGAGATGATGTGCATTGCTGGCTGCCTGCGCCGCTCAGCCTCGGCCCTGGCCGTGTGCTGTGCCCTGCACCTGACCCCAGGGACACCCTGCACCCTGGGGACCCCCCTCGCTCCTTGGCAGGTTGTTTCCCTTTCCCCACCATCCCTTGGAAGCACACGGGCCAAGCTCGGTGCTCGCTGCCATAAAGCCACGCTGCGCTAATGCGCTTTCATTAAGTGGGAGC
The DNA here is from genome assembly GCA_013397155.1 of Irena cyanogastra. NCBI lineage: Eukaryota > Metazoa > Chordata > Aves > Passeriformes > Irenidae > Irena > Irena cyanogastra. The sequence goes on from VWZV01002327.1 coordinate 39,459, forward strand.
GATCTAATGATAATAAAATGGCACATTTAACATTAAAACATTTAACTTGACTCCTAAGCGAGTGTGTCTCTCCACGCTGCTCCTGCTCCATCTTCATGAGGCTGACAAAGCTTCTTAATTTGTTCCCCAGGAGTGGGTGCTTGGTGCCGCATGGCATGGGGGATGCTGGGATGCTGCCGTGGGGGGAGGCAGGGTACCAGGATGCAGGGATGTGGGGAAGGAAGGATGCAGAGGTGCTGGGATGGTGGAATATGGGGACAGGGCAATGCAGGTATCTGGGGTGTGGGGTTGGAGGAATGCAGGGAGTCCTCAGGGTGCAGGGAAATGGAGATACATGGAGATGGAGGTGTCCTGGGTGTGAGGACACTGGGATGCCATGGGGTCACATCTGGAGCCCCACACCTACTGTGCAGCACCAAGCACACCAGGGAAACGAGTGATGGCAAAGTGGGTCATGTCATAGGATGGCTCCTCACCCAGGCTCAGCTCACACAGCAACTTCCCCACCACTGGCGCCAGCTTGAACCCATGGCCTGTGGGAAGGAGAGGGAAGGTGGGGACACAGCCATCCCCATGACCCTGGACAGCTCTGGGGTGCTGGGCTGGGGGGATGGCTGCCCTTGCCTACCTGAGAAGCCAGCACCGATGACGATGTTGCTGAACTTGGGGTGCCGGTCCAGGATGAAATCTTCATCCGGAGTGTTCTGGGGAGCCAGGGTGTGAAGGTCAGGGGACAGGCTGGGGTCCACCTTGGGCTGGAGGAAGGCTCAGGAGCCCGGATGCCTGGATTTGTGCCCTGGGGAGGGTCTCACCGTGTAGAGGCAGGTCTCCATCACTGCTGGCTGGGTCTCCAGCCCGGGCAGATAGCTGCTGATGAAGCTGCTCAGGATGGCGATGTCGGGGCGGGGGGCACTCGAGGGGGCCTGATCCCGTTTCTCTGGGTCAGTGGGGCTGCCATGGTGGTGGCACACCTAGAGGACAACTGGTCAGGGTGGGCTGGTTAGGGAATCCCCCCACCTTCAGCCGTGTCCTGCTCACCTTCATCAGACCCGGGTACTCAAGGGAGGGCAGCCCGTAGATGCCGTGGGGGGCTTGGCTCAGCCCCAGGGTCAAGAAGCAGGGGCTGACACTGCCCAAGCCAGCGCTCCCAGGTTGCTTCTCCCTCCAGTAGCAGACATCGATGCGCAGGGGCTGGAATCACTCCATGAGCTCTGGCCGTGACTGTGCCACCCCCCCGTGCCACCAACCTTTACCTGCAGGGGCAGGCGGAGACCCAGCTGTTCCACCAAGGCGCCGGTCCAGGCTCCAGCCGTGATGACGAGCCGGGGGGCTTTGTACACCCCAGCAGTGGTGGTGACAGTGACCGTGGCCCCAGGTTCGATGCTCAGCACCTTCTCCCCGTCCCTCAGGGTGCCCCCGTGTCGGCGAAAGACCTCCTGGGTGGGGAGGGTGACAGGAGGTGGCTGCGAGGACAGAGCCAGGGGACACCCAGCCAATCCCAAATCATCCCGTGTCATCCCAAAGCGTTCCATCCCCCCAGCAGCACCTACCTGCACTGCCCGCAGTGCCCGGTCAGCGAAGAGCACCCCGGCGGTGCTGTCCAGCACGGCCACCTGGCCAGCTTGCAGCCGGAAGCCGGGGAAGCGCTGGGCCAGCGCCGCGGCGTCGAGGACCTCGTCAACACCCAGGCTCCTCCTGCAGGCCTCCAGCTCCGGCTCTCCCGGCGGCCCCAGCACCACCAGTCCCGCCTGCCTGCATCCCACCGGTCACGTCAGCTCGCCCTGCCGCCTCCCTGCACGGATCCCCCGCTTGCTTTGCCCCTGGGGGAAACTGAGGCACGGTGACACCGGTGATAATTGGGATGTGCTACACCCTGGTGCTGGGGCAAGGTGACAAGGGCAGAGTGAGATGCATGGGGAGGGTCTGGACACTGACATCACACTCTCCCCCGTAAATACCGCCAGCGCCATCAGCCCCGAGCCCGGCACCGGCACCGGGGGATCATTTCGATGCTTATTTCCTTAATGATGTTTCCTTCATGGAGCCCCAGAAATCACCAGGAACTGGCAGCTGCCTGCCAAGGAAGCCGCATCCCACCCAAAGGTCACCGCCTCCGAAGGTCCACCGCGGGGAGGGGACGGTGCGCGGCGGTGGCTGCGTCCCTGTCCCCATCACCTGTAGAGGGTGGTGCCGGTCTCGGCCTCCAGCTGCTGCCAGAGGCGAAAGCATTCGGGCATCATGCGGGAGTAGTACTGCTGGGGGTAGGCGCTGCGGATGATGCGGCTCTGCCCGTGGGAGCTGCCCCGAGAGTGGGGCAGGAGGAACTGTGAGGCAGAGAGGACATGGGGGTGACCACAGACACTCAGCCCCACCAGCCCCACGTGCACCAGCGCCGTGCGGCAGCGGGCACCTCGGGACACAGCCTGTCCTGTCATTCACGACACTGGGAATCGGCAGGAAACCGGGGTCCTGGCACTGGGGACGTGAAGGTCTCAGCACTAGCGACAGGGTGAACTGGCACTGGGGACGTGAAGGTCTCAGCACTAGCGACAGGGTGAACTGGCACTGGGGACGTGAAGGTCTCAGCACTAGCGACAGGGTGAACTGGCACTGGGGACGTGAAGGTCTCGGCACTGGGGACAGGATGAACTGGCACTGGGGACTGCAGTGCCAGCAGCGGCTCTGCTCCGTGCCACGGTTGGAGGGCAGCCAGGTGTGCAGGCACCCGCCCCAGTCTGTTGGGAATGGGGACATGGCAGAATGGGGTCACCATACCTGCTCCAGCAGCAGAGTGTCCTTGCGGCGCTGGGCCAGGTGGTAGGCAGTGAAAGAGCCCTGGATGCCGGCCCCAATGACAATGACATCGTAGGTGGACTTCTGGGGCTGTCTTGGAGCAGCCATGTCCGTGCCCGTCCCTGCTGCTGTCCCCGTGGCCGCTGGGAGGAGAGCCGAGGGGAGGGAGGGGGCAGAGTCCAGCCGAGCCCAGCGGGCGGTGCAGCCTTGGCCACCTTCCAGCTCTGCGGGGACACAGGGGCACACTCTTCCTACCCCTTGGGGCTGGCCAGGCACGAATATTCCTATTTCCCCACCAGCACCCGGTCCCACCAGGGCAGGCAGCTCAGCTGATCACAGTGGGTGGCATAGATGGGAAGGAAAACCACTTCCAATAATTCCCCCTGGCTCTGCTGTGGTGGGACACAGGGCTTCCATTTGTGTGCCAATGGGAAAGCCCCCCCTTGCTTCCAGGCAAATAGGGCTTTTTTTTTTTTCCTCCAGCACAATTTATTACAGCCATAAACCATTTTGTCACCATCTTTTGTTGTTATTTTTTTAACTGGAGATAGGGGTGATTTAGGGCTCACCAGAGCTGCCAGGATGCAGCATGGTGAATTTTGCAAATCTGTAAAATTTTGGGGTGTGACTGGGGTTTGGGGACAATGCCTCAGAGTGGGGGATAAACACAGGCAGGGGCTGCCAGCTTTGCCCACTGCCACCACTGCCCTGTGCTGCCTGACAGCTAATTAGGGGAATTAATTTACTCTGGCTTCTGCGGTGTAAAAGGCATTATTTACTGGTTAATTGTCGTTATTACGAAATGTTAAATACCATTACTTATTTTGCCACTTGCCTGTGGTGATGAATGAAGCACTGGGGAGCACTGGAGGCTCCCCCCAGGTCACAGGGACACCCCAACATCGTGCAGAGGCGGAACTGGCAGCTCGCAGCCGTGGGGAGGGGAGAGGAGGAGGATGAGCAGCACGGGCAGAGGTTGGGGTGCCCCCAGACCCCTCATCCACCCCACTGCCCACAACCACTGCTGCAATGCCAGTCTCAGCATCACCACGATGCCCAGGGCTCTGCATCACACAGGGCCCCGTTAAATCAGCACATCCTCGCTTGCCTTTGATGTTACAAATAATTCAGCAATTTCCCCGGGTTTCAGCTGACTTTTTTCTGCTTTGAATAGCCCCTGTACTTGCTCTTCCTTTTTTGCTGGAAAGATGAAGAATAATTAATTATCCGTGAAACGTTAAATGGTAAAAATGAACTCCTCTGCTGTTAGCAGTGTGGTAGTAGAACGGATGGAAAAGCGTGGCTTGTGAGGTTACGGAGATGGTGAGACCTTTGGTGGGATGCAAATCACCATCCCCAGGGCTCTGTGGGACCCCTCAAGCCATTGCTTTTTTTCTGTAGGTGACCCCAACCAGGGCTGAACCCAGGCATCAGGGACATCTGCACCCCCAAAGCCCAAAAAGCAGCTACAGGACCTCAACTTGCCTTAGGGTGAATTTTTTGGGAGTTCCCCCAGCTCTGTGCCAAGGTCTCCATCATCCCTGCCATGTCCTCTTCACCTGGGTTTATACTGACTGGAGGCAATGCTTGTGGCAGCAAGAAATCCATTTCCCTAAGCAGCTGCTGTGGGTCAGGAGAGCTCAGCAAAAATGAAATATTCCCTGTGTGGATGGATGGGAAAACTAGGGGCTGGCAATTGCATGAGGAGAGGGAAATGGAGGCTTGGGGAACTGCCTGGCACAGGCTGTGGGAGCTGCCCCCACTCAGACCCACGTGGCACTGGGGAAATGGGGAACTTTGGCCAAGGCTGGGCAAGGATCAGATGCAGTTTGATAGGTGCTGGACTCTGCACCCACTGCACCCTTTTTGCCCACTGTACACTGGGACAGAAGTTTTCCAAAATCCCACCATCCATCTATGCCGGCCTCATTTTTCACCAAGCACAAACCAACACTGGGAAAAGAATCAGGGAGCAATGCTGTTCCCCAGGGAGCTGAGGAGAACACGGCATCCTTCTCTCCCAGCTGGAACACGTTGGCTGCACGCACGCTCGCCCCCATTTCCCTCCCCAGACCTCTCCACTCCCAGTCCTTTGATGGCACCTGCAAAGGATTGTTTGTTTTCTGTCAAAAGCAACAGCGGCTGAAGGCAGCCCCTCATTAGCAGTCCAGGTACATGCCTGGGGAAGCATCAGGCAGATTAAAATTATTTGAATATCATAATATTAGAAACTTCAATTTGGCCTCAAAATGCTCATCTTCCGAGCCCTACCAGGGGTTTGCTGCATTAAACATTGATGGTGCTGCTGGCGGATCAAAGTTTTGGGTTTAGAGCTGAAAGTGCTTTGCAGAAGAGCTGGCAGCACCCCCGGGATGAGAAGGATCCCGGCACCGCTTCCAGCCCTGCTCCCACCGCAGCCGTGGAGCTGGTGGCACAACAGACAGTGCCACGGGGCTGGTGGCACACACAGCCCAGGACGTGGGACCGGCTGCTGCTCTGCTCTCGGCTCCCCATGCCAAGCCGTGCCATTCTCCACGGCAGGAATGATGCGTGTCGGCAAAGCAGGACCTGGGATTAAAATTAAACCCCCAGCGGAGCTGGCTGCGTGGGCTGTGTGTGCGGCGGGGCTGGCCGGGCTGCGGGGGATCCGGCGAGGCGAAGCCATCTGGGCTTTTGGAGGGATGGGGAGGGGGCTATTAAACAAAGAGATCTTTTTTTTTTTTTTTT
>VWZV01002327.1:45292-60014 GCA_013397155.1 Irena cyanogastra
TTTTTTTTTTAAATATATTTTTAACACCCGCAAGAGCCGTCCATCAGCCAACATGGAGCTGCTCGGCGCCGGTGCCAACGCCATCTGCCCACTGCAGGGCTGGCTGCCCTCCGGGACCCCGAGGCAGGGGGCTGGGGAGGGGCTGTTGGAACCCCACCATAAAGAATACCGGCCCCTTCTCTGCGCTGTCCGGGTCCAGGTGTCCCTGCTTGGAGGATGATGAGCCCAGCCCTAATTTGGGCTATTTAGGGACGGGGAAGCGCAGACTGGGGGAAGGGGAGTGGCTGTGGTGAGAGGGCTGTAGGGCGGAGAGGCAGGATATGGTGAGGTGGGCACCGAGCACGTTTCCTACAGCCCTCGGTGGCTCCCACCCCGAAGGGCTGCCGGGATTCGGGGAGGAAGGGGGGGTTAAGCGATCCCCCTCCCCCAACCTTCATCTCCAGCTCTAGCGGGCGCCGCACTCGAAGAGTTACGGCGTGGGGGTGGGGTAGCAGGGAGGAGCCCCCCCCCTCCCAGCCTGCGGGATTGGAGGGCGCCTCGCTCGGAGAGTTACGGCCAGGGGTGGGTGGGGGGAGGCTCCCCCTTCGTCCCTGAAATTAGCGAGCGCCTCACTTTGAGCATTACGGCCGGCCCCCCGCCCTGTCCCTGGGATTGGCGAGCGCCGCGCTCGGAGCATTACGGCGGGGGGGGATTGNCGCTGCTCCTGCCGCTCCTCGCCGCGCTGCTGCGCGCCCCGGCACACGGTAAGCGCCGGCGACACCCCGGCTCATCCCCGCCGCGCACACCGACCACCCTTCGCTACCGGGTGGCCTCAACCCGCCTCCGTCGCCGCCAAACTTTGCCAACTCCGTGCTCGCCCCCCGGTGAGGAGGGGACGCTGCCCGTTTTCCCCCGGTGAACAGAGAATCCCCCCTCCCCGTTATCCGCCCCACCGCCGCCCCCTCCGGGGACGCGCACGGCGCTTTGCAGCCGGGCTGGTGCAACGCCTCCGGCGGCAGCCCCTCTGCCGGTGTTACCGGCGGGGGGAGCATCGCTGCACCGGGGGCTGGGCGGGCACGGCGGACCCGCTCCCGCGGTCACCGAGCCCTTCGAGCCGCCCTCGGGCTGGCTGTGCCGTGAGCCGGTCCCTCTGCGCGGTCCCCGCTGCCGGGTGGGGGGCACTGGGGGCATTTGGTCCTTTTCCCCTCTCTTCCCTGTTGGGGTGACCCCTCCAGCTCCGCGGGGGACGCAGGCGTGGCGGGTGCTGGCTTGCCAAGGAGAGCAGCCAACACCCAGCTCGGCTCCTTGTCTCTGCCACCCGTGGGGCGCCGGCAGTCTCGAAGCCTCGTGGCTCCGCTGCCCCAAAAATAGGATTGGAAACCCTCCAAGGTTTGGGGAGACCTGTCAGAGATTGGGGTGCCCCGGAGCACTGTGGCCATGCACGGGGCGATGGGCGGGTCGTGCTCCAGCCCCGCGGGCCCCGGTGGGATGCGGGATGTGGGCACCGGCCGCAGGCAGCAGCCGTGCGGGGAGTTACATAAACTCCCCATCTGGCAGCGGAGCCCAGGCGGGGAAGGGCGCCGTGGCCCTGCGCCCGCTGCTATTCCCAGCTCGCTCTGCCGCCTGGGGCTGCTGCCACAGCCTTCTGTCTTGGGAAAGGGAGTGGATGGGGACAGCGAGTGGGACAATGCCATGGCACCCCCATGTCCTGCCCTGCTGGGGGGGCAGCAAAACCAGAATGGGGGTGCATATCACTAGTTCTGTCTTGGGAGCAGGGCGCTGAGCAGGGCAGATTTCCCCCAAGGGAGGCTGGTGCTTACTGTGTCAGTTTAATGATTTCTAATGAGCAATTACCTCTAGTCAGTCCCCTAATTTCTGAATATCAATAAAGTTAATTAAACACTGCATGTGCATTTCCCAGAGTCTTAAAAGTAGGGATGCCCTGGGAGGTGCTGAGCTTTTTCCCACGGCTGGGACCCCTGGGGTCCTGTCCATCCTGTATCCCCTCATCGTGTACTGGGAGCTGCCTGTGTGGCTCGTGCCTCAAACTCCCCATCCTCCATCAGGCAGGGGTTCCATGCAGCAGTGCCATGCTCAGTGTCACTGTGGCCTTGACTTGGCGTCGATGGGCTGGTGCATGATGGGGACGAGCTGTGGGTCATCCCATGGGGTCAGAGAGTCTTGGACCCCTCATCCATGTTGGGGAGCTTTGTGATGTGGTCTGAATGGTGGCAATGCAGGGTCTGATCCTGCCTCTCTCCTGCCCCAGCTGTGGGGTACCACCAGCTCCTGGTGTCCACAGGGATTTACCCCAGCAGAAAATGGGACCCCATGGCACTGGTGCAGCTGAGGGGTACGGTGCCAGGCACAGCTCCATCAACCCTGCCCCACTGCAGCCCCTCTCCCCAGCTCTCCAAAGCCATGGCCAGGCATTTTTTGTGTCGGTCTTACCTACACTGGAGGGACCTCCTTGTAATTTGGGGTCCTGGCAGCCTGGGGCATTAGGAAGCAGTGCAGGCTGTAGCAGGGGACACAGGGCCTGGCTGTGCCCCCATGAGCTGTGCCAAGGCATCCAGCATCAGCCAGATGCACTGTGCCCATAGGGGTGATGGTTTTGGGGGACATGGGGATGGGGGTGCTGGCTGGGTCTCGGTGTGAGGAGGGGGCTGGGGAAGGAGGCAGGGGGCTGGGGAAGGAGGCAGGCGCCTGCTCCGGTAATTACCGGCGCGTGTGCTCGTGCCCTGCGTGCCTCGGAGGAGTTCGTCACCGCCACGCTGCTGTGCCGCCAGGCCAGGATTATCTGGATAATACTCTTAAGCCAGGGAGCGGGAGGGCAGGGCTGTCCCGCGGGGATGTGGGGCGCAGGCTGAGCCAGCACCCCCAGCGCTGCCCGGGAGCCTGGCTGCCGCAGGCATCGCCTGTGGGTTTGCAGGGGCGGGGATGAATTCGGCGCAGGGTGCTGTGCCAGGCACAGCTGCCAGGCAGAGCCAGAGCAGGGGGAATGTGGGGGAAAACGGGGTGCAAAAAACTCGGGCAAGGACGTGCAAGGGCACCCCCAGGCCTGGTTTGCAGCAGTAGAGAACTCCCACCCCTTTCTGTGCTGCTGGTGGGACCCCCAGGCTGGCGTGGTACTCCTAGGGCTGTCACTCGCTGTGTGCAGCCCCTGCCAGGGTTGGGGCTGAGGCTGACCCTGGCTGTGGGGTCCCCTGGGAACACCAACAGCCCCCAGGGGAGGTGGATGAAGTTGTGTCTCCAGCGGCTCTGACGGGAGAGGATAATTTCGCCTCCAATCAATTCTTTAAATGCACACAATTGAAAGATTGCTTCTGAAAGCTGCCTATAACCAGGGAGGTAATGGATTCCCTCCAGTCGCAGGCAGGGGCTCGGGAGTGGCAGCATCCCTTCCTCCTGCTGCTGGAGAGATGGGGACAACCAGAGGACCAGCACTGCTCCCACCACGAGCAACCTCGAGTGGGTGAAGGGGCTGCCTGGACCCCTCAGAGGCAGCTGGGGATTCCTCTATCTGCCTGACTCCCTGCCAGCCTGCCCTGTGCTGAGACCTGGCACTGCTCATCACATCCTCAGAGGTGCCAGGGGGTCCCACTGGCCAAGGCTCGGGATCTGCTCGGCCCCCAGCCTGCGGGAGAAGCGGCGGGAGCCAGCCTGCACGCTCGCTGTGCCAGTAGAAATTATTACATATATAATTTAAATGCAGTAACGAGCTGTGCTGAAGGGATCAAATATTAATCAGCTGCAAGAGCGCTGCTCTGACCCTGTGAAAATGGAGAGAGATGCTTGAAATGCCAGATCAGCCAGTGGTGGGCGACGAGCGAGGTGATGCTCGGGCAGGGCAGGCTCTGGTGCTCCCCAGATACCCTGGGAGGTGGCAGCAAGGGGGAATGCTGGCTGTAAGATCAGCCCTGAGTGGCTTCTAGAACTGCATGGTTCATCCTCTAGGAAAAGTAGGGTGTGGGGCTGGCTGGAGAGACAGAGTGCTGGGGGCAGCTGGAACGCTGGCTCCGGCAGGAGCAGGCGGCGATGGGAGGGGATGGTGTCTGCAGGAAGTATGACATGGCTGAGCAGCCCAATGCGAGCCCGACAAGCAGCTCTCGCTCGCCTCCCGCAACCGATTTCAATTACTGTCTCTGGCAGTGGGCGGAGGGATGGGGAGACGGGAGCTGGGTGGGCAGCGTGGCCCTGCTCGCCCTGCCTGACTCTGCCCACACTGGGCAGCGCTCCCAGCACCCGGCGGTGCCCCGAGGGCTGGGTGCCCCTCTGCTGCCCAGAGGGGTGAGCCGTGCTGGGCCCTGGGGGAGATCACAGCTTGCACAGAGTCCCGTGGGGGCCTGGCACCTACATCACGGCCACTGTGGGGTGGCACAGAGTGGGTGCTGCCCAGCAGTGGGGTATTCATCACAGGAAATCCTGCTGGAGGGGCTGGCTTAGGTGCCGCGAGCCCAGGGAGGGGGGACACGGCACCGCACAGCGCTTGGGTCTGAAATAGCAGCAGACATACAATTTATCACCGCTGCTGCCACGCAGGGAAATTGCTGTAGAAACCCATTAGCTCCGCAGGGAGAATGGGGAAGGGGGATTACACGGGCTGTGGGTGGCGAGGAGGGGACAAGGGCACCGTCGGCATCCAGCGGGTGGGAGGGAAGGGAGGAAAGCCCCGGGGATGGGCACCCGGCTGCCCGCGGGGCTCTGCCCTCCTGCCCGGCCGCTGTCGGTGGCGCTCCGTGTGTCAGCCGGCGCTCGGCCGCCGCGATGCTCCAGGGAGCCGGTTGCGGTGATGTGACATGTGTCAGCGGGTAAATGACTGTTCAATTCAAGGAGAATTGCAAAACATACAAGGTCAAACGCTTCCCCGCCAGCGCTGCCATGAATATTAAAGCCGAGCTCCTCCGGTAGCTGCCAGGGCTGGCGGCCGCACCCGGCAGCAGCGTCCCCGGGGCCGGGGCAGCCCCTTGGGCCCCCGCTCCCGCTGCTAGAACAGTCTCAGCCGGGCCGTGGGCATCTGGGGTCACTGCTGGTGCCAGGGTGGAGGTGGCCGTGGGGTGGCAGGACGCGGATGCCAGCGTAGGTGCCAGCTTGCCATGCTGAGTGCCGGTGGTGTGTCTGTGGTGACAGCTGGGTGGCAGAGGAGCTGGCTGCACAGCCCTGCCCGTGCCCAGCCGCCCCTGCCTTCACCCTGACACCATCTGTGTGCCCCTGCCTGCATCTGCCCGCCCACGCCTGCATCCCGACAATGGCTGAATTCCCACGCTGCCTGCACCTGCCCGCCCACCACCTGCACCCACCTGTGTTCCCTGCCTGCTCCTGCCCATGCTGCCTTCACACCTGGAAGCAGGCCCTGCTCCCTGCCCGAGGTCCTCAGGGCCACCAGGGCAGGGGACAGGTAGGGATCTGACCTCAGTATGGTGTGTTCCCTCCCCTGTTCCTGTCGTGGAGGCTGGGGATGGTTCAGGGGGCTGGAGGCCGTGGGGCAGGGAGGCTGTGGGTGAGGGAGCACGGCTGCATGACAGCTCATTCATCACAGCTGCCGGCCCTGGCCATGGGGGCAAAGCCAGATTGGATTTTAAATTAGAAAATAAACCTAGAATCTTGTGAGGCCCAGCCCCTGCCCTCACCCTGTGCCAGGCACCCGCCTGACCTCTCCTACAGACGGGAAACTGAGGCATGGAACACCTCCGAGCCACGGCGCTGAGATGCTCCTGGGGCCACCGAGGGCCCTGCCCTGTCTCCTCCCCGAGTCGGGCGCTCTGTTATTCTGTCTTGGCGGGCAGCATCGATCGGTGCTCCCTGGGCGGCCGCGTGCCGCCTTATTTATTTATTTGTGACAGCAGGCAGCATCGATCCCCGCCGGCCGGGGGCCCCGCCCGCCGCCGCCGGATTAGTCTCTGGCACCTCCCGGCTGCTGTTAATAAACTCCCACCCCACAAAGCCAGCGGGAGGGATTAGGACCCCGTCCCGGCTGTGACCGTGGCCAGCACGCCGAGGGACCCCGAGAGGTACATGGCTACTGGGGACTCGACAGCCCCTCTGCCCAGCCCGGGGTCGCTGCTGGGTGCCAGGGCCCAGAGGGGTGTGTGCTGGCTAGCCAGTCCCACGTCAGCAGTCCCTGGTCACCTTGGGGACACGGGAGGGACATAGCTGTGGCGCTGGAGATAAGCTGCTTGGAGACATCTGTGGAGGTGGAGGATCTAATGCTGTGCTGTTCACGGGGCACGGGTGGCAGCAGCTGGGCACCCGCTGCCTTCCCACGGTGTCCTGAGCATCCCCTGGTGCCAAGAGCATCCTGTGGTACCCAGAGCACCACACAGAGCCCAGGGCAGTGCCTGGTGCCGAGCCTGCCCAGCCCAGGGCGCTCAGTGTCCAGACAGGACCTGCTGTAGGATCCTTGCTGTGAGGCCTGGCCTGAGCCAGTAGCCCCCATGGGGACCACCGTGCCCCCCAGCACCGCGGGCAGGTGAGATGCTCGTGGACAGGAGTGTCCGGGGGGCTGGGGGGGCACCTCTAGCCTGGCCTTTGCTGCACAGGGCAGTGGTGGCACTGCAGGGCCCAGCCCTGAGCACTAATCTGCTATTAAAGCCCAACGGAGATGTTGGCGCCCTTCAGTATAAACTCATTAACTTTTATGTTCTAATAAACGGAGCCCATTAAAATATAATTCTGGCCTTGCTGGGGGGCAAGCGAACCTCTTGGAGCTGGTGCGGGCGGGTGTCCCCGCTGTGCCTTTGTGCCCAGGGCATTGTCATTGTCCCGACGCGATGGCAGGGGGGCGGTGGGGACAGGGGGCGGGCAGCAGCGATGTGAGAACGCCTGCCAGCACCCAGCAGCTCCCCACTACGCTGCACACCCAAGATAATGTCTCTTAATAGTCCCTTAAAAGCAGCAGTCGCAGAGTAATTAATCTTCGCGGGGCCCTGCCCTGCTACGGATAGGGATAATTAGCCGGTAATTGGCAGTATCGTGTCATCAGTGCCTGTGCGCGGCGGCAAGACGTGCCCACGCGCTGCCGTGGCCTCAGAGGGATGCTGGGTGTCACCATGGCATCCCCTCTGCCGTGGCACTGAGCCGTGCCAGCAGGAGAGGGGACGGTGCTGTGCCGGATCCAGGAGCGGGAGATGCTGGGTGACTCATTAGGGCTGATTAAACTCTTTTATTTTTGGTCTGAAGGACGTAAGCTGCTGGGCCGGGCATGCTGGGGATTTGTTCAGGGATTAATGCCGGGGAGGGACACGGGGCTGTGACAGGGGAATCCCTGTGGTTGTGGGTGGGAGATGGGGGAGCATCCGTGGGGTGAGGGGTTCCCTACAGACTCACACTGCTCGGGGACAGCCTGGCTGGAAAGAAGCTGAGCTCTCTGGCAGCCTGGAGAAGGGTGCAAGTGCCCAGGCTCCTGTGACATTCCTGGCACAGTTGGTCGTGGCAGTCGTGGTAATCACCTGCATGTCTGCACCCTGGGAATAAGAAGACCCAGGAGAACCTTGGCACGGGATGGCCACCTCTGTGGTGAAGATAATCTGTGATCAGGGACACCCAGTCCCAGGGCTGTCCCCATGCAGGCTGGCTCACAGGAGGAGCGGGCACCCCTTTGTGTGGTACAAGTTGCAGATGTGCATTAATTACCCAGGACTTAATTGCCAGGGCTCCCCCAGTGCAGGGTATGCTGGGAAGAGGGTGTCACAGTCCCGCTGCGTGTGGCTGATGCACTTGTTTGCCGTCCTGGTTTTGAGGGAATATTGGTGTGCAGGGAGGCGTTACCCTGGGAGCAGCACTGGCCTGTGGTGCAGGGCTGGTCCCCAGTGCAGCACAGGTCTGTGGCACTGCACCAGCATCGCTCCCCAGAGCTGCATCCACACCTGATCCAGCACCAGTCCGTGTCCAGGCCCTGGTCCCAGGTGCCACTGAGGGCGCAGTGCTGGTCTGTGATGAAGCACCACTCCCTGATGCATCACCAGCGCCCCGTTCCCTGTCAGTCCCCAACACAGCATCAGACCACAGGTCCCCAGCATCCCACACTCTTTCCTGCCTCCAGGCTTCAACGGGCTGGCGAGGAAGACCGGGGAGAGCGCTGAGGTGGAGCCGACGGCGCTGCCCACGCCGGCGGAGCGGGAGGCAGAGGCTCGCTTTGTGAGCACGGTGCCCACGCTCAAGATCCTCAACCACCACCCGCTGCTGGAGGACCTGCTGCACGAAGCCTTCCTGAAGAAGGACTACCTGGCCCAGGCGCCGTTCCTGCCTGCCGGCCCCGGCCCCCTCCTCCCCGCCGGCGCCCTCCAGCCGGCCCCCGGCCCCCCAGAACCCGAGCCCTCGCCCCGCACCCCCGCCCTGCCCCGGCCCGCCTTCCCCACTGACCCGCTGACCACGCCAGCGGGGCGCCCTGGGCCGTGGGGGGAGGCATGGGGGGCTGTGCCAGGTGCAGACCCCTCGTGGTCACCCTCCGGGGTGCCAGAGTCAAGCACTGCGTCCCCCAGCCAGGCACCCACCACGGCCGGCACATCGCTGGCACCCCGCGCCGGGGCCACTGTGGTGCCCGGGGATGAGGAGGGGACCACCACCACCTCCACCATCACCACCACCACTGTCACCACACTGCAGGGGCCAGGTGAGTGCCAGGGAGGGAGTCAGGTGGAGCTAGGGTGAGGTGAGGCTAAGCTGGAGTTTCTTCTGTCACCAGCTCCCTGCAACCGGACGCTGGCGGGTCCCGAGGGCTGGCTGGTGTCCCCAGAGCCAGCTGGTGTCCCTTATGATGGCAGCCTGGACTGCACCTACACCATCTCTGTCTACCCTGGCTATGGTGTGGAGCTCAAGGTGAGCTGAGGGCTGAGGGTGGGCCAGGGTGGCAAGTGCCTGCAGACAGGTGTGGCGTGTCCCCTGCTCTGTGGCACGGCTGTGTGCCTGTGCAGGGCGCAGCAAACACATGGTCTTGTCCCTGTCCTTGTCCCCACTCCTGTGTCTCTAAGCCAAGAGAGCTGGCTCAGGGCATTGCCTACTCTTCAGGCACAGGGATGTGGGTACATGAGCTGGTGGGATGCCCCAGGATGCTCTGTGCCCACCAGCTGCTGTGGCTGGCACCCATCACAAAGAAGTGCTGTGAGATTTAATTAAAGAAGCCCTAATGGAGAAGGTGTGAGCAGTGCCAGCAGGTGCCATGCTGTGCTGCAGGGCCAGGAACACCCAGCACCCATCTGCCAGGAGCAGAGGCTGACAGCAAACCCTGCTGTGCTGAGGCCTTGTGCTGCTCCCGTCAGTGCCACGTGGCCATGTGTCCCCATCTCTGCTGAGGCCACCACAGGGCAGTGCCGTGGCTTGTGGAAACCGGCACTGAGCCAGAGGCAGCACCTCCACCACCAGCCCTGCTCCAGCCCACACTCACCAGTGCTGCTGCTCCTCACCCTGCAGCATGGCTTAATTAGCACCATTAATAGCAAATTGCTCCAGAGGGCGAGGCTGGCTGGCTGCAAGGCTGCCAGCGTGGGTCTGGCTGTGCTGTGATGCTCTGGCAGAGCCCCCAGCTGGGCCCTGCTGCTCTTGGCGTGGGGGATGATTTATGGCACTGCTAACCATGTTTGAAAGGTGCTGCCCTGCACAGACAAGCTCCAGTGGGCTATTGACCGCAGAGAAGCCACTCAAGGACCAGCTCCGAGCCTGGTGCCGGGTGATGCTGAGCTGGTGACACTTGTGTCCCCTGCAGGTGGAGAACATCAGCCTGGCAGAAGGGGAGACACTGACAGTGGAGAGCACGGGAGGCCTGGAGCCCAACCTCCTGGCCAACGAGTCCTTCCTGCTGCGGGGCCAGGTCATCCGCAGCCCAGCCAACCTCCTCACCCTCCGCTTCCAGAGCCCCCGGCCCCCCAGCCCTGGCTCCTACCACTTTCACTACCAAGGTATGGGGCTCAGACCCCTCTGTACCCTCTGGGAGCTTCTCTGCCAGCGTGGCGCTAATTTGGGTTGTGGTGTTGCACCAGGAGTTCATCTGAGTTTTAGGCAGGCACTGACCAGGTGAGGAATGCTCATGGAGAGCTAATTGGCCTTAGCAGTTATGGATTTACTGAGCATAACTCTCGGCAGCCACAGGCACTGTATCACTCAAGCCCTGCCACACCCAGGCATTTCCAGAGGTCTGGGGAGGCACTTTCTGTGTTCTGGGGAGGGTCCATTGCTCCTCAGCCTCGGTAACACCACCACCTGCCCCCAGCCTACCTGCTGAGCTGCCCCTTCCCGGCACGGCCGGCTTTCGGGGAGGTCTCGGTCAGCAGCCTGCACCCCGGTGGGGACGCCCGTTTCCGCTGCTCCACGGGATACCAGCTGCAGGGCGCCCACCGGCTCGTCTGCCGCAACGCCACGCGCCCCTTCTGGAGCGCCCGCGAGCCCCTCTGTCTCGGTAAGCACCGGCGCCGCGGGGACGCAGGACAGCTGGCACGGCAGCGTCACCCACTGACGGTCCCTCTCCCACAGCGGCGTGTGGCGGGGTGGTCCGGAATGCCACAGTGGGACGCATTATCTCGCCCGGCTTTCCCGGGAACTACAGCAACAACCTGACGTGCCACTGGCTGCTGGAAGCGCCGGATGGCCACCGCCTGCACCTCCACTTCGAGAAGGTGTCACTGGCAGAGGACGATGACAGGTTTGGCTCTGGAGCAAACTGGGGGGCTAGGGGTGTGGGGGGACCCTAGGGCAGCCTTTCACAGGGCCGTGTTCAAGGATGAGTGCTCTTGGCTATATCCAAGGACGGGTGCCATTGGCCACATCCAAGGACAGGATTTGCCATGGATGGGTGCCATTAGTCGTGTTTAAAGATGAATGTTGCTCGCTATGGCCAAGTGTGGCTACCTTTGGCCATTGGCCATGGTCAAGGACAGGTGCTGTTGGCCATATTCAAGGAAGATAACCTCTGGCCATGCCCAAGGAGCCTGCTGTTGGAAATGGCTGGGGTTGGAGGCTACCACCCACGCCCAAGCACGGCTGCTGTTGGCCATGGCCAGCACTTCACCCCACCCTTGTCATGCCTTGGCAGGCTCATCATCCGCAATGGCAACAACGTGGAGGCACCGCCCGTGTACGACTCCTACGAGGTGGAGTACCTGCCCATCGAGGGGCTGCTCAGCACCGGGCGCCACTTCTTCGTGGAGCTCACCACCGACAGCAGCGGGGCCGCTGCGGGCATGGCGCTGCGCTATGAGGGTATGGGGCCAAGGGTGTAACGGGTGACCCAAACATCCCTGTGCCCACCTGGCCCCTGCAGACCTTTGCCCCTGTGCCCGCAGCCTTTGAGCAGGGGCATTGCTACGAGCCCTTCGTCAAGTATGGGAACTTCACGGCCAGTGATCCCCGGTACCCCGTGGGCACCACGGTGGAGTTCAGCTGCGACCCTGGCTACACGCTGGAGCAGGGCTCCACCATCATCGAGTGTGTCGACCCCAACGACCCGCAGTGGAACGAGACAGAACCAGCGTGCCGTGGTGGGTGCTGGTGCTGGAGGGTGCTGTGGATGGGGCGTGAGGGACACTGCAGCCACTGTGCTGCTGAGCGTGGTGGAGCTGAGGGACGTGGTGGGTGCTGTGGTGGGTGCCCCACGGCAGTGCCAAGCCCGGCGTGTGCCCACAGCGGTGTGCAGCGGGGAGCTGACGGACACGGCCGGGGTGGTGCTGTCGCCCAACTGGCCGGAGGCGTACGGCAAGGGCCAGGACTGCATCTGGGGGCTGCACGTGGAGGAGGACAAGCGCATCATGCTGGACGTCCGCGTGTGAGTGCTGGATGGGCCGGGATGGGGATGGTGGGATGGAGGATCTGTGCACTCCCTGCCCTCACGGCCCCACTGCCCCAGGCTGCGGCTGGGCTCGGGGGACATGCTGACCTTCTATGATGGGGACGACCTGACGGCGCGCATCCTGGGCCAGTACACGGGCGCCCGTGGCCGCTTCAAGCTCTACGCATCCACTGCCGATGTCACCGTCCAGTTCCAGTCTGACCCCGGTGCCGGTGCCTTTGCCTATCGGCAGGGCTTTGTCATCCACTTCTCTGGTGAGGCCCTTGGTGGGACAGTGCCCCTGATGTCCGCAGTGTCCCCACTGCCCTGCTCAGCCTCCCCTGCCCACAGAGGTGCCCCGTAATGACACCTGCCCTGAGCTGCCGGACATCGCCAATGGCTGGAAGACGTCCTCACAGCCAGAGCTTCTCCATGGCACTGTGGTCACATTCCATTGCTACCCCGGCTTCCAGCTGACTGGCACTGACCTCCTGATGTGTCACTGGGACCTGACGTGGAGCGGCGACCTGCCCTCCTGCGAGCGGGGTGAGTGGTGCCCGCCAGTGACCCCCTGCCCTGCGCACATCCCCAGCCACCGTCACCATCGGTGCTCCTGCCCGCAGTGACGACCTGCCGGGACCCTGGGGATGCTGAGCACAGCCGCAGGGTGGTCTCCAACCCTAAATTCCCGGTGGGAGCCACCGTGCAGTACGTCTGTGACAAGGGCTATGTCCTGGCGGGCGCCGGGACCCTCACCTGCCACGACCGCGCTGCGGGGGGACCCAAGTGGAGCGACCGCCTCCCCAAGTGCATCCGTGAGTTGGGCGTCCCCTCCTCGGCCATATCCCCCAAGCCCACGGCGAGCGCTGACGTACCACTGCCTCGCAGCGGAGACGTACGAGCCGTGCCACAACCCCGGCGTGCCGGCGGGCGGGCGGCAGAACCCGGAGCGGCGGCTGTACCCGGCGGGAGCCACCCTGCACTTCTCCTGCACCGCCGGCCGGGCGCTGCTGGGCGAGAGCAGCCTGCGCTGCCTGCCCGGGCACCCCTCACGCTGGAGCGGCTCCCCTCCCATCTGCAAGGCGGGTGAGACGACCACCCCCCACCCCAGCACCCCGCCGGCACCGCTCAGCACCCCACTTCTCACCCCTGCTGTTGGTTTCTTTCTTCCGCCCCCTCCAGCCTCCTACGATGAGTTCTACAGCAACCGTAACCTGGATGGTAAGGGCACGGGTGTGTTGGGGTGCCAGAGCCTGGAGGGGCACTCAGGGTGCAGCCCATGGGGGGTGTCCCCTGGGTGAGCCCCCAACTCTCCCCGACAGCTGTGGCCAAGGCCGTGCCCTCGGGGACAACGCTGGAGGGCACCAACGTTGCCATCGCTGTCTTCCTGCCCGTGCTGGTGGTGGCCCTGCTCATCGGGGGCATTTATCTCTACTTCTCCAAGTGAGTGGCCCGCTGGGCCCTGTCACCCCACGGGGCCCCACGGCCCCCCAGTGCCCACTCCAGCTGCCCTTTCCCCACAGGCTCCAGGGGAAGCCGGCCCTGCAGCTGCCCCTTGCTGGCTCCCACCCCTATGACCACATCACCGTGGAGTCGGCTTTCGACAATCCCACCTACGAGACAGGAGTAAGTACCGGCCCCCACACCCCCCATCTGGGGCTGGGCACCCTGGGGACCCTGCATCGCATGGGCCACCTGTGGCAGGGGCTGTGCACGGGCTGGGACAGGTGTGGCATGGGGTCATGTGTTCCACTAGCTAGGACATCCATCCAGGAGCAACACAGGGGGTGGGACACGCACCCAGAGACCACCCATGGGGTGATGAATCTATCCAGGGGCTGTTCACAGGATGGACATCCCGTTAGGGACCACAGACAGGATGGAACAGCGATCCACACGTGGGGTGGGACATCCATCTAGGCACCACACATTAGTTCAGACAGCCATCCAGGGCCTGCACTCACTGTCTGGGACACCCATCCGAGGAACACCTACAGGATGGACACTGATCCAGGATGGGACACGCATCCCCAGGGCTGTCTGTAGTCTGGGATGACCCCCCAGGTCCCTATGGGATGGGAGATGCCCTGTCCCTGTCCCAGGCACCCCGTGGCACTGCCGAGTGTCCAACCCCTTGCAGTCTGTTTTCTTTGCAGGACACGAGGGAATATGAGGTGTCCATCTAGGTGTGGGCAGCGTGGAGCAGGGCGCTGCAGCCACCCCTCCCGGGCCCCCCCGTGCCCACCGGCCCCGGGAACACGGGCTGGGAACACCTCTCCCAAGGAGACTCAAGCCGAGCGCTTGGCAGGACCCACCCGGGCACCGGCCACCCCCCTGCCACCCCCAATGCACCCGGACCCCCGTGGGGTCTGCCCCAGCCCCGCTGTCACCCAGCCCCCTGCACTGGGCTCATGAGAGGCCCCTGAGCCAGCGAGGGTCCCTGGACCCCATGCTGCCCCCCCGGCCCCTGAGCCAGCGAGGGTCCCTGGACCCTGCCCTGCCCTTCGGGCTCCATCCTTCCCCCCAGTACCCCGCAGGGAGAAAACAGCAGCCCCCACAGTCCCTGCGGCAGAGAAGTGACACAGGCAGGGGGAGCAGCGCTGTGGGGAGCCCCAGGTAAGGACAGGGCTCCCCGGGGCTGCAGCGGGGAGGGGACAAAGCCCCGGGGGGTGGGCGAGGGGCTTGGGTGGCCATGCGGGTGTCCCCCCTCGCCCCCCACCCAGCACAGGGCTGGTCCCCCCGCAACCCTGTGTCTCCCACCGCCGCCAGCAGGGACGTGTCCCTCCCGTGTCCCCAGCATGCTGCGTGTCCCCCCGCCGGCCCCCGCTTGCTTCGCCCTCCCCGGGGGAGTCCCTTCCGCCACCAGCGTGTCCCCCCGCGCGTCCCGGCACCTCAGCGCGGCCAGACCCGGAGTGACGGGGTGGGCAGGGGCACCGGGCATGGCTGTGCCACCCCCACCGCCGCGTCCCGCCCGGGCTGGTGATCCCG
>VWZV01002329.1:7443-23416 GCA_013397155.1 Irena cyanogastra
TGGGCAGTCGGGGTAGGGGGGTTTCAGGGGACATGGGAGGGATGAGGGGATGGTTTTATGCCCCGTGCCTTCATGTAAGAGAGGAGCTGGTCGGGAATCTCGGCGAGGACTTCTCGCGCCAGCCCTGCCATGCTCAGCCCTGCGCCAGGACCCCCGGACATGTAGTCACGAAATGGAACAAACTAGGGGGGCAGAGTGGTTGAGGGGGTCCAGGGCTGTGAAGCCCCCAGAACTATGTGCCCCACACAGAGCAGCTCCAGTGTCCCCTCCCCATTCCTGATATCCCAGTGTCCCTCACATCCAGGTACATACTAAGATCCAGCGTCCCCCCCATATCCTGGTACCCTCCTCCGTGTCCCAATGTACTCCCACATGCCAGTGCTCCCCATTTTCCAGTACAGCCCTCTTCATGTCCCAGGGCACCCCCACATCCATGTGCATCCCAAGCCCCAATGTCCCTCCATATCCCAGTGTGTCCCATTTCCCACAGCCCGCACATCCCAATGCCTCCTCCTATTTCCCAATATACCCCCACATCCCTCTGCTCCTCACATCTGGGTCCATCCTGGTGCCCCAGTGCCCCCCTCCAATATCCCCATGTTACCCCATGTCTCAGTGCCCGCTAATCTCCCAGGCTCCCCCCCACATCCTAAGTCTCATTGCACCCTTTTTTCACAGCACAGCTCCCCTAAAATGTCTTCGTATCCCCCTCTTTGTGTCCCAGTGCAATTCCATATCCCAGTACATGCCCCTCTATGTCCCAGTGCCCCCCACATCGCAGTGTCCCCCCATTTTCCAGTACCAGCCTCCTTCATGCCAAAGTGCCCCCCATATCCTAACAACGCCCCATGTCCCACTGCACCCTCATTCCAAGGTACATCCCAAATCTCAGTGCACCCACTTTTCCCAGTAAAAGCCCCCATCATGTACCCAGTGCACCCAATGTCCCAGTGTCTCCCCCCACTGAGGTACATTCCAAACCCCAGTGCACTCCTTTTTCCCAGTGCATCCCTCCCATGTCACAGTGCACTGCTTCTGTGTCCCAGCACATCCCTGACATCCCAATCCCTCCCTGCCACCATTTCCCAGTAAACCTGCTTTCATGTCCCATTGTCTCCTTCATGTCTCAGTGCCTCTTCTATCCTAGTATGCTCCCATGTCCCAGTGCACCCTCAATTCCAAGGTACGTCCCAAGTCCCAGGGCACCCTCTTTTTCCATGGAAGACCCCTACCACGTCCCAGTGCACCCTCAAATCCCAGTGCATCCCCCAATCCAGGTGCATCCCAAACCCATTGCATCCCCTTGTCCCAGTGCATCCCGCTCATGTTCCAGTGCCCCCCAAATGCCAGTGCTGCCCCATGTCCCAAGTCCACCTTATCATCCCTCCACACCAGTCCAACGCAGTGCACCCCAGGAGTGATGGGGCTGATTTGAGCTCCCCAGGGCACCCCCCACCGCCACCCTGCTAGGTGGGCTGGGAGGGGGTCCCCAAATTCCTCATTGGTGAGGTTGGTTACCTGGACGATATCACGCTCAGCCACTTTCCCACGGGAAGAGATACGGATGTCATCTCCATCCAGCTCCACCATGGCTGGGGTGATGTGGGGGGAGGTCAGCAGCACCCCAGTGCCCCCCGCCCCAGGGTGGGATCCCATTATGTCCCTCTCAACCCCACACCCAGAACCCCCAAGCGCCCTTGCTGAGGTATGCTGAGCCCATTCATATGCTGACACACTCAACTCAGAGTTCCAGTGGCCAAGGGACCCTCCCGATCCCCCCAGCCTTCCCTTAGTTCCCTCACCAGCCCCCACATCTTACCATCGAATTCAGCCTGGCCAACCCCCACAATGATGATGGACATGGGCAATTTGGCAGCCTGAGGGAGCCAGGGGGGTGAAGGGAGTTCCATGAAATTTAATGATGCTGCCACCAAATGAGCTGCCCCTGCCTCCCCTGCAGCACCCAGGGGTGCCAACACCCCCTCCCCCAAGGATTCCAGTCCCTCACCACCACCCATCACCCAAGGGTCTCAGACCTCCCCACTGGCACCAGGGGGGTTCCAGGAACTTCCCAGCCCCCTTGCAACACCCAGGGGTTCCAGACACCCCTACACCCTGAACCCTGGGGTACAAGTCCCTTCTCAACCCTGGGGGTCCAAGCCCTTTCCCACTTCTCAACGGTCCCAGTCCCTCCTCACTACCTCCAGCATCCAGGGGTCCACACCCCCCCCCAGCACCCAGGAGCTCCCAGCCCCTTCCTCACCCCTCCAGCACACAAGGGTCCCAACCCACTCCCTCCCTCTCATCTTCAGGGTCCCAGATCCTCCTCACCCATCCCATCACCCAAAGGGTCCCAGCCACCCCCAACCCCTTAGAACTCAGGGGTCCAAGCCCCTCCTCAACCCCCCAGCACCTAGGGGTCCCCAACCTTTCCTATCCCCTCAAGGGTCACAATCCCTCCCCACTGCCCCCATCACCCAAGGTCCCAGGTTCCCAGCACCCAGGGGTGCCACCACCCATCCCCAGTGCCACCATGAGGGTCTCACATTGACGATGGCCTCCTTGGTCTGGGCCATGTCAGAGATGACACCATCGGTGATGATGAGGAGGACAAAGTACTGGGACCCGTCCAGCACCGTGGCCGCCGAGCTAGGGGGACCCTGCGTGACGCCGAGGGCACAGGAACCCCACCCCGGGGCACGGGGCCCCTCTTACCGGGCAACGCGGTTGACGACAGGGGCGAAGTTGGTGGGGCCGTAGAGCTGGACATGGCGCAGGCTGCGCTGATATGCCTCCAGCACCCCCGCAATGCCATGGCACGCCGGGTTTGATGCATCCCCATTCTGCCGCAGGGTCACCAGGACCACGGTGACACCACAGCCCCCACCAATGTGACCACGGTGACACCACGGACCCCACCCACAGACAAAGATGGCACTGCTGTGGCCTCCAAATGCTAACAAGGATGATCCAACCATGTCCACAATGTGGTGACAAGGAAGACACCAACATGTTCCCAACTCAGTGTCAAGGATGATACTGCCATGGCCCCAACCCAGTGACAAAATGATGATGCCACTATGTTCCCAACCCAAAACAAGGATGACACCATCACATCCCCAGTGACAAGGAAAGTGCCACCACAATCCCAACCAGTGACAAGAATGATACCACCATGTCCCCAACACAGTGAGAATAGGTGATGAGGACAATATCATCATATGCCCAGAACAGTGAAAAAGACCACACCACTGCATCCTGATGGTGATGAGGATGATGCTACTATGTCTCCAACCTTGTGACACTACCATGACCCCAAACCAGTCACAAAATGATTATGCCACTATATTCCCAGCCCATGGATAAAGGATGACACCACCACATCCCCAGTCCAGATCCAACCCAAACACACTATGTAGCAGGATGAGACCACTATGACCCCAAATTAGTGGCAATACCAAGCCCCTTCCTAACCTGGTTACAAGGATGACACTGCCATGGCCCCAGACCAGTGACGAGGATCACACCACCATAGCCCCAAACCAAGGACAAGGATGATACCTCTATGTCCCAAACAATGTGGCAAGATGATCCCACCATGTCCCCAACTGGGTGACAAGGACACCACCCTTCATCCACAGTCCTGTCCTGCCTTGGCCCCTCACCAGTGGGAACTCGTGGGACACATGCCCATCCGGGGGGACCTTGGCACCAAAGCCAAGGGCTGGGAACATCTTGTCACTGTCGTAGTCCTGGATGATGTCTCCCACGGCCCGCAGTGCCAGGCTGTAGGCATTCAGCTGGAAGGGGCTCAGGTAGTGCAGGGACGTGGGCTGTGAGGGGTTCCCTGCACAGGCATGGGGCTCAGCACCCCCATAGCCCCCCCAGCACTGTCATAATTCCCCCAGCACCCCCAAAACACCCCCAGCATTCCCACAACATGGCACCACTATGGCCCCAACCCAATGGCAAGGATGTCATCCCCAACATGCTGACAAAGACAAGGATGATCCCACCATGCCTCCAAATGCTACCACATCCCCAACACAGTGACAAGGGTGACACCACCATATTCCCAGCTTGGTGACAAGGGTGATGCCACCATGTCCCCAATCTGGTTACAGCTGGTGACAAGGATGACACCACCACAGAACCAACACAGTGACAAAGATGACATTGCCGTGACCCCAATGCAGTGACAAGAATGGCACCACTGTCCCAAATTCAATGACAATGATGATGGCACCAAATCCCCAACCCAGAGACAGCTGGTGACAAGTAAGACACCACTGTAGTGCCAATACAGTGACAAAAATAACACCGCCATGGCTCCAAAACCACGACAAGGACAATGCCATCATGACCCCAACCCAGTGACAAGGCAGACACCACTGGGTCCCCAACCCAGAGACAAGGGAGACATGACCATGTCCCCAACACAACTATAAGGACAACACCACCATGTCCCCAAATTGGTGGGACAAGGACAACACCACCATGACAGCAAACTGGTTACAACTGCCCCAAATAAATCCCTCAGGAGGGACACAGCTGCCACTCACCATTGGATGCTGTGAAGTCAATGGCCACTGTGAAGTTGAGTTGGGTCCTGGGGGGTAAAGTGGCCTTGGGGTGACACAGGGGGTGACCTATGGGTTTGGGGTAGGGCACCCCTGGGGCCACAGGCTGGACTGAGTACACTCATACCACAATTCAGAGCACACCCAAGTGTCCCTCCACTGAGGTGTCACCATGGTGTCACCATACTGCACCTAAGGGAGTGGTTGAGGGTCCTGGGGACCCCCAAATGACCACTTTGGGGTGCTGGGGAGCCCAGGGAGCCGCTGCCCATGAGGGAGCATCTGGGTGGGGGTGCTGAAGACCCCCAATGGAGAAGATGGGGGTGGTGGGGACCCTCTTCCCCCAAAGGAGCAGCTGTGGCTGTTGGGGACCCCAAAGCTGTTGGAAGTGCTGGAGACTTCCAAAGGGAGCAATTGCGGGTCCTGGGGACTACCAGTGAAGCAGCTGTGGGTGATGGGGTCAGCCTGCTGCCAAGGAGGCATCTGGCTGGGGGTGCTGAGACCCCCAACAGAGGAGCTAGGTGTGCTGAGGACCCCCCAACAGAGCAACTGGGGGTGCTGGGGATCCCACAGGGAGGAGTTTGGGATAGCAGGAACACCATCCCCTCACCCCCCCCCACATCCCCAAGGGAGCAACAGTGGGTACTGGACACCTCCAAGGGAGGAGATGGGGGTCCTTGGGACCCCCCTTGCCAGTGAAGTAGAGGCTGGTAGGGATGTTGGGGATTCCATGCCCTTGAGGGAGCAGCTCAGGGTGCTTGGTACCCCCAAGGAAGGAGCTGGGGGTGTTCGGGACCCTCAAAATCCAGCTGGAGGTGCCAGGCAACCCCTGCTCACCCGCCTCTTATGTAGTCCAGGAAGGTGTGCTCAGCCTCCACAGCAAAGGAGAGCAGTGTCACCTGTGGGGATATGGGGCTCACGGGAGGAAGTGCCCACTCCCCCTGTGTCCCCCCCCTCCACACATCCCCATCCTCACTGTCCCTGAGTTCAGGTACTTCTTCTTCTTCATCTTCTTCCGGGGGTTCACCACCTGCAGGGATGGGAGGAGACGGAAGGGGGCTGCTTCTCACAGGGACAGGAGGCCCCAGGGAGCAGTGTAAGGGACTGTCACATCTAGGGAGACAGGGGGGGCACAGAATATGCTAGGGGACAGCAGTGGGAGCACTGTGCTGAGGTACAGAGAGGGACCTTGAGAAGCACATGATGGGTTGTGACACCCAGGGGTGCATGTGGAGACCCTGGGGATTGTAGTGCAGCTGGAGATCCATGGTGGGAGCTGGGGACCCTCAAGGGAGCAGCTGTGGGTGCTGCACCCCAGAGTGCAGCACAGGAACCATAACACCCCAGGGGTGCAGTGTGGGGATCCCAACAGCCCAGGCTGTAGCACAGGGAATCATGGGGACTGTAAACCTCTATAGCTGCAGCATGAGCACCCTGGGCACCACAACACCTCAGAGTGCAGGAGGGAGACCCTTGGGTATATGACACACCAGGGTGCAGTGTTAGAAGGGACCCTGGGGACCATAACACCCCAGGATTGCATCATGGGGATCCTGGGGTATGTAGCACCCACACAGAGACCCCAGCACACAGAGGTGCAGCAGAGAGAGGGACCCTGGGGACCATAACACCCAAGGGGTGCAGTGTTAGGACCCCAGCACACAGGGGTGCAGCACAGGAACCCTGGGGACCGTAAACCCTGGAGGTACAGCAGTGGGACCATGATCCCCCCCCTCCACCGGGGGGGTGCAGGACCACCACACCCATGTACCCATCCCTCCTCACCTCATACACGTTGAAGCGACTCTGGCCTCGTGCCAGCTCCCGGTAGCTGGTGGTGAACTCCCCAATGAAATCGTGGCTGCAGGGCCAGTGAATTTCCATCAGTCGGGTTATGGAGGTTCCCATTACCCGGGGAGATCCCCATCACTTGGGGGTGTGGGGATGGGGAGCTTCCCATGGCCCAGGAAGTTTCCCAATGCCCCATCAGCCAGGGAGTCCCAAATAGCCAGAGAGGATTCCCATCAACCGGGGGGTCCTCATCACTTGTGGGGGGGTTCCATCTTCCTGGGAATGCACGGGGGGTGGGGGGTCCCCATCACCCGGGGAGTGCAGGTCCAGGGTGTGGGGGGTCCCCAGGACTACACACAGCTCACCTGCCATCACGGTCCCAGTCATATACCTCCACCTTGATGGCTCTGCAAGGCAGAGGGGGGGTCACCAACACACCAACACCCCCTGACAGCCACAAATCCCCCTCCCCTGGGGACCTGTCACATAAAACCACCCACTCCCTGTGGGATTTGTTTTGACGCCTCTGTGGGCTTTTTCCTGCTTCCTTCTCCTCCTCCTTGGGTATTTTTATCCATCGTTGCCACAGCAACGTCCAACATGGGGCCAAAGCAGCGTGAGGAGCTGTTTGCCAGGACAGCAGCTGCTGGTGACACTGGTTTGGGATGTGGGGGAGGGATAGCTCAGTGACAGCTGTGATGCCCATTGCCCAGACGGGTAAACTGAGGCAAAAGCGGGTAACACTGGTGGGGGGGGGGCGAGAGAGCAGTGCTACTGGTACCACAGAGACAGGGGAAGGGGTTCTGGGAGCCTCGGGTGGCCACAGACGTGGGGGGAAAGGGGTCTCAGGTGGTCACAGAGAGAGTGGAAGGGCTGCAGGGGATCCTGAGGTACCACAGAGATGGAGAGAAGGTGGTAAAGAGGGTCTTGGGGTACCACAGACACAGGGGAAGGGATTCTGGGGGACCACAGACAGAGGGGAAGGGGGTCGTGGGGCACCATGGACATGGAGTGAGGGGGGCTCTGGGAGTCCAGAGGTACCACAGAGATGGGGACATGAGGTGCAGGGGCTCCTGGAGGACCTGGGAGACTGGGGAAAGAAGGAAAAGGATGTCCTGAGGCCCCATAGAGATGGGGGGAAGGGGGTTCAGAGGGTCTCAGAGGACCACAGAGATGGGAGTGCAGGGTGTCCCCAGGTATGAGAGAGATGAAGGAAGGGGGTTCAGGGGTCCTAGTGGACCCTAGAGACGGGAGGAAGAGGGAGAAGGAGGTCTTTGGGGCCAAAGAGGAAGTGCAGGGTGCCCCAGTCCCCTGGCACTCACCGGTCATGGTCCCCATTGCAGAGGGCACGCACAGGAATGGCAAAGGCTGCCCAGATGGGGTTCAGTGTGTTCCGCACCACTTCTGTCTTGTGGCAGATGGTGAAACTGGGGGAGGACAAGGGGGGAGACAATGGAATCACTTCCCCATCCCAACAACTCCCCCCAATCTGTCACCCCCACAGTGCTGTAGGATTTTTGGACACCTCTGCCAATGCCAGCCCATGGGGACATAGCAGTGTCCTGTGCTGAGGCTGAGCCCTCCCATGAGGTGTGGGAGGGTCACTGCAGTTTTGAGGGGGGATCACTTACGTCCCGTCTTCATTGCTACGGTAGAAGACCATGAAGGGGTCAGATTTTCCAAAGAAATCCTTCTTATCCAGCTTGTTGGCGCAGAACTGGAGTGTGGCCACATCCTGGGGGGTGGAATCAGGGGGGGTCATCCACCCTGCACCCCCTCAGGGGTGGGATCCTTCGGGGTAGCTGCTCCATGAGGGAAGGAGGGATCCAGGACAGGCAGGACACAGCGTGAAGATAGACAGCCCTTACTCTCATCTTTGAGGTGCGGGCTAGTGTGTCTCAGTTACCCCCGATATTGCAGGGTCCCCAAGCTACACCCTCTCCCCTGCCCTGCAGCAGCTCACCCGGCAGTTTCCCAGCTCTTCAGCAAGGAGTATGATGGTGCCGCACTTCTTCCCCGGAATGCCACTGCCAGGATGGGATGTGAGCATGGCGGGGTCACCCATGGTGTCCTGGGGGTGTCCCCCGTGCACTGAGCACCCCAAAACTTACCCATTGGAGGCAGCCGGGGCAGGTTTCCTGCCCCGGGGATGCATGGTGGCTGTCCCCATCCTGCAGGGACACACACTGAAGGATGATGGAGGGGATCCCCACCCAATAAAAAGCCCCCCCTCCCAAAAAAAAGAAGTCTACAAAAAAAACCCCAGCCTCTCCCCAGATTACAGCACCCTAAAAATAAGCTGTTTTTCCCCTCAAAAAAGCCCATCCCCAAAAGGCATTCAGTCCTCCAAAAAGTCAATTCCCACAAAACAAACTGCCCCTGAAAAAGCCAAGCCCAAAAACGCCAGACCCCCTTCAAAAGCCAGATATCCCAAACCCATATTCCCTCCAAAAGGCACCATCCCAAGAAAAAGCCAGACTCATCAAACCCCACCAAAAAGCCAGACCCCAAAAACCCAAAAAATGCCTTTTCCTGCCAAAAGCCACCTCCCCCACCACCACTCACAAAAAAAAAAAAAAATTTAATCCCCTCCCCACAAAAATGCCACTGTTGAGTCTTGGTCCATCCTGAGCACACCGAAAGGGTCTCAGGGAGATATGAGGACACTGGGTCCAGGGGGGTTCATGTCAAGGCCTTCTCCAGGGGGGGACATAGGGACACTGGGTTTTTCATGGGGACACCCAGGCTTTTCTCCGAAAGGGACATGATGACTTCAGGGACACTGGGGCACATGTCAGGGTGCTTCTCTATGGGGCAGGTCATGGGAACATTGGGATCAGTGGGGGAGGTGGCTCGCATTGCGGGGCTTCCCTGGGCCAGAGACATAGGGACCACAGGACACTGGGGCCAAGGGTGGGCTACCATCAGGGGTTTCTCCAGCGCAGAGTGGATGGGGACTCTGAGGACTTTGGGGACATTGGACCACAGTGGAGGCTCACACAACGGGTTTCTCCAAGGGGAAGAGACATGGGGATACTGAGGGCACTGGGCACATTGGGGCACAAGAGGGGCCCACATCAGGGGCTTCACTGGGGTGAGACATGGGGACACTTGTGTAAAGTGGGGGGCTCACATCAGGGGCTTCTCCAGGCGGCTGCCGGCTGAGCCCACAATCTCCCCGAGGGTGCAGAACGCCTGGCCCAGGAAATCCTGCAGGATCGGAAATATTGAGTATCACCAGGGAGATGCCCATCCCAGGGAGCCCAGGGTAGCAGGGCTGATCCTGCACTTACATGCTTGGAGAGGTCAGGACTCTTGGAATCCACATCATACCTGGGGGCAGAGGGAATATGTGGGCATGGAACAGGAATGGGGGCCTTGGATGGGACAGGGATGGGAACAGGGATGGTATGGGAGGGGGACAGGGAGTGGGAGGAATGAGATGAGATGAGATTGAGATGAGATTGAGATGAGATGAGATTGAGATGAGATTGAGATTGAGATGAGATTGAGATGAGATTGAGATGAGATGAGATGAGATTGAGATTGAGATGAGATTGAGATTGAGATTGAGATGAGATGAGATTGAGATGAGATGAGATTGAGATGAGATGAGATTGAGATGAGATGAGATGAGATGAGATGAGATGAGATGAGATGAGATGAGATGAGATGAGATGAGATGAGATGAGATGAGATGAGATGAGATGAGATGAGATGAGATGAGATGAGATGAGATGAGATGAGATGAGATGAGATGAGATGAGATGAGATGAGATGAGATGAGATGAGATGAGATGAGATGAGATGAGATGAGATGAGATGAGATGAGATGAGATGAGATGAGATGAGATGAGATGAGATGAGATGAGATGAGATGAGATGAGATGAGATGAGATGAGATGAGATGAGATGAGATGAGATGAGATGAGATGAGATGAGATGAGATGAGATGAGATGAGATGAGATGAGATGAGATGAGATGAGATGAGATGAGATGAGATGAGATGAGATGAGATGAGATGAGA
Organism: Irena cyanogastra; assembly: GCA_013397155.1. Taxonomy (NCBI): domain Eukaryota; kingdom Metazoa; phylum Chordata; class Aves; order Passeriformes; family Irenidae; genus Irena; species Irena cyanogastra. The sequence goes on from VWZV01002329.1 coordinate 17,843, forward strand.
TGAGATGAGATGAGATGAGATGAGATGAGATGAGATGAGATGAGATGAGATGAGATGAGATGAGATGAGATGAGATGAGATGAGATGAGATGAGATGAGATGAGATGAGATGAGATGAGATGAGATGAGATGAGATGAGATGAGATGAGATGAGATGAGATGAGATGAGATGAGATGAGATGAGATGAGATGAGATGAGATGAGATGAGATGAGATGAGATGATGAGATGAGATGAGATGAGATGAGATGAGATGAGATAGGGGTGGGACACAAATAGGGATGGATTAGGTGTGGAGATGAGATGGGATGGGATGGGGAAAAGAATAGGGATAGGATGGGACAAGGATGGGTACAGGAACAGGATGGGATGGGATGGGATAGGGACACAATGAAATGGACAGGGATGGGATGTGGATAGGGACAGGATGGGACAGGGACAGAATGGGGACTGGATAGGATAGGGATGACAATAGAATGGAACAAGGATGGGGACAAGGACATTCTGGGGAGCTGTGCCAGGGTGGCCAGGGGGTGACCCTGGGGGACAGGGGAGTAACACTGGGGGTGACACTGGGGCCACTCACAGGTCAAAGCGCAGGTTCTGCCGCTCCTCAAAGCAATAATCGAGTACAAACTTGTGCAGGAAGTCAGGATTCAGGGAATTGTCGATGACTTCTGTCCGGCCAAACTGGGGGATATGGGGACAGCAGGGATAATGGGGTGACAGGAAAACATGGGGTGGGGACAGGGACATGGGGATGTGGTGATTTGGACACAGGGACATAGAGATGATGAGACACGGGGGCATAGGGATGGGAACATGGGAACACAGGACATGGGGACATGAGAACATAGGCATGGGGGATGGGGATACAGGGATATGGGAACATGGAGATGCAGAGACACGGGGGCATAGGGATGAAGACACGGGGACACAAGGACATACGAACACAGGGACATGTGAACACAGCACAGGAAAACAGGGGCATGAGAATGAGGGTGTGGGCATGGGGATGGGGGCAGTGGGACATGAGAATGTGGACATGGGGACATATAGATATACGGACACAGTGACATGGAGACACAGGGACACATGAGAGCATGTGGACATGGGAACACATGTGGGCGGAGGAGGCAAGGCAAGGGTGGGCAGCAGGCCCAGGTGGCCGGGGCAGATGTGGGGACATGCGTGGGAAAGGGGCGTAAAGAGGCGGGATAGGGCGGCCGGGCGGGCCCAGATGCCGCTTTGTGCCGCCCTGCTCATTACCCCGCAATTAAGACCCTGTTAATTACAGCGGGGCGGGGCCTGGCTGCGTGCCGACAACTGATTGCCTGGATGCCCGGCACCTCGACATGCTCACCAGATCGCCAGGATGCTGGTTGGCTGATCGCTCTGCCCCCAGGAGAGCGATCCATCCCCGGTGGATGGCTGCTGCATCCCAGAACGCTCATTGTCCAGGTGCTGCACCCGAAGACGCTGATTGCTCACTGGTGACTGGCCAACTGGTTGGCACCCCAACACACTGACTGGCCAGTTGGGCACCACCCCAACATGCTGATAGGCTAGAATCTTACATGCTGCTTGTCTGGCTGGCTGCCATTACCCCGACATGCTGACTGGCCATCTGGTTGGCACACAGACATGCTGATTGGTCGTTGCCCCAACATGCTGATGATTGATTGGCCAGCTAGCACCCCAACATTCTGATTGGCTGGCCGAGTACACCCTAACATGCCAATTGGCCAGCTGAGCACAGCCCAACATGCTGATTGGCTACCCCCCACCAATCAGGTGACTCACCTCCCGCCATTGGTGGCTGCCAGGGCGCTGCGTGTACAGCACACAGACTGCAGGGGCAGGGGTCAGGGGAGGCAAGGAACGCCACAGACCCACCAAAACACCCCAGAGACTGCCAAAACTCTTAGAGACACCACCATTCCCAGAGACTCCCAAAACACCTCAGAGACTCGCCCAACCCCCCCCCCCCGATCCCCAAGACNAGAGACTCGCCCAACCCCCCCCCCCCGAGATCCCCAAGACACCCCCAAAACTCCTCAGAGGCTCCCCAAATCCCCCAGAGATGCCCAAAACCCCAAAGACCACCCAAAACCCCCAGAGACTCCAACACTCCTGAGAGCTCCCAAGACCCCCAGAACCCTCCAAAATGTCCTTGAGACCCCCAAAACCTCATAGAACCACAACAATCTCAGAGACCTCCCAAAACACCTCTGAGACCCCAAAAAACCCCAGAGACCACAACACTCCCCAGAGACACTGATGCTCCCAGACACCTCCCAAAACCCCCAGATACTCCCAAAATACCTCAGAGACCGCCCCCAGAGACCCCCAATCCTCCCAGAGATCTAAAAGTCCCCTGAGCACACAACGCTTTCCAGATACCCCAAAACCCCCAGAAACCCCAAGCCCCTCAGAGACTCCCCAAAACACCTTAGAGCCAAAACATCTCCAGAGACCCTAAAACACACCCCATCCCCTCTGCCTCACTCACGTGGGTCCGACTTGGAGAAGGTGTCCCTGTCCAGGAGCTGCCTGGGGGGCAGGGAGGAGTAGATGTGAGTGTGCATGTATGTGTGTGTGTGTGTGTGCTGGTGCGTGTGAATGTGAGTGTGAGTATGAGCACCTGGCTGTGCCTGTGACTGTGTCTACCCGCTATATGCACTGTTATTATGTAGTCAAATGTGCCCCAGAACACACATTGAGGTGCACAGCCACACGTCAGGTCATGCCCAGTTGTGTGACAGGGTGTGTGGCAGGGTGTGCACAGCCAGGTGTGCCCCAGCACATGGACTGGGGTACAAAGCATGTCTGACACATGTTGGGGGGGCCATGTGCTGGGGGCTCAACCATATGTCAGGGTGCACAACAGGGTGTTGGTAAGCATGGCCAGGTGTTGGTGAGCATGGTTGGGTTGGGTGTTGGGGTGCACTGCTAGATGTGCCCCACAACACACGTTGGAGTGCACAGACACATCTGCACAGGGTGCACAACATGACACATGTTAGAGTGCCGTATGTCAGGGGCACAACTATGTGGACACCAAAGAAAGACCTCAGGCTGCAGAAGGAGGGTACAGGGGCTGCAGGGTGGGCAGGCAGTACAGGGCATGCAGATGGTGCAGTGCGGCCCGGCCCGGGAATTCAGAAGTTTCAGGGTGGGCAAGGGATACAGCAGGTGTAGGGGATACAGGGTCCAACCTGACCCCCCCTGCATTCCCAGAATCCCCCAAATCTGACCTCCTTGCACTCCCAGTCCCAGTCTNTCCCCAAGACACCCCCAAAACTCCTCAGAGGCTCCCCAAATCCCCCAGAGATGCCCAAAACCCCAAAGACCACCCAAAACCCCCAGAGACTCCAACACTCCTGAGAGCTCCCAAGACCCCCAGAACCCTCCAAAATGTCCTTGAGACCCCCAAAACCTCATAGAACCACAACAATCTCAGAGACCTCCCAAAACACCTCTGAGACCCCAAAAAACCCCAGAGACCACAACACTCCCCAGAGACACTGATGCTCCCAGACACCTCCCAAAACCCCCAGATACTCCCAAAATACCTCAGAGACCGCCCCCAGAGACCCCCAATCNGTCTACCCGCTATATGCACTGTTATTATGTAGTCAAATGTGCCCCAGAACACACATTGAGGTGCACAGCCACACGTCAGGTCATGCCCAGTTGTGTGACAGGGTGTGTGGCAGGGTGTGCACAGCCAGGTGTGCCCCAGCACATGGACTGGGGTACAAAGCATGTCTGACACATGTTGGGGGGGCCATGTGCTGGGGGCTCAACCATATGTCAGGGTGCACAACAGGGTGTTGGTAAGCATGGCCAGGTGTTGGTGAGCATGGTTGGGTTGGGTGTTGGGGTGCACTGCTAGATGTGCCCCACAACACACGTTGGAGTGCACAGACACATCTGCACAGGGTGCACAACATGACACATGTTAGAGTGCCGTATGTCAGGGGCACAACTATGTGGACACCAAAGAAAGACCTCAGGCTGCAGAAGGAGGGTACAGGGGCTGCAGGGTGGGCAGGCAGTACAGGGCATGCAGATGGTGCAGTGCGGCCCGGCCCGGGAATTCAGAAGTTTCAGGGTGGGCAAGGGATACAGCAGGTGTAGGGGATACAGGGTCCAACCTGACCCCCCCTGCATTCCCAGAATCCCCCAAATCTGACCTCCTTGCACTCCCAGTCCCAGTCTCAAATGCCCCCCCCCGTGCCCCCCACTTCCCTCAGCGCCCCGCACCCTCAGCACCCTCGGCTCACCCAGGGCCCCTCTGTCCCCATACCCAACACTCTCTGTGCTCCCCAACGCCTCTCAGCGCATTCCAATGTCTTCCAGTGAATCACAGTGCCTAGTGCGTTTCAGTGCCTCCCGTGCCAGCTGCCTTGCTCCCCAGTGCCTCCCCGTGCCTCTCAGTGCTCTACATTGCCGACTACTCCCTGTTCCCTAGCGTCTCCCAGTGACTTCCAGGGCATCTCAGTGCATTCCAGTACATCTCAGCAATTCACACCATCAACTGCTCCCACTCTCCGGTGCATTCCAGTGCCTCCAAGTGCATCCCAGGGGATCTCAGTGCATTACAGTACACCCGGCACCCTCCGACGCCAGCTGCTGCGGCACTCCAGTGCCTCCCAATGCATCTCTTTGCGTTCCAGTGCAACCCAGTGCCCTACAACACCAGCTGCTCCCAACTCTCCGATGCTTCCCAGCGCAACCCAGAGGATCTCAGTGCCTCCCAGTGCACCTCAGCACCCTCCAACGCCGCTCCCCAGGGCTTCCCAGTGCCTCTCTGTGCCTCCCAGCACCTTCCAACGCCAGCAGCAGCGCCTCCCCGCGCCCCCGGTGCCGGCTCCCGCCGCGGCCCCGCTACCTGCAGGACACCGTGAGCTCCACGCGAGTGGCCGGGACGGGACTGGGGCCGGTGCCCGGTTCCGAGGCGCCCAGGCCCGCCATGCCCCGGGCTCTGTCGCTGCCCCGACACCAGCACCGCGATCGCGATCGGCTCCGCCCCGGTACCGCCCTTGGCACCGCCCGGGGCTCCTGCCACCGGCTGCGGCCCCGCACTGAGGGACTGCCCCGGAGTCTTCTTCGGGACCGCCCGCCGGAAGACCGGGACCACCCTTGGCACCGCCCGGGGCTCCCGGCACCGGCCCTGGCCGCGCATCGAGGGAGTGCCCCAGGGTTTTCTTCGGGGCCGCCAGCGGGGAGACCGAGACTGGCTCGGGACCGCCCCTGGGATCGCCCCCAGATCCTCGGTACTGCCTCCGGGATAGCCCCGAAATTTTCGGGATCACCCCCGGATTTCTGCCCCGGGATCTACCCTCGCACCGCCTCGAGGCCTGCTTCCAAATCTCGAAATGCCTCCCGGGCCCGCGGGACCGCTCCGGCTCCACCTCGGAATTGCCCCTAGATCTCCAGGATGGCCCCCGCATCATCCCCAGGGCCGCCTCCACAGCCCGGCTCCCCCCTGGAAGCCCGGTACTGTCCCGGGATCCCCCCCCAGATTCCCGGGATCGCTCGGGGATCAACGCCAAATCCCTTGTACCTC
>VWZV01002329.1:24032-54367 GCA_013397155.1 Irena cyanogastra
CATGGTGACACTCGATATACCACCCACTCCCCAGAATGAGCCCCCAATCCCCCTAGCTCCCCCTTAATCAGAACCTTCCCAGTATCCCCACAGCCCCACCAACTGCAGGTGCAGAGTCCCCCAGTCCTCTGCTATCCCCTCAGCAGCTCCCAGTATCACCCCTGCACCATTCTGGTAACACCTAGCAGCTCCCAGGACTGTCCCAGGTCCTGCACTGGAGCCAGGGGGATGACATCAAGAGCCAGAGGGGACACCCATTGCTGGGGGGGTTACCTAGTGCCAGGGGGGATCCCAGTGTGTGCTGGCATGAGGACACCACTGCCAATTTAGGGTCCCCAGTGCTGTGTGGGGAGCCTACTCTGGGGGAAGAGCACCAACCCCCCCTTTACACCCAAAGCTCAGTGATCCAACAGGTCCATGGTGGAGGGACACTCTGGGGTGTCCCAGGAAACTTTGAGGACACAGACACAACACAGTAGGGGTAAATCTGAGTCTCTGGCACCCACTCTGTACCCCCAGGAACTGGGGCCACTGGCAGCTCCATGTCCTCAAGGAGAGACACCCACCCCTCCAAGGGCACCCACAAACCCTTTTTCAGGGGGCTCACAACCTCCGAGACCCCCATCATGCCAAAGTCACCTCCCCCACCTCCCCCTAAAACCACCACTCTGTGGGGGAGCCCACCACATCCAACCTCTTTTATTACAAATGAGCAGTATAATTTGGAGGGAGGGTACCCTACACCCCTACCCCAAGGGATACGCCTTGATGACCTTGACATCGTCGAGGGGTCGATCTTGGGAATTGGTCTCCACCATGGCTAGGCGCCCCAGCACCCCCATTCCTTGGCACACCCTCCCGAAAATGCTGTGCTTCCCATCCAGCCACTGTGCTGGGCCCAGTGTCAGGAAAAACTGGCTTCCATTGGTGTCCGGCCCTGCATTGGCCATTGCCAGGATCCCGGCACCTGTGAGACATGGGGACATGTCACCTCATGGATGGGAATACAGGGGACATGCCACTCCACAGCCAAGGTTCCAGCATGATGGGGGACATGTCATCCCATGGGAGATGTCATCTCATGGCCAAGATCCCGGTATCATGGGAAACATGTCACTCCAAGATTGGGATCCTGGAGGGTGTCATCCTATGGCTATGATTCTTGGGATATGTCACTCCATGGCCAGGCTCCTGGGGAACGTGGCACCTGACAGTGGACATCAGTAACAACTTGCTCCCATTGGTGTCCCACCCCATACTGGCCATGACCAGGATCCCAGTGCCTGCAGGACATGGGCCAAGGGTCCTGGCACCCTGAGGGTGCTATGCCCAGAGTCCTGGAGGACATGCCACTCCAGGGATGGGGTCCTGGGGGATATGTAGGACATTGCACCCTATGTATGGGGTCTCAGGGATATGTCATCCCATGGCTGAGGTCCTGGTGTCATGGGAGAAAATGTTACCCAATGGAGAGGTTTTAGGGGACATGAGGAAGAATTGGCTCCTGTTGATGTCCAGCCCCATGTTGGCCATCACCAGGATCCTGGTGTCTGTGGGACACAAGGACACGTCACACCAGGAATGGGGAAATAGAGGACAAGGCATCCCATGGCAAAGCTCCATGTCACTCCATGGATGGGGTTTTGGAGACACAGAGGACTTGTCACCCTATAAATGGGATCTTGGGGGACAAGGGAGACATGCTACCTCATGGCCAGGGTCCTGGAGGACATACTCCATGACCAGCTTCCTTGAGACATGCCATCCCATGACTGGAGTCCTGGGAGTCATATCACTCCATGGATGAGGACACAGGGAATATCCCATCCCACATGTGTGTTCTCAGGGGTCCTGCCCCTCTATAGGTGGGGTGCTGGGGTCCCAGGGATGCCCCTCCAGTGTTCTCCCAGTGCTGGTCCTGCTCACCAGTGAACTTCAGGTCAGGGTGCAGCTCGTCCTCGAACTGTTTCCCATAGATGGAGGCACCACCACGGCCTGCAGGAGGATTTGAGGTTCAGCAGGAACCCCTGGCACCAGGGAGGATCCCAGGGAGATTTCAGAGGCCTGCACTCACCGGTACCCGTGGGGTCCCCTCCCTGCACCATGAAGTCCTTGATGATGCGGTGGAACTTGGTGCCGTTGTAGTACCCGCGGCGGCTCAGCTCAGCAAAATTCTTGCATGTGCGGGGGGCGTGTTGCCAGTACAGTTCCAGGACAAGTGGGCCCATCCTGAGATAGGAACACAGGGAAGGGAAACAGGAAAGGCATCAGGAATGGGGAACAGTAACAGGAATGGGAAAAAGAAATGGGGTCATCCCAAAGTGATACCCACATCCCCAGCTTCAGACTAAAGCCAGGGCCTGTGTTGCCAGTGCAGCTCCAGCACCATCAGGCTCATTCTGTGAATAGGAACAGCAGGAATGGGTGGGAATGGGAATGGGAACAGAACTGGGAATGGGAACTGGAGACAGGGTCATCACATTGTGACTCCCACACCCAGTTTCAGACCAAAGCTAGGGGTTTTGTCTGCCAGTACAGCTCCAGCACTGGAGAGCCCATCCTGGGAATAGGAAAATCAGGAACAGTAATGACACTGGGAATGGGGAACAGCACCAGGAATGGGAAGAGGAGATGGGCTCACCTTGCTGTGAGCTCCTCCACCTATAGAGTCAATTCTTGCAGCTGCAGGGCAGGGTCATCCTATTGTGACCCCCAACTGCAGTTTCAGACCAAAGTCAGGGGGCTGTGCTATTAGAACAGCTCCAGCACCAAGTAGGCCCATTCAGGGAATGGGAAATGGGAATACTGGGAATGGGAACAGGAAGAGGAAGGTACCATACAAGGAAACACCTCAACGTGACCCCTGCCCCTCCCCCCCATCTCCCAGGGTCAGTCAGGACAGGGACCACAGGAGTGAGAGGGGATGAGGGGCAATGGGGGCTGAAGGTACTGGGGAACAGTGGGACCCCAGGAGGACATGGATCGCTCTTGGTACCAGAGGAAACAACCAGGACTGGCTGGCTCTGTCCGGTACAGGGAGACACTGGGGCTAACGGGATACCACGGGGTCACTGGGATCTGCCTGGTACCGAGGGGCCTGGGGATTACGAACACCATGGGGGACACCGGGGGAACCAGGGGCTCTCTAATACTGGGGCAGAAACCAGGACTGGTTCATACTGGGGGATAACGGAGCTGGCCCGTTCCGGAGATTGGGAGCTTCTTAGCACTTGTGGAGTTCAGCGTCTGCCTGGTACTGGGGGCTCACGGACACCGGGGACTGCCCCGTGCCAGGAAGACCGGGGACTCAGGAACACGAGGCTGCACGGAAGCTATGGGGGGAGAGGGAGCCGACACCGATTTACCCCCAGTGCCGCGGAAGGAGGCGGAACAAGGGGTGGGTAGGGCCTCCCGTGCCGGTGCCGGTACCGGCGCGGGGCCACGCCCCTTACGTGGTCTCCATGGAAACGGTAGGCGGCTGCCAGGAGTCGGGCGGGACGGCGGCCATGCTGCGGCGGCACCGGTGGTGGAACGACACTCAGGCGCCGCACTTCCGGGCCACGCCCCCAGCTCATGTGGGCGGGGCGTGGGTCAGGGGCAGAACCAATCAGTGAGGCGAAATGCGAGGAGACAGACCAATCAGAGTGGAGGTTTAAAGGGCGCAGGCCAATCGGAACGCGGGGCGGGTTCGCCGCGATTAAGCCGCAAGGGGAGGGGGAATTCGAACGAGACCACGCCCCTTTCGTTAGGCGACGCCTCCTCGGCGCGCGCGACGAGCGGGATCCGGGGGCGGTGAGGTGGGGGGGGAGAGGGGGGACGAGGGGCAGACCGAGACCCCCGGGAAGAGAGGGAGATCGGGGGGCCGCGGAGCGCCGGGTAAACCGCCCCGTGCGGAGATGGGGTGACGTGCGGTCGGGGNGTGAGGGGCTAGGACCCGCTGGTAGGGGCTGAGGACCCCCAGGGCTGGGGCTGTGAGGCCTGGACCCTCGGTGGGAGTTGGAACCTTCTCATGGTGGGGCTGGGGTCACCAAGGAATTGGGGTGCGGGGTTAGGACTCGTCGGTGGGGCTGGAACCTCTTAGTCTGGAGTTGGGACCCCCCAATGTGGGACTGGGGTCTCCTGGGCTGGGGGTTCGTAGCTGGGGGATCTCCAGGTGTGGAGGAGGGATCGCCGCATTATAGGGCTGAGACCCCACAGTGTGGGGCTGGGAGGCTCAGGAGTGGGAATGGGACCCCCAAGATCGGGGTTTGGGGCTGAGACCCCCCGCCTGGGAGCTGGGAGGCCTAGGAATGTGGATGAGACCCCCCTCGCGATCGGGATGCAGGGCTGGGACCCCTCAGTGTGGGGCTGGGGTCCCCAAGGGACTGGGGAGAAGGCTAGGACTCCTAGGTATGGCAGTGGGGTCCCCTAGTGTGGAGCTGGGACCCCCTGAGGATCAAGATATGGGGCTGGAGGTGTTCTGGGATCGGAGTGTGGGGCTGGGGGTGCCCCGGGATCGGGGTGTGGGTGCAGGGCTGGGACTCTCTGGGTGTGGAACGGGAGTTCCCCTGGGTGTAGGGTTGCGACCTCCCAGCAGGATTGGGCCCCCTCAGTGTTGGGCTGGGGTCCCCCGGTAGGGGCTGGGAACCACCATTGTGGCACTGGGGACTCACACGGATCAGGGTGCAGGGCTGGGATCTCCCATTGTGGCACTGGGGACACCCGGGCTGGTGGGTTGCCCGGGCGGGGGTCGTCGGTGTCACCCCCGCCTACTGGCGCCATCGGAGCCATCCCTGTCCCCGTCCTGGTGGCCCCGAGCCCGGCGGCGCCTGGCACTGGGCGTGTCATCCGCGCGCTGGCTGGTGCGGGCCCCCGCGGGGGGTTGGGGACACGGGGGGCGGGTAGAGGCGCGGGTGGGGGACCCCGATGGGGTCGATCGTGACCCCCCCAGCTCCTGCAGGTGGCCCCGGTGCCCCGAGGCGATGGCCGAGGACCAAGGTACGGCAGCACCAGTGCTGCGTGTCCCCCGTGTTTCCCCCTTAAAGCCAGGGGGGCCAGGGCTCACCCCCAGTGTCTCCCTAGATGTTCGATTTGTCACCGAGGAGAGCTTCGACTTCGGCGTGCTCTCCCCATCTGACAGGTACAGGACAGGGCACGCCGTGAATGGGAACAGGGGGCACATGGCACGTTATAGTTGGGAACATGGGGAATAGGATGGGACGTGGAGGACCGGGGGAGACGGCACCTCATTGTTAATGTCTTAGGGGACATGTCACCCCATGGATGGGGTTGCAAAGGATGTGGTAACTCATAGCTGGGGTCCTGGGGGCCACGAGGGACATTGCACCCCAAAGATGGGGTCCTAGGGGACATGTCACCCCATGAACAGGGTCCTGTGGACATGCCCCCCTTATAGATGTGGTTCTGGGGGTCCTGGGGGACGTGTCACCCCATTAATAGGGTCCTGGATGGCATGGGGTGGGTTCCTGTCACTTCTTGGCAGTGGCGTTGGAGGCTGACACCGCCATTCCCCCTTCCCCCTCCCCATCCGCAGCCAGGAGGAAGAGGAGGATGAGGATAGCCCAGGCGGGGGGTGCCGGCACAGGGGTGGCAACGGACGCTGGAGTCCCCTGCGCGGGGCCCGTCTGGAAGAGATGGTGCGGGAGGCCACGCGCCTGGCGGCACAGTTGGAGGGGTGTCACCTGCCCCCTCCCACCGCTGGAGACCCCCCGGGACCTGCCACCACGCCCCGCGGCACCCCCCGCAGCCCCCGCCGCCAGACCTTCGTGGTGAAGGACAGCCCGGTGCGGGCGCTCCTGCCCACCGTAGAGTCGCGCGGACCTGCCCCCATCCCCTGCCTCCCCACCAAGCCCCGGGGGGCCTCTGCTGCCACCAGTGGCCCCAAGGTAGGTGAGACCCGGGGGTAGGGGTCCCAGTGTAGCCTTGTCCCACCCAGGGTGAACACCCAGATCCCTCCCCAAAACCCATCCTAGATGGGGGCAGTGAGTGACCCCTGTCTCCAAGGGGCATCGTGAACGCCCCCAGCCCTATGGGTGGGGAAGCACTCACTGAGTGATGTCCCCATATCCCCCCCTCTATTTTCAGGCACCGACCAGCCATAATTCCACAGCAGCGGCAAAGGGACCCTCGGGTGGCAGGGGGCTCCCCCCCACCCGCGTGGGCCCCCCCCGGCCATGCCCTGCCCAGGGGCAGGGGGCTGGTGCTCGGGGCAGGTCAGAGCCCCCCCGTTGGGGGACAGCAGGTAGTGATGGCAAGGGGATGGGGACACCATGGACATGGGGGTTCCTGGGCCACATCCCAACCCCCCCCTCTCTCCCCAGGCCAGGCTAAGGCAAGGGGGGGCACAGTCCCCTGCCCCCCCCCCACCCACCAGCCTCACACCAGGACCACCACCATCCCTGTCCCCTCTGGCTGTTCCCCGGCACCCACTGCCCTCCCCAAGGTATCCCCTCGGACTCCAGGAGTGGGTGGGAGGACCCCCATCCCCAGAGGTAAGGATGTAATGGGGGTGGGGGGGGCGCAGGGAATGCCACCTCTCCCGTGCCTCAGTTTCCCTATGGCTTCTCTCCCCTTTGCAGGTGCGGGGGCAGCACGGGCAGCCCCCCCACCTACTGCCTTGGGATGCAAACCAGGACCGTCTGCTGCCCGCCTGCGGTCCCCCCGCAAGACGGCGGTGAGCGGCACTCCAAGGTGACATCCCCAAACCACCCCACACCCACCCGAAGGCCCTGGGAGCACCTGGACCCCCCCTAGGTACCAGACGAGGTACCTAGGCTTGGGGGGCAGAGCCAAGGCCACCCCAGGGATGAGCTGAGGCATCCACTGGGTTTTGGAAGGAGGCAGGCAGCACCAGGGGATCCCAGGGAGCAGCCAGGGCACCCGTTGCATTGTCAGGTTTTGGGGCAGAGATGGAACCCTCAGGGACCAGCTGAGGTTGAGGTGGCAGAGCCAGGGGCCTCCCCAGGGATGAGGAGGCACTCATTGAGTTCTGCTTTAATTACAAAAGGTCTCATCAGCAGTAGGAAATCCCCCACATCCCCCAGCACCTAGGGGTCTCTCACCTACCCCAACACCTATTGTTCGGAGGGGTTCCAGACATCGCTGTAACCCCCAGCTGATCCCCCTTCCACATGCCCCCCACCTGCAGGAGTTGGCACCATGGGATGGGTGGCACCTTCGGGGAGGTTGGCACCTTGGGAGGCAAGGGGGGGTTGGCACAATGGTTCGTTATAAATTCCTTTTTTTGTATTTTCATGTATTTTTAAAATAAAACACTGCTGGGCAAAGGGGCTGGGAGTGATCATGGGGGGGGCAACAGGGGCACCCTGTGCCACGCCCCCAAGGTGCTAATCCCTGCAAGGATACAAAGTGCACTGGGGGGCGTTGTGGCTCCCTGCCCCTTCCTGATGTCCTCCCAGTCCTTGTGCACCCCCGGTCCTGGTGTGTCCGTCGTCGTCCCCCCCGCCCCCCGCCATCCTGGTGCCCTCCCTGTCCTGGTGTCCCTGGCAGAGTGGGTGGGCTGCCCGCTGGGTGGGTCCCCATTAGATTGAGGTCTCATCGCTCCTGGTGGGGGGGGATGAACAGATGGGTGGATACAAAGTGGGGGATGAGGGTGGAATAAAAAACAAAACAGACAGATGCGTGATGGGGGAGGTGGGTGCCAGGGTGCCTTCTGTGCCCCCCAGCACCCAGTGCCCACCCGTGGGGGGAGATGGAGAGATGGGGGTTGGGGGGAAGCCCCCCAGCCCCTTTGAGTTAATGGAGAAAATTAAAAAACAGAAATCTGGGGGGTAGAGGGGGAGAGAAGAGTAGGGTTAGTGCTGCCATGCCAGCTCTACCCTGGGCATCTGTGGATGGTCAGGGGTACCCAGTGGGCACCCCAGCACCCAATGAGCACCCCAACACCCAATGGGCACCCAGTGGTCAACAGGCACCTTTAGACAGTCAATGGGCACCCAACATGCACCCCAACACCCAATGGGCACGGTTAGATCCAAGGGGCACCCAGTGGTCAGTGGACACTCATGAACAGTTAACACACATCGAACAGCTGCTGTTAGACCTAAGGGGCACCTAGTGTGCACGCAGAGGTCATTAGGCATCCAGTGGCCAGTCAGTGGGCACCGAATGGATACATAATGGTCAATGGATGCACAATGGGCATCCAATGGCCAATGGGTGCCCATGGACAGTCAATTGGCATCCAATGGGTGCAGTTAGACCTGATGAACATCCAGTGAGTATTCAATGGGCATCCAATGCATATTCAGTGGGTACCCCAACACTCAGTGGGCACCCAACAGCCACCCTTGCACCCCATGGGCACCCAAGAGGAATCCTGGCACCCAATGGTCACCTGTCAGTTACCCTGGCACCCTATGGACACCTAACAAACACTCTTACACCTGGTGGGCACCAAATGGGCACCCTGGCACCCAATATTCATTGGGTCCAAAGGAACTTCTGGGACCCAATGAGCACCCAAGAAGGAATTCTGGCACCTGATGGGCATCCAAAGGGGACCTGTTGGGCACCCTGATACCCAGTGGACACCCAGAGGGAACCCTGGAACCTGATGGAAACCCGACAGGTAATGTTGCACCCAATGGGTGTCCAGTCAGTACTGTGGCACCTGACGGGCAGCCAACAAGCAGTGTTGGATCCAATTGGTGCCCAATGGGTACCTGAAACAAACCCTGGGACCAAATGAGAGTGTAACAGTAACCCTGGCACCCTGGTACCCAGCCATCCTTGCACCTGATACGTACCCAAAGGGTACCCAACAAGCAGTGTTCGCTTGTCCAACAGGAACCCTGGCACCCCAAAGGCACCCTCAAACCCAATGGGTGCCCAGAGGGAACCCTGGCACCCAAAGAACTCCCAGTAAGCACCCCTTGGATGTGGTGGGCACTTACTCAGAGTCAGAGGAGTCTTCGTCAGCAGTGCCTGTGCGGATGCTCATGGCAATGGGGGTGAGGCCGCTGAGCTGCTCCTGGAGGCTCTGCCGAGGCCGGGGGACCGGGGGGGCCCCTGCATCGCTGCCTGAGGAGGCAGCCGTGCAAGCGGGAGGCGGTGGAGGTAGCCCAGGATGCTGGGCACTGCCCCGCTCACTGGTTGGGGGCAGACACTTCTTCTTCAGTATCCCTGCAGGGGCAGCATCACCCATGGGTGGGGAGGCCAGATTTGGAGTACCCACCCCTGCCATGGCAGCCCGTACCTTTGTGGGGGTGGGGCACAGGCAGCAGGAGAGGGTGCCTGGGGAGTGCCTTGCTGTTGGGTCGGGGGCAGTCACCCCAGGGGTGTCCCTGGCCCCCAGCTGGCTGCACTTGCAGCCCGTCGCTACCTCCTGGTCCCTCGCTGTCGCTTGCTGTTGTCACAAACTCCCCTGGCCAGTATGGGCACCCTGGGGGCACCAGGGGGTCACCTGTGGGGAAGGAAGGAAGCTAGGACAGGCAGGACCAGGGACTGCTCCCATCCTCACTGGGTGCCCCCATCAGCACATAGTCAGTGTGAGGGATGCACCTAAACCCATTGTGTCAGCGCCATCCACACCCCAGACTGGACAAGGGGCCATCCTTCCCCCCTGGGTGCCCCCATCAGCACCTCTGACTGCATGAGGGACCCCTCAAACCTTTTAAGTGTCCCTCAACACCACCCCAGATCAGACAAGGGACCCTCTCCTTCATACCCACTATGTGTCTATCAGAACCCCAGGCTAGACAAGCGATCCCTTGTCCACTATGTGCCCCCTGCATCAGGACCCAGCCAAGATGAGGGACCCCCTCCCACCCCCTCAAATCCATTCAATGGCCCTATCGCCATTCCAGACTGGACAAGAGACCCCTATCCCCAACAGGTGCCCCCATCAGCGTCCTGGATAAGGCAAGGGACCTCCCCCAACCCATTGGGTGCCCCCCCATCAGCACCCAGCCAGGTTGAAGGTCCCCCCATCTCCACAGGGTGTCCCCTGGCGGTGTTACCAGGGCTGGGGGGATTCGTGGGAGGCCTGGGCAGAGGGTCCCAGCCATGGGGAGCCTCATCCTCGCTGTCAGAGGAACGTGTGGAGCTGTAGGATCCACTCGGGTCATCCAGGGACAGGTCACTGTCTGAGTCTGTGTCGTGTTCTGGGGGATCACAGGTCAGGGGTTGCCCATAGACACCTCCTGCTCCCTGAGTGAGGATGGGCGCACTTGCCCAGTGGGTGAGACCATACCCTCGGGCTGGTCCTGAGCGTCAAGGAAGAGGTCTCCAGGCTTGGGCAGCGGCACCGGTCCTGGGCTGCCTGCCAGCCCTGAGTCCTCCCTGTGGAGACACAATATTCAGCACCTGACCCCACTCACAAACACCTACCATCCACTGTCACCCACTGACTGACACCAACCCACTGATACAATATCCACCCAGTGACACCCAACACCCCAATATCCACTGACACCCACCACCCTGCCAACTACCCCTGCCACCCCCTCAACCCCCTACTCTGTGACCACTCTGCCACCTCACCACTCCACCCTGCCACTGCTGTGCATCCATGCCATTGCCCCACCACCCAGCCATCCCAACACCCTCTCAACCATGTCACCCCACCACCCTGCCACCCCACCACCCACCATCCTGCCATTCCAATACCCAGATGCCATGCCATGCAATACTGCCACCCCACCAACCCACCACTCAACCACCCCAGCACCCTGCTACCCCACCATCCCATCTTGGCATCCCAGCGCCACACCAGCCCAGGGCCCCACAAAACCCCGTGCCCTGGCCCCTGCTGTGCCCAGTACCGCCGCACAAAGGGGATGTAGCTGTGGTGACTCTTGCCCGAGCGCGCGGTGCTGTGCAGGGACCCTGAGGACCCACCACCTGGTGGGGGGTACAGTCGCCCTGCCACGTATGTGCTGTCCCTGCCATAGGCCTGCCAAGGGTACAAGGATGTCATAGCCATGACACAGGCTGCCCTTTGCTACCTGGCACCCCCATGTCCCCTGGCACTCACGGGGGTCAGAGTGGCCTTAGTGCCCAGCGGTGGGTGGTGGCAGCGGGCGCAGCTCAGGCGGAGGCTCCTTCGCACCTCCTTGCTCAACACCACACAGGACAGGAAGATGAGTGGGCCCTGGGCAGAGAGGGAGCGGGGGAGACAAGGAGGGGTGTGTACAGTCTGGGAGGATTCCAGCAGCACCCTGGACAGGTCAACGGGTCACCATCCAGATCGGGTGCATCCCATTGGCACCTCAAAGAGAAAGAGCATCCCCCCATACCCACTAGGTGTCCCCCACCGGTATCTCAGACAGGATGAGGGACCCCCATACGCACTGGGTGCCCTCCATGGGCACCACAGAGTGGTTGAGATGCCTCTACACACACTGGACACCTCCCGTTAGTGCCCTGGATATGGCAGAGGACCCCTCAGTGCCCACTGGGTGCCTCACAAATAGGTGTGGCACTCTGGAGGTCCCAAGAGTGTGAGGTTCTGGGGTCTCTGGGGTCTCTGGGAGTCTCAGGGGTGGTGGTCACTGGGGATCCCAGGGGTGGAGGCTTTGGGGTTCTGGAGTCTTTGATGGTCCCAGGGGCAGTGGCTCTGGAGGTCCCCACTGACCTGGAGGCAGTTGAAGACGGCGAACAGGTAGTGACAGAGCAACGTGTCACTGTTGACTGAGAGCAGGGCCAGAAGCCAGGCCAGGCTGGGCATGGCCAGCAGGACTGCAGCTGTGCGCACCCCAGACCTGGGCACCCCAATGGCACCCCAGTGTTATCACAATGACATCACATGTCACAGCCCTCTGTACTTCTGCTCCCTGGGGTTGCCCCAGCCCCTCATGCTCCCCCCCCCGAGATGCCCCAACCCACACCTGAACCACTTGGCCATCCACGGGTGCTCCAGCCCGCTGAGCTCCCCTGTTCCCTGTGGGCACAGTCTAACCCTAGCCCCCTGTGCCCCTTGCCCCCAATACCCTTCTGGCTCCCCATGGGTGCTCTGTGCCCCCCTGCTCCCCTAGATGCCCCAATCTCCCTGGACCCCTCAGCCTCCCATGGGGGCCTCTGCCCTTGATGCCCCCCTGCCCTCCACAGGTGCCCCAACCTCCTATGCCCTCCTGCCCTCAACAGATGCTGCAGACCTCTATATCCCCCTACCCACCATGGGTGTCCTGGTCCCTCCTGTGCCCCCCTGCCCTCCACAGTTGCCCCAACTTCTCATGCTCCCATGCTCCCCACTGGCTCTAGCCTCCTGTACACCCCCTGCTCCCCATGCTGCTTTGCCTTCCCATGGCTGCCCTGTGCCCATCTCCCCCTATAGATGCCCCAGCCCCTCCATCCCCTCCTACCCCTCACAGGCAGCCCAGTCCCCAGTGCCCTCCTGCCCCCCATGGATGTCCCAGTCCATCCTGTGCCTCCCTGCCCTCTGCAGGTTCCACAAAAGGCCAGCCCCCCCCATGAGTGCCCCTAGCCCCCAGTGCACCCTAGCCTCTATGGGTGCCCCAACCTCCCATGCACCCCTTGGGCAAACCCATCCCCGCCGTGTCCCCTGCCCCCTGTGGGTGAACCCGCCTGGGTGACTCACGCTGAGCCCTTTTTCTGGAAGCCCGGGGGGGTGGCACAGGTGGCCCTGGCTGCCAGCACCAGGAAGAAGATGCCGACCTGGGGGTGCAGGGAGTGAGCAGGGTGATAGGGGGTTCCCTGCCCTCCCCAGCCCCCAGCCCTGTACGCACAGCGAGGGCAGCAGTGCAGGGCCCAGCCAGGCTCCACACCAGGTTGTCGTGGAGAGCCAGCCAGCAGAAGTCGGGGTTCCCGTAGCCCTCTGGGTCCAGCCCCACCGCCAGCCCTGCGGTGGAGAGATCGGGGGCGGGGCCAGTTCAGCGAGCAGGGTTATACGAGGAGACGGGGCTAAGGTGGGAGGGGTGGGGCTAAATAATGTGAATCTGTGGCAGGACGGGACATGCAATGGCTTGTGGATGGCACAGAGCTGGCGAGCAGGTGCTGCTCTTGGGGATGTGGCTACGCCTGGTAGAGACAGCGCTATGCAAATGAGGTACGCCTAAGCCCTCGGGCATGTGGCAGTTTTGATGAGAACAGGGATATGGCACGGGTTGGGGCTTATCTAAAAGGTTACTACAGGTGTATTCTCTTGAGGTGGGGTTATGCTGATGAGGGCGGGCTAAGATCCCTGGGGAGTATCTGACTATGATGGAGAAGGGCTATGACCCTGGGGGCATATTGAAGAGGTTGGGAAAGATGCTCTTGGCGTGGAAATATGACAGATGAGGGTGGGGCTAAACTCCTGTGTTGTGGATAAAATGTTAGGACAGAGTTATATGCTCTTTGGGAGGGGGCTATGACCCCGGGGGTGTGTCTGAAAGTTTGGGGGCAGAGCTATGATGGATGAGGTTAGGATTCTGGACCCAGGGGCCTGTCTAAAATCTTGGAGACTGGGTCTGATAGATGAGGGCAGAGCAATAACTCTGTGTGTGTCTAAAACCATCAGGGTAGGGCTATGGTGGTTAAGGATGGAGCTAAACTCTTGGAGTGGGGCTGTTTTGGATTGGGCATGACTATCCTGCTGAAGGCAGGGTTATATCCAGGGGTGTGGCTATACTGGTAAAGATGCATTTGGCAGTGGGCCTATATTCTGGGCATAGGGTTACACATGGAAATAGGACCCCACCATGCATCAAATTGATTGGGGGAGAGAGATTCAAGTGGCAGGGTCAAAGTCTAGAAGGACATGTGTAGCCACCAGGAGGTGTTGACCCAGGTGGAGATGGGCAGCTGGTGGTCCAGGCCATGGGGTCAGAATGAGAGCAGGGTTTCACAGCAGGCCTTACCAGTGATGAAGGCAGGCAATCCCCAGCCCAGTACATGGTAGAAGCGCATGGGACCACAGTCGACATGACGGGGTTCACTGCGGCGCCGGTATAGATGCAGCGCCTCCAGCAGCGCCCAGGCTACTGCACTCAGGTACAGGAACTGCAGCAGGATGGCCACCACCGTGCACGCCAGCTGCACCCGCCCCGTCACTGCCAGCCCACAGCCCCACCCACCCAACCATATGCACAACTCCTTGAGCTCCCCCTTGAGACATCATTCCCCTGTTGAGGTCACGCTCCTCTAAAAGGTCCCATTCTGTTTATAGGCCTCATCCCTTGAGTGCCGCACCTCTTTGATGAGCCCCATCCCTTGAAAGCAAACCCTTTTGATAAGATTTATCCCTCAGGGAGCCTCACCCTGTTTATCAGCCCCACTGCTTTGGAAGCCCCACCCCTTCATACAGATTCCACCCCTTGAGATCACCACCTCTTTGACAGACCTCATCCATTATAGATGCCACCCCTTAGGCCCAGCCCACCATGCCCGTGCCCACTCCTTAGTTCCACCCACTTCAGCCCCACCAACCCAAACACTTCAAAGGCAGCAGAACCCCTGACCCAACCGGCTTTTCCCAGGGATCCCCCCTCCTTCCCTCCTTCCCCAGCCCCCTTTTCCCACACACCGGGACATCGGCCTGGTTGATGCCAAGGAGGAAGACAAGCTGTGCAAGGAGCAGTGCAGCTGTGCCATGCCGGCGGATACTGTGGCGGTTGGAGTGCAGTTGCCTCAGGGTCCCCAGGGCCAGGACCACCAGTGCCAGCCCCGCCAGCCCCACGCCCAGTGAGCCGTAGGTGAGTGCTGCCAGCGGCAACACCTCCCCGTTCTGCAGCACCAGGATCAGCATATGTCAGGCATGTGGTCAATGGGCATGCTCACCCAGACATCCCCGTCAAGAGAGACATGGTCCTTCTTACAAAGCAATTAGTCCCTGGGCCTGAGAAGTCCTGCCCACAATGCATAGCCCAATAGGAAGCCCTGCTCACATTATTCAGCCCCACCCCTGGTAACCCCACCCTTTGAAACCCCCAGTCACAACATTTCCACTATGCCCCTCAAAACCCCACCCACAGTGTGTAGCTCCACCCTTTTAAACCTCTCCCATACCACTAAGCCCCAGCCCCCAAAACCCCACCCACATCCCTCAGCCCTGCCCCTTTCAACTCCACCCACTCTCCTCGACCCTGCCCCCTGAAGCCACACCCACAACACTGACCACACCTCTTTATGCCCCACCCACAGTTTTAAACCCCGCCCCAGGAAACCCTGCCCACATTACTCAGACACAGCCCCTGAAAACACGCCTGCATCACTCAACCACACCTCTTGTAACCACACCTACATCAGCTCTGCCCTTTGGAGACCGACCGGCCCAGGCTGCTCAGCTGCACCCACTGGAATCCCACTCATGCTGACTGGACCCTCGCCTGGGGAATCTGACATAGCCCCGCCCATCCCATTTAGCTCTGCCCCAAAGGAGCCCCACCCATTGGATTTAGCCATACCCCTTGGATTTAGCACCAGCCCACCTACTTTTCTCAGTTCCGCCTCCATGAGCACTCACACCTCCAACCCTGACCCTGCCCCACTATGCCCCTCCCATTCTGCCAAGCCCCTCCTATCCCTGTCCCTCTTCTTGCTTCAAAAACCCTGCCCCTGTCCCTAAAGCCCCCCCCGTGTGTGGCACCACCTGACACCCTCTGCCCTATTTCTGCATGTGTCCCCATCCACTCCCATGTCCCCACCAGGGCCCTCATTCTGAGTCATTCCGTACCCTCAGGGTCACTGTGTCCCTCCACATCCCCTGTGTCACATCTGTCTCCCTGTGTCCCCATGCACCCCTCCGTGTCCCCCGTTGTCCCCACCTCTCGGCGGGAGATGTCCATGAGGACGGCAAAGCTGGTCAGATGGTGGCACTGGCAGCTGACATGGCTCTGGTTGCGGAAGGTGACTTCGCAGCCTCGTGCTGACCAGCCACCTACACTGCCCGCCCTGTGCAGCACCACAAGGTGACACAAGCTGGGAAACCTGCCAGGACACCCACTGGGGACAAACACACACACACACACACACACACACACACACACACCAGAGACACCTACCAGGGACACCCACCCACCCACCGGGAACACTCACCAGGGACACCCACCAGGAACATCCACCCCTGCCCAGGGACATGCACCCGACCCAGACCACCCATCCAAGGCGTTACACACTTGGACACCCACCAGCATTCACAGCACTTCAACCATGCCCCTCAAAGTCCCATCCACATTGTGTAGCTCCACCATTTTAAACCCACCAGGGACACATGCGCTGGTGTCACCCTCCCACAGGGACTCATGCCCACCAGATACATCCACAGAAAACATACACCCACCCACTGGGACATCCATCTACCCAGCAGAGACATCCACTGCCACTTGGGGACACACCCACCAGGGACACTCACACGGGAACTGACATTCCCATCTGGGGACACAACCCCATCCCACCCCTGACACCCACCAGGGTAAGAGTTGCCCCCTCATGTCCTGTTCCCATGTTACTCACTCATGACCCACAGGGACACTGGGGCACCCATCCTGCCCTATCCCCATGTTCCCCGTCCCCTTAAGGTTTCCCTATTCCCATGTCCCCAGCTGCCTCAAGGTGTCCCTACCCCTGTTACTATGTCCCCTGTCTCCGTGGGATATCCCCATCTCTATGCTCCCTGTATCCCCAGAGTGTCCCCATCTCCCTGGGGTGTCCCCATTTCCATGGCCCCTCTCCCCCCAGGGTGTTTCCTGTTCCCCTGGTGTGTGCCATGTCCTGTTACCTCAGCGTGTCTGTGTCCCCCCATGTTGACCCTGACTCCCCAATATGTCCCTATCCCTCCAGGGCGTTCTCTGATATATCCCCTGTTCCCCTGGGTGTCCTTATCCCCAAGTCCCCTGTCTCCTTGGGATCCCTTGTCCCTCTGGAGTATACCCATCTTCCCCAAGGTGTTCCCATCCCCAATCCCATGTTTCTCTCCCCTGCGATGTCCCTGTGCCCCAGGGTGTCCCTGTCACCCCTGGGGTGTCCCCAGTTCTGCCCTCACCGCAGAGAGTGGTTCCAGAAGACGCAGATGGGCTTGGAGCGCTCCTGGGTCTCCAACAGCCGGAATTGGAGGGTGACAGGCTTGGCCAGCACACGGGGAGTCCCCATGGCCCCCATGCCATCCGTGCCCTCTGTGTGCACGCTGATGCTCACCACCGGTGTGTTGATGACGGGGCGCTTAGGCACCCTGGGGGACAGTGGGGTCAGGGAGCGCACTCAGGGCGCCCCAAAACCCACCTTGGTGCCACAGAGTGCCCTGGCACCACACAAATGCTGTGAGGGCACCCCTTTCTCCCCTGTGCCCCCTTTTTTGGGTACCCCATGGGCACCATGCTTGGGCATCCCTTCAGCCACCTCCCCAACCCTCTGCCCCCCATCCTCAGGCACCCTCCGTGCCCCCCAGCCTTGGGCACCCCATGTGTCACCTTCCCCATCCCTCCCCTGGGAACTCTCCGGACACCCCTGTCCCCATTTCCCTATACCCCCCAGATGCTTGGCTTTGCCCTGACACCCCATGTGCCACCCCTAGCCCCCCAAGCCCCCATTCCCAGTGGCACCGGAGGCTGCGCTTGTCGGTGTCGAAGTGCTGGGGCAGGAGACCGGCCAGGGTGCGGTAGATGATGACGCTGGCGATGGCCTGACCCTCACCCAGGGATGGGTGGCGCTTGTGCCGGGTCACCACAGTCATCTCTGCTTCCTTCTCCTCTTCCTCCACTTTCTCCTCTTCACCTGCTTCATCGTCCTCCTCCTCCTGCCCACCTGTGCCCTGTGGTGCCTGCCCATGCCCAGTTGAGGGGCCTGGGGGCCATGGGCAGGGGGTAGCATGATGCTCTGAGACCTCATTGGGTCCCCATGACCACCCTAGAGTCCCCAGCTCTGGCAGTCCCATGACCACAATAAGGTTCCCCCAACACTTCCAGCTCCAGGGGTCCCCATGTCCACATCAGGATCCCCAACCCTGTCAGTTCCCCAACCACAATGAAGTCCCCATGGTCACACTTGCGTCCCTAACCTTGCCCACCACCATGGCCACACCAGGATCTCTGATGCCATCCTGGGATCTCTGGTTTTTTCATCCTTACCGGAGTCCCCAGCCATGCCAGTACCATCCTGGGGTCCCAAACTTGCCAGCCCCATGGCCACAGGCAAGTCCCCATGGTGGCACTGGGGTCCCCATAGTGGCACTGGTATTCCCAACCCTGTCAGCCCATGGGCATTCTGGGGTTCCCCCATCCCTGCCAGCCTCCAGCCAGGGTCCCCAGCTGTGCCATGTCCCCATGGCCAAATGGGGGACCCCTGAGCTTTGCCAGCCCCATGGATGCAAGTGGGTCTCCAACCCTGCCCCCTGTCCCTCCTATGCCCTGGACTCACGCCTGCCCTCAGGGGGCAAGAAGATGCTGTCAGGAAGGATGACGGTCGTCTCCAGGTCTGGGAGTTTCTCCTCCCGCAGTGCCTCATACCGTGGCAGACGGGCACCCGCAAAGCTGCTCTTGTCCAGCCGCACCACCGACACCACTGTGGCACCATGGCACCCATGGCACCACATGGCACCCACCAACCCTGAAGGCACACAGACCCCGGCACCCACCGACCCCAGGACATACCGACCCCAGCGTTCACTGATCCCAGGGCACACCAAGCCCAGTACACACCAACACCAGCACCCACCGACCCTGGAGAACACAGATCTTAGCACCCACTGACCCCAGGCCACACCAACCTCTGCATTTACTAATCCCAGGGCACACCAAGCTCAGCACAAACCAACTCCAGCACCCACCGACCCTGAGGCACACCGACCCCAGCACTCACCAACCCTGGCACCCACAAACCCCAGAGCTATGGATCCTGGGGCATACAGACCCCGGGACCATAGATCCCAGCACCCACCAACCCTGCAGCACACAGACTCCAGCACCCACTCAGCCCAGTACCCACTGACACTGACATCCAACAACCCCAGAGCAATGAATCCATATACCCACAGACACTAGCAGCCACCAACCCTCGGGCACATGGACCCTAGTATCCACTGAGCCCAGGGCCAAGGATCCTGACACCCACTGACCCCAGCACCCACCAACTCTGTGACACACAGAACACAGCACTCTCTGTACCCAACACTCACTGACCCCAGGGCACACAGACCACAGCCCATGTCCCCAGCGATACACACATACCTCTAGGCACACCCATGTTCCCCAGGACACATTTCCCAGCCACAAAAATGTCCATGTCCCCAGCACATGTTCCCAGGTACCCATCAGACATGCATGCTCCCAGCACACATCCTTGTGCATACATGTCCTCAGGCACACACATACTGCAGGTATATACATGTCTGTGTTCCCAGACATGTGTCCATGTCCCCAACATACACACATCCCCTGTCACATGTCCACACATGTCCATGTCCCACAGCACATACATCCCCCAGGCACATCCATGTCGATGTGCCCAGCACCACACCAAGGGCACATGTGTGTTCCCAGGCACACACGTTCCCAGCATGCCTATATTCCCAGGCAGATACCCCCCATATCATAGGCCTCTGGCCACACATGTCCCCACTGACCGATGTTAGGAGTGACAATTGTGAAGGGACTGAGGTAAGTCTGGGGCATATTCCATGCCAGGGCTCGTGCATACTCCTCGAAGTGCTGCAGCAGCTGGGCTGTGCCACCCTCCGTCTGTTGGATCAGCTCCCAGTGCCGCTTGTTCCCCATGTCCAGCAGTGCACTGCCCACCCGCAGCAGGTTCTGGGGGCAAGGCAGAGGTAGTGGCACTGGGAGCTGGCACTTTAGGATCTGGGCAGGGCGTCCCTAACCTCCCCTGCAGGACTCTATGGCTGGGGCACCCTGGCACTGACAGTTGGGAACGGGAGTGCTGTACCCCACAAAGTTGAGGGTGCACCCTGAACCACACCAACACCTGCTGATCAGGGGTGCCCACCGCCCTGGCATCAGACCTCCTACACCAACATATACCAGTACCCTTCCCAGGTGGGTGCCATCCACCCTGGCAGCCAGGTTCCTGCACCAACACCTCCCCCCTCCCCATGCAGGTGCCCATCACCTTGTGTTTGACCTTCTACCCCAATATGACTCTCCCCAAAAGGGTCCCCATAACTCCAACCTCTTTTCCTACTCCCTCAACCCCCCTCCCCAATCCCCGTCACCTGGGTATCTGCTCTCCTGCCCCAATATCCCTCCCCAAAAGGGTGCCCATCACTCTGGTGTGTGGGCTCCTGCACCCACATCCCTGTCCACGAGGGTGCCCACCACCCCATCGTCTGGCCTCCTTCCCCAATTACCTCCCCAGACAGGTGCCTATCACCCTGACACCCAGCTTCCTGCACCAACACCTCTCACACACACATCAGTGCCCATCACCCTGGCATCTGGTCTTCTCTCCCCCTAGGTGGGGGCCCATCAGTCTGGTATCTGACCTTCTGCACCAATCCCCCTCCCCATGAGGGTGCCCATCAGCTTGGTGTCTGGGCTCATGCACCCACACCCCCCCCATGAAGGCGTTCATCATCCCAACCTCTTTTCCACTTTGCCCATTCCCCTTTCAGGCATATCCCCATCCCTATGATCGCATGCCCACCTCAGTGAAGTGCACGTCCTGGGTGGCAGCGAGGCGGAAGCCGCGCTGGCGGCTCTCATGGCGCAGCAGGGCCCCTGCCAGCCGGTATGCCAGGTGCACATCACTGCCAAAGTACCCACGGGCTTCATGCATCGCTTCACGCAGTGCCAGCACCACGCGCTGGGACTGCCCTGCATCCCACCGTGACTCATTGCCCACCAGCTGCTCCGCCTTGGGGGGGACACACACAGAGTCAGGGGAGCCCAAGTGGCACTGTCGCATGGCTGTCACTAGTGTTCCCCTGGCTCACCCAGGGGCGAAGGGCAGCAAAGGCCAGCGTGCTGCAGTTGAAGAGATTGGAGGGCAACCAGCCCTTGTGCTCGTCACAGTGGCGCAGTGCCGTGCCTGTGGGATAGGGACACTGAGTGCACCATGGGGACAATGGGGCAGCCTCACCTGACGGCATGCCAGCAGTGCTGCTGGTGTCACACTCCTGCTCCACCCTGCAGTGACACCAGACTGGTGCACCCAGAATTGTCCCAGTGGTGCCATGCCCTGTCCCAGCTGTGCCACCACAGTGTCACACTCTTGTGCCACCTCCTAGTGACACCACCATGACAGTCACCAGTACTGATGCCACCAGTGTCACACTCTCTGCAGTGACACCACAGTAGCAGCCCCAGCCTCATCTCAACAAGTCCACACTCGTGCCAGCCCCCCTCCATCTTGGCAATATCACCGGAGTGTCACCACCCCTAACCTATCCTAGCAGTGCCACTACAATGTCACCTCCCTGTACCAACCCAATAATGCCACTACAGTTTCACCCCCCTGTCCTGTCCCAGTGATGCCCCATGGTGCCACCCCACCCCAGCTCCATCCAACTGGTGCCACCACCATGACACACCCCAGCCCTGTCCCACTGGTGCCAACATCCCATCCCAGCAGTGCCACCACCATATCACCACCCTGAAGTGACACCATGGTGTCCTCTCTCCTCACCATGTCTCAGCAGTGCAGTCACGGTGTCACCTCCCTGTACCACTCAAGCACTGTCACCATGGTGTCAACCCCTCTAAGCCCCATCCCAGTGATCTCACCACTGTGTCACCCCCAGCCCCACTCTGGCAGTGTGCCCAGTGCCACCCCCACCCTGTCCCCATGTCCCCACGTACCGACAGAGCCCTTGGGGCAGGGGGCTGCAGCTGGCAGCCCAAACCGAGTGCGAGGCCACCAGATACTGGCCTCAATGGCCCGGGGACAGCTGTCGTAGTTCACTGCAAGACACAACAGGGCATCAAAATGGAGGATGCAGAGTGACAGTAGAGTGGCAGTGCCACCTGGTCACTGGAATACAAGGTGACACAGGGTGACACAGGCTAACAGCAGGATGATGAAAGGATAACACAGGGTAAAAGTAGGGTGACATAATGGCACAGGGTGACAGCAGTGTGACATGGGGTGACAGTGGGATGACACAAGGTGTCAACAGGATTACACCAACAATCAAGGTGTTGGCGGAACTCAGTTGCCAGCAGCCAGGGTGACAGCAAGGTGACAGCAGGGGACACAAAGTGACAAGGTGGTGATGCAGGGTAGCACAGCGTGACAGCAGGGTGACAGTAGTACCCAGTCACTGGCACTCAGGGTGACACAGGGTGACACAGGGTGACACAGGGTGACAATGGCACCCACTGGCACCCAGGGTGACAGCTGTGGCAGAGCAGGGGAACATCAGGATGACACAGGGTGGTGTAGGGTGACACAGGATGACAGCAGGGCGACACCAGTGTGACAGTGGGGTTACACAAGGCGACACAATGTGACAATGGGGCCAGGAGGGTGACAGCAGAGTGACAGTAGTACCTGGTCACTGGCACTCAGGGCGACACAGGATGACACAAGGTGATGCAGGGTGACACAAGGTGACAGAGAGTAATGGAGGGTGACAGCAGGGTGGGCATTCAGGGTGGCACAGGGTGACAGAAGTTGACAGTCCCCCACCTTCGCAGCCACTGGCTGTCACCTCAGCAAAGGGGTTGTCACAGCGGTCACAGTGACGGCCGATGACACCAGCTTTGCAAGGGCACTGTCCAGTGTTGGCATCGCAGCGACGTGACAGTGACCCAGTGGGGTAACACTCACAGGGATGGCACGTGTCTCCTCCTGGCGGGCGGTAGTGGTTGTCCTGGGGGGACACAGGGTCACTGCAGGCATGGGGATGGGGTGACAGGGGTCTGACAGAGAGTGACAGGGAGGTGACTGGGGGGTTGTCGGGGGCATGATGGGGCGTGACAGGGAGGTGATGGGGTGACAGTAGGGTGGCAGGGAGCAACAGAGGAGTGGCAGGAGGATAGCAGGGGTTGGCAGGGGAGGTGACAAGGGCTGGCAGGTTCCACCTTGCAGCGACACTCGCCCGTGGTCTTGTTGCAGTCTGGGTCGAAGCCGTGGGTGACGTCGCAGCTGCAGGGGCCGCACATGGGGTATCCCCACCACCCCCGTGGGCATGGCTGCGCCTCCCTGGAGACAATGGAGCCAGCACTTGGGCACCATGTCAGAGTATCCCCACAATGCCACTTGTAAATTTACATGGCCCCTTTTACACCCACACTGTCCCTTGCACACCCACATGGCCACTTGTACCCTCACAGTGCCACCTGCAGCCCCATAGTGCCTCTTGCACCCCTACTGTGCCACTTCTACACCCACAGTACCACTTTTCATCCACAGTGACCCTTTCATACTCACCACCGCTCTTGCACGTGCTCTATGCCCTTTGCACACCCACACCCACACCCACACCTCTGCCCCATATGCCCACCCTCCTCTCACCCCATCCCCTGCCCCTAGAGTCCCTCGCAGTGCCTCCCCTCCCACCGAGTGCTCCATGTCTCCCTGGCACATGCGTGTGCCCCACAGTGTCACCAACCGGTGCTGGCAGAGGGCCCCGAAGGTGCCCGGGGGACAGTGACAGGCATAGCCGGGGGCCATGCCTGGGCGGCGGGTACAGGTGCCCGGAGGCTCGCAGGGGTCCAGGGCACAGGCACTGACACAGCTGTCACCGAAGTACCCTGGGCACAGGACAGGGTTGGGGACAACAACAGAGGACAGTGACAGGGGACAGAGATGGGGGTGAGGGGCAGTGCCCAAGGGTGAGTGGCAGTGACAAGGGAGGGTGGCAGTATCTTGGGGACAGTGATATGGGTGCAAGTGCCCTGGGGACAGTGAGAGGGGGTGGCAGTGCTCAGGGAACAGGGATGAAGGTAGGCAGTACCTGGGGACAAGGCTGTCAGTGCCCAGGGAGGGTGGCAGTGTCTTAGGAACAACTGACAAGGGTGGCAGTGTCCAGGTGACAGTGACGGGGCAGGGGGCATTGCCCTGATGACGGGGTGGAGTGGTGGTGCCCAGAAAGGGTAGTGTTGTTTGGGCAATGTATCATAGGGTGGAGTGCTGGGGATGGCAGTGTCTCAGGGTTGTCAAGAGGTGCCAGGGGGTCTCCACTCATGGGGGTGGCAGTGGGGGGCGTCACAGGGGTGGCAGTGTCTCAGGGGGTGTTGGGACTTGTCAGGGATTTCAGGGATTCTCTGCTCATCAGGGTAGCAGGAGGAGGTGTCACAGGGGTATCTCAGTGGTGTCAGTGTC
This sequence comes from Irena cyanogastra, assembly GCA_013397155.1. Lineage (NCBI taxonomy): Eukaryota > Metazoa > Chordata > Aves > Passeriformes > Irenidae > Irena > Irena cyanogastra. The sequence continues at coordinate 48,204 of VWZV01002329.1, forward strand.
TCACGGGGTGTCAGGAGATGTCAGGGGGTCTCCATTCAAAGGCGTAGAAATGAGGGGTGTCACAGGTGTGTTACAGGAGTGTTAGCACCCTGGGTGTGTCAGGCTGTGTCGGGAGGGTGTCAGGCAGTGTTGGGGGGCTGCTGGGGGCTCTCAGGAGTCTCAGGGTGTCCCCATTCACTGGGGTGGCAGAGGGGGGTGTCACAGGGGTGTCAGTGTCCAGGGCTATTGGGGGATGTCTGGGGTGTGTCGAGGGGGTGTCAGGGCTCTGGGGGATCCCTGCTCACCGGGGTGGCAGCGGCACGAGAAACTGTCCCAGTCGTCACTGCAGTAGCTGTGGAGGGGGCAGGGCCCCGAGTCGCAGGGATCGGGCAGGGCACAGCCCCCCTCCACGTTCACCTGCACTGCCTGTGCCAGGCTCAGGGCACCCGCAGTCACCACAGGGTCCCCAATACGCAGGCCCTGGAGGGTCACTCATAAATGTCCTCATTAAGACCCCCCCGAGACACCCTGGACCCCCCAACACAATCCACTCCATGCCTCAGTTTCCCTCACCATTCCCCCGAGACCCCATAAGAACTCCCTACAGTATCACCATCAGTGTGATCTCACCACCACACAGGACCCACCATGTCACCCTAAAATCCTCTGCCCAACTGTCATCCCTACCTCAGTGTCCCCTGCCACAACACAGGACACCCCAGGACAACCCTGCAGTCACCCTCTCCTCAGTTTCCCCCACCATGACACCGGACCCACTGTGCCACCCTGAACCCCCTGCATTGTGTCACCTGTCATCATACGTCGGCACCAAACTCAGCACCACCTGGTGACACCCCTGTGTCACCTGCAGTGACCCCTCATTGACCTAGGACACCCCTTCATCCCAACCCAACCTCCCTGTGCGGGGTCACCTGACAGTGACCCCAGTGACACCCCAGCTACCAAGACCCCTCCTGCCCCAGTGCCATGTCCAGCCTCAATGTCCCTTGCTACCACCAAGGACCCTTTTTGTCACCCTGTTCAGTCTGTCGCCACAACATGTGACACCTCGAACCCCACACCAAGACCCGCTATGTCACACCAGCCCCTCTCTCCAGTCACGTCACCTCTGGGTGCTTCAGTGGCCCCAACACCAGCCAGTAACCTCTGTATGACCCATGATCTCCCCAGTCACACCTGTGTCCCCATGGCCATGTCCCCATCCTGCCCAGGCCCTGGGGTTATGACCGTGTGCCCCATGTCACTATGCCCATGAGTACCCAGTGAATCCCCAATGTCCCCCTGCCCACATACCCCATGTCTCCTTGTCCTGTGCCATCTCCCTGTACCTACATCCCTGTGTCCTTCTCCATCCTGCTCATGTCCCCTTGTCCTGTGCTATGCCCCCACTTCACGTCCCCAAACCCTGTGACACGTCCCTGTACCTCTCACCCATTCTGCCTATGTCCCCCTTTCCTTGTGCACATCCCTGTGCCCCCAGCATCCTGCCTGTGCCCCCACTTCTCTGTGTCACGTTCCCAAACCCCATGTCCTCAAGCCCTGTGCCCATGCCCCTGTGTCCCTGTGCACCCCTTCACCATATGCATGTCCCCAAGCCCTGTGGCAGGTCTGCAAGCACTGTACCCATGTCCCTGTGCCCCTCTTCGTCGTGCCCATATCCCCATCCCCAAAGCAAGGCCCTGCTTCATTGTGCCCTGTCCTCACCCTGTGCCACATCCCCAACATCTGTGCCCACATTCCTGTGTCCATTTCCCCAAGCCCCACGCTATGTCCCTGTGTCCATGTCCCCATGCCGCCCTCCCACTGTGACCATGTCCTTACCCCTCTTCCACATCCCAAGCCCACCCCCCTCCCCTACACCTGCCACCCCATGCTCCCCATGCTCTCCATGCCTGTGCCTCTTTACCTGCAGACACCCTTGGAACCCCTCCTCCACGGTGCCACTGTCCCCCAGCAGCCCCCCGAGGCTCAGGGTGTGCAGCCGCAGTCCCTGCAGCTCTCCAGGGACATCGCCCACTGCCTGAGGGGCACAGGGACCCCCATGGGCACTTTGGGGTGCCACAGGGGGTGCCACGGTGGCACCCAGGGATCATGAGAGTGAATGGCACCCTGTGCCTCAGTCTCCCCATACCTGGTGGCGGCCATAGTCGAGGGTGAGAAAGAGAAGGGTGGCAGAGGGGTTGTGGCCAGGGCCCCCTCGCAGCTCCAGCTCCACGTGGTGCCAGGCACCGTCATTGACTTTGGCCTGGGGCAGATGCAGGGTGGCCAAACGGGCCCCCTCTTGCCAGGCACCAGCCTCCACCTGCCCCTCGTTCAGCTGTGAGGGGTAGACACGTCAAGGACCCCAAAAACTTGGTGGGCACTAGGCACTGCCCACCGGGAAATTCAATTTCCCCTGGGACAATAAGACAAACCCTCAGGTAATGCCCCCTCAAGGGGTGGCACTGTCTTGTACTGTTCCCCCCCGCTAGTAATATACCCCTCCATAGCAATACCTCTGATGCCAATAGATCCCCTCCAGGGCAATACTCCCCCAGCACTTCTCTCAGGGTAACTCCCCTATTCCAACACACCATGCCACTACTTCCCCATGGCCATATATAACCCACTGGCAATACCTGCTATTCCAATGACCCTCCCAGGGCAATGACCTCCCCCCAGGGCAATAAACCCTGTGCCAACAAGTCCCCAGTGCCAATAACGCCAATAAACCCCCCACCCTCAGAGCAATAACCCCTGGCACTGCCTCAGTGACAAGCCCCCTATACTCTGGCTCAAGTCAATACCCTCCCAGGGCAATGCCCCCTGTGCCAATGACCTCCCCACAAAGCTATACCCCCTATGCCAATGACACCAAAACCAATACCTCCTGTAGTAATGACCCCCACCCAAATCAATAACCCCTCCAGGCAACCGCCCTCCCTCCCTGGCACTTTCCTCAGGAAAACTCTCCTATTCGACTCCCCCGTGCCCTCCTCATGCCTCCCTCGTGCCCACCTGCAGGATGAGGGTCAGGCGACCTCCAGCCCCTGCCCGCAGCAGAACCCCACGGGGGTGGCGGGTGCGGAACATGATGCGGACTTGCCAGGGCAGGGAGAGGGGCAGCGCCAGCCCGTTCCACGCCACGCGGCTGCTGCCCACGAACCGCTGCGGGCCCGCCATCTCTGCGGAGCATGCACATGGGATGGGGGGCGACTCCGTGACCCCCTACAAGCCCACCCCAGGGACCCCTGTGCTGTGACACAGCTGCCCGCCCCCCCATAGAGACCACTCGCACCTGCCCATGGACTCTCTGCACCCCATCCAGGATCCCCCACAACCCCACACGGCCTCTCACATACCCGCTGGCGGATCCCCAACGCCCACCCAAGGACCCCATGCACATCCCGCAGATGCCAACACATCCTCCCACAGATCTCCCGGACCCGCCCACAGATCCTCCGTACCCCCTCATGAACCCACATCAGACCCCCAAACACAAGCAGAGATGCTTCTCACCCCCTTCCCACACCCCTCACACCCCCTCAGAGACCCTGCCCATGCCCCCCCACAGACCCACAACAAGTCTATGACCCCACACAGCCCCACCACCTGTCCCCTCAGGCCCCCTAGTACCCTCCTGGCAGGTTTTGCCCCCAAAGCCCAGTGGGCAGCGGCAGCTGAACCCCCCCCACTCATGCACGCAGGTGCCACCGTTGTAGCATGTGTTGGTGTCACACAGGGTCTTCTTGGGAGGACAACCTGTGAGGGGCACAGGGGTCACATGCCACACATGAACTGGGACCCCTGGCCCCATGGGGCACAGACATCCCCACATCCTTGAATCCTTATCCAACTCCATGGTCCTAGTACCCCCTGAGCCCCCATCCCACATCCCAACTCCACCCCAAAGCAGATACAGCCCCATCCAGCCCCCCAGTCCTGGTACTTCCCCACTCAGGGGGGAACACAGCCTTGTATGTGCCACCCACTCCAGTTCAATGCCCCTGGCAGCCCCTCATCCCCACCCCAAAACCAGGGGACACAGAATGCCCTATCATTGCGTCCCTGGACCCCCACCCAGCCCCACGACCCTGGCACCCCCTCCCCCCACCCATGGGACACAGAGACCCCCAAGCACTGCCCAGACCTGGGCCCCCAGCCAGCCCTCGAGTCCCAGCAACCCCTACTCTTTACCCCACACCCTGGGGGCACAGCCCCATGGCCCTGGCAACCCTGAACTCAAACCTGCACCCTCTGACTTCCCACCCTGTGCTGGGGGCACAGAACCCCCAGCCCCAGCCTGTTCCCTGGACCTCTCTCTAGCCCCATGGCCCTGGCACTCCCTCATCTCCTCCCCACACTCAAGGGCACAGCTCTGCCCTGTGTCCCCTGGACCCCCATCCAGTCCCACTACCCTGGTAGCCCCTCCCCACACCCAGGGGGCACAGCCCCATGGCCCTGGAACCCCTGAACCCACACTTGCACTCCCTAACTTCCCCCTCCCACCCAGGGGGCACAGCATCCCCCATGCCACCTGGACCCCCATCCATCCCTCCAGCCCTGGAACCCCCTACCATCATTCAGGGGACACAGGCCCACTGCTCAGGTACCCCTTAACCCCACACCCCATCTCCCTCTGCTCGAAGAAGCACAGCCCCCCCAGCCCCTCCCCAGTCTCCCGATCCTGGAGCCCACCGGGCAGGGTGCCGTTGTTAGCAATGAAGGCTGCCATGTCCACGGGGCGCTGGTCAACGTGGAGGTGCCGCATGCACCCCACAAAGTGCCGGCTGCGGATCGGGAAACTCTCGGGCAGCGTCGGGACCCCTCCCAGCAGCAGTGGCCCTGTCAGGTCCAGTGACCTGCAGAGCCCACCATCACCTTGGGGACTCAAGAGACCCTCGAGGGAACCCCAAGGGACACCCAGCCACCCCCCATCCCACAGGAGTCACAAAGGAACCCCCAAGAACACTCACTCACCCCAAAACCTACAGGGTTCGCCTCTGGGGACCTCAACAGACTCCCAAGGGACTTCCCCAATGACAAGGGGACCCCAAGAGAACCCCTCCAACCCATGGGGACCTCCAGTGACCCCCCATCCATAGGGATCCATGACCCCTAAGAGACCTCTCACCAGTGAGGACTCCAAAAGTATCATAGGGACCATTCACCAAGGGACCCCTCTATGGGTACCCCAAGGGACTCCCACCCATGGGATCCCCAGGCCCCCCTCACTTCTTGCTGCCAGTCTGGGTGCCCTGGGCAGCGCAGGAGTAGTTGCCGAGGAGGGGCCCAAAGCGCAGGGCCATGGCCGTGTCACAGTCGTCCACAGTCACCACAGCCACCTTCTGCTCTGAGGGGCCCTGTGAGACCCCCGAGCGCCCCACAACAGGCTGGGGGGCTCCACATCAGGCAGGGAGGCCCAGGACCCCCATCCTGCAGCCTTTGTCCCAATCTTCATCCTCCCACTGCCCTCTGGCCCCTCAATCCTCACTCGGCTCCCATGTCCCTCCAGCCCACCAGCTCCCCATCATTCAGACCCCCTCCGACACTCCCCTCCATCCTTTCAGTCCCCCTTAAACACCTCAATGGTCCCCTTCATCCCCCTCAAGCTTCCATCCCTTTGACCTCTTCTTCCTGCATCCTCCCATCCCAATTCCTTGAGGGTCCCCACAGGTGAGGAAGGTAGGTGGGGTTCCTTGGGGGCACCATGGGTGAGGAAGTGGGTGATGGTCCCTTGGGGTCCTCATGGATGGGGGCATCTCCTGAGGGTCCCTTGGAGTCCCCCAAATCTCCTCTCTACTCTCCTCATCCCTCCAACACCCCCTTCCCCTCCATTCCTTCCTCTTCCTTCACCTCTCATCCCTTGGAACCCCCATGGGTGGGCATATCCCTTAGGGGTCCTTTAAGTGCTGCAAATCCCCTACCTGATCCCCCCAGTCTCTCCATTCTCCCACCCTTCCCCCCTGTCTGCCCCAAACACTCCCCATCCACTATGCCCCCCCATTCCCCCACCTTGTTGTAGTAATGCAGCTGCACCCGGTGCCACTGCCCATCGCTGACTCCTCCTGGCACAAAGGGTGACACCGTGGTGGTGGTCTCACCTGTGGGCACAGCATCAGGGCAACACAGCTGGAGGCAAGGAGGGGTGGCGGTGCCAGGGACAGGATGCCCAGGATGCAGTG
>VWZV01002329.1:83113-97156 GCA_013397155.1 Irena cyanogastra
GGGGCGGGTGCTCAGGGTGGGGGGATACTAGGGTGGGAGGGAGGTCGGTATGGGAGGGTGCTGGGAAATGGGGGTGCTGTGGGTGGGGGGATGATCTGGCTGGGGTTACCCAGGAGCCTCAGAGCAGCAGCAGCCCTGCACCCTCTCCCTGGTGTGGGGCTGAACTCCTGGTGCCCCTCATGTTCCTGGGAGCACATGGCACTGTCACGCCCCTTGGTGTGCCTTGGCGTGGCCGTGACACACTTTGCTCATCAAATAGCTGTGGCACAACCCGGATATGGCTTGGGAGCACCCCGGGCATAGGGCGGGAGTGCAGAGGGGACTACGGGGAACCAGGAAGTGCTGGGGACAGCAAAGGTACCATGACCCCCCCATCCTGCCAGCTGTGCCAAGCTGGGACTGGCTTANCCAGCCTGGAGAGTCCCTCCCCCCCCCCACACACCCGCCACCACGTACACCTCCGCCAGGCGCCGTCCGCTCGCACCAGCGCATCCACCAGCGCGGGGTCCTTGAAGCGCTTGCGCTGCATGTCCCGCACCATGGCGGGGTCTCCGCCCTTGTCGGCGCGGAACAGGTCCAGGTCCAGCACCATGACTGGTGATGGCGGCGGCGGCACCGGGAACACCGGCGGGGACAGCTGCTCCGCGCGCGTGCGCGGGAAGAGGCGTGGCCGCGGTGTGGCCGCGGCGATGCGGGCGAGGGTGCAGCAGCGCCCCTTAGTGGGATGGAGGTGAACTGCGACATGGAGGGGCAAGGGAAGTATGGGAGTGATAGGGAGGGTCTGGGGGCCCGAGCGGTCCGACCATCCCTCACCCCCACCAAGGGGGGTTCCAGCGGGTCTGGAGGCCCAGGCAGGGCGAGAGGACTGGGGTATCGGGAAGGTATGAGAGGGTTTGGGAAGGATATGGGGGGTCTGGAGGGGCCCGAGCGGTCCGAGCACCCTTGAGCCCTCTCCCGCCAGAGGGGTCTCCGCGGTTCTGTCTTCGCACCCCGAGCATTCTTGGGTTTCCTCAGCCACATCCCAGGGATACTGGCGGGCTCTAGGGATCTCCTACCCAAGGACACCTCGCACCCCAGTTGTTCAAGGGGATCCCAAGAGCCGCCCCACGCCCCTCTACAGCACCCCATGGCACGACTGTGGCTGTCCGTGGCACCACATGTCACCCCATGTCGCCTCACTGTCGCCTCCTTGGGGGTCTCGGCGGGGTCCTGATGCCTCCACCCATGGGGGGGACCTTACACCACTTCCTCCATGAGGGGGTGTGCAGATGGAAGTGAAAGTTCTGATGCTCTCCCACATGTGCACCCCTACGCCACTCCTACCCCACCCCTAGGCACCCACTCCCACGCGTGTGAGACCCTGCGCACATCCCCACAGCCTTCCCCCAAGCATTCTGGGTGCCCACGCTCAACTCCCCGCACCCCCTATGCGTGTCCCCCCGCCCCCGTGTGCCCCCACACACGGAGCCCTTATACAAACCCTACTCTTGTATTTGGCATTTTTGGGTGCTCAGGATGGGGAGGACACGGTGGAGGGGGCGGGGGGGGAGCACGTACAAAAGCTGTAACGAAGCTCCGGTCCGAAGCAGGTCCCTAAGGCCACGTTGAGGGGCGCGGGGGGATGGGCCGTGGGTACCTCCCCTTCCCTTCACAGCTGTCCGGGGGCGGGGTGGCCGCGGGTGCCTCTCTGCCCCGTCACAGCTCCCGCGCGGGCTGGGGGATGCGAGGGTGCCGCCCGTCCTCTTACAGCTCCCGATCGGTGCTGCTGGATGAGGTCTTGAGCGGGACCGAGTCGAATCCATCCGGCATCCGCTGTGGGGTGGGGAAATTGAGGCCCGAAGCCCACCTGTGGTGGGGAAACTGAGGCCCGGAGCCTCCCAGGGAGGGGAACTGGGGCACAGAGCCCCTCTTGGAGTGGGGCAACAGAGGCACGGAGCCCCCTGGGGCGGGGAATTGAGGAACGGACCATCCTCAAATCCCACCCACACCATGGCTTTCCGGTGGCTACTCCAGCGTTGTTTCCATCCCTCCATCCCACCCACCCCTTACCTTCGCTGTCAGGGATTTAAGTTTTCCCAAAAGTGACATTTCGGTGGCAAAGAGCAGCTCATCCTCCGCGTCCTCCCCCTCCATGATGGCGCAGCTGTCAGGCGACGTCGCGTCGCTCTCCCGGGCCGCCGCGTCCATCACCAGCTTGGAATATTTGTATTCCAACCTGAGAATGCAGGCGGTGCCGTCACCCTCACCGTGACAGCGCTAGCCCCCGTGTCCCTAAATCCCGCTGCCAACTGCTCACTTTTGAGTCTTTTTCCAGAAATAAGCGGCGAGCGCGGCCAGCAAGACGGCCACGCACGTCCCAGTGGAAATTCCTACTTTTAGCCAAAAATCCACGCTCCGGCACGCCTGGATCACCTGCGGCGGCAGGCCGTCTCCGCCGTGGCACAGCCGGGGCTCCCGCCACACGTAGGTGGTTTTCTGGTGGTGGGGAAAAGGGGGTTCAGGGGCCGCAGGAGCCGCAGCCCAGCCCGGGGCACGGCGCGGTACCTGAACGCCGCCGATACAGGCGCCGACGATGGGGCGGTAGTGGGAGCTGGAGCAGCGGGGACATCCCTCGGCCGTCACCCACAGGAAATGGAAGGTGCAGCCGTCGCAGGTGCCCTCGGGGCATTTGCTGGGGAGGGACAAAAAGAGGAGGCTCAGGTGACTGTGACACTCGAAAGTGGGGATTACAGCCAAGGTGACATCCCAGGGTCGGGACACCATGACGGCGGTACCCCCAAAGTGAAGCACCCCAAAAAAGTATCTACCCATGACAGCAGGGGACCTTGGGGGTGCCCAAACCTCCCCTGGCGTCTCCTTTGTTTCAGTGCCAACCGGAGTACACGCAGGGCACCATTGTCACAGCCAGGATGACACCTCAGGGTAAGGGACTCTGACACCATGGGACACGCCCACCCATGACAGCAGGAGATGTTTGGGTCACTTTGGGATTCTCCTAAGCCCCCCTCGGTGTCCCCAGTGTCCCATCCCCCCCACCTGGGAACAGCCAGGGTGACACCTCAGAGTGAGGGACACTTGACACTGTGACTGTGGTGTCTCCAAAGCAAAGCACCCCAGGGATGTGTCCAACCCTGACAGCAGGAGATGCTTGGGTCATCTAAAGCCCCCCTCGGGGTCCCAAGTGTCCCCATCCCACCTGGGGACTGCCAGAGTGCCAGTGCCGAGGCGCAGGGGGTCACAGCGCAGGCGGATGGTGGTGGCCCGGCCACTGCTGCAGGGCTGTGTCATGTCATTGGACCTGCCAGGGGATATGGAGGGTCAGGAGGACAGTGGGGGCACAGTGTGGGTGTCACTCCCCTGTCACCCGCCTGCACCTGAAGAAGAAGATGATGTCAGGCAGGTCAGGGTGGCTGGGAGGGAAGAGCTCTGGGGGAGACATGATGCTGTCCAGCATGGAGCTGGTGGTGACACCTGCGGGGAGAGAGGGGTGGCTCCAGTTCCACTGAGGTGTGTTCCAGTCCTAGTGTCCTAGTGCCACCAGAGTGTCCCAGTCCTACTAGGGTGTCCCAGTGCCACCAGGATATCCCAATCCCAACAGGGTGTCCCTGTGTCAGTCTCCCAGTCCCACTAGGGTGTCTCAAGTTACACCATGGTGTCCCAGTCCCACTGGGGTGTCCCAGTCCCACCAGTGTGTCCTTCTGCAGTATTTCCCAATCCCACTGACGTATACCAGTGACAATGTCCCAATCCCAAACAAGGTGCCCCTGTAGTGTCCCAGTGCCACCAAGGTATTCCAGTGCTGCTGAAATGTCCTAGTGCCAGTGTCCCAGTCCCAGCAGAGTGTCTCAATCCCACCAGGGTATCCCACTTCCAGTGCCACTGGGGCATCCCAGTCCCACCAGGATGTCTGAGTCCGACTGGGGCATCCCAGTGCCAGTGCCTACTCCCTGTCCCACCCATGCATTCCAGTGTGCTTGGGATGTCCTGGTTCCTGTCCTGCCAGGGTGTTCCAGTCTCAACAAGGTGTCCCACTCTCAGTGCCACAAGGGTGTCCCAGTCTCACTGGGGTGTCCCAGTGCTGGTGTGCCAGTGCCACCAAGATGTTCCAATGTCTGTCTCGCCCATGTGTCTTCAGTGACCCCGGGGTGGCCCAGTGCCCCAGGATGTCATTCCCGCCACTCCCTCACCCAGCAAGTGGTCACCCAGGCTGACAGGCTGAGAAGACACAGCTGTGTGGGCACCGGTGATGTCAGGGGGCCTCAGAATGGCCTGGCACACATAAGAGGTGACCACACGGGCAGGGCCCCCCCGACCTGTTGTCACATTGTCAGCACATGAGGCCATCTTCCTGCCCTGCAGGGACATGACACACAGTGTGGAGTGAGAATATGTGTACAAGGGACTGGCATTTGTGTGTGCAAGGCTGTAGGTGTGCAGGTGTGGCTGCACAAGTGTCCACATGTGTCTGCACAACTGTGCAGCTGTGTTTGGGTGACTGTGCAGGTGTGACTGCCCGTGTGTGTGTGTGCAGGTGTGACTGTATGTACACCTGTATTTGCACACCTGCTTGTCTGAATGTGCGTTGGCATACATGGCCTTGTGTTTGCATGACTATGAGCACATATGCACATGTGTGTCCGTGTCTGCCCACCTGCATGCCCCTGTCCCATCCGTGTGCCCAGGTGTGTGCCTGTGTTCGCCCATCCACATGCCCATGTGTGCATGCATGTTCCTGAGCCCTCCTGCCCATGTGTGCCCAAGTGTGCCCACCTGTGTTCCTGTCCCCACCCTCCTGAGTGCCCACCTATGTGCCCATGTTTGCACTTGTGCTCATGCCCACCCACTTGCATGCCCACCTGTGTACCCATGTTTGTACTCATGTGCCTGTGAGTGCACACACACCCCCACGTGTGCTTATGTTTGCACTTGTGTACCCATGACCACCCACCCACGAGCCCAGGTGTGTTCCCATACATGCATGCGTGTTCCCGTGCCCTCCTGTGTGTGCCCTTGTGTGCCTTCCCAGGTGTGTTCCCATGTCTGCATGCATGTTTCCATGGCCTCCTGCCCATGTGTGCCCACTCTCCTGAGTGCCCACCCCTGTGCCTGTGTTTGCACTTGTGCACCTGTGCCCATCCCCGGGTGTGTTCCCATGTGTGCACGTGGGTCTCACCTGGTGCCCACAGAGGCTAAGGCGGAAGTGGTGGCTGTAGCGCAGCCCCTTGGAGGTGAAGCTGGGCCCAGTGGCCACGCCGGCACCCCGGCCCAGTGACGGGAACTCAAAGTGCAGCATCCGGCCTGGCAGTGCCAGTGCCAGGCTGCAGTTGTTGTAGCATAGCGATCGCAACTGGGAACAGGGACAGGGAGCTCAGGGACGGCCATGCCACCCACTGGGGACACCCCTGTGGGGACTCTGGAGAGCTGGCACCACCCCTCAGAGACAGCAGTACCATGGTGGCACCCACCAGGGTCACCCACTGCCATCCACCAGTGTCAGATACTGTCACCCATCTGGGGTGGCTGGGAGGAGCTGGTGTCATCTCACTGGGGACAGCTGGAGGAGTGGCATTACCCACCCAGGATTAGACACTGTCATTCATCTTGTCACCCACCCAGGATTGCCACAGGGCTGGTGTCACCTCCCTGGAGATGGCCAGGGAGGGCAGGTATCACTCACCCTGGGTCAAACATTGTCACCCACACTGCCACCCATCCTGTCACCCACCCAGAACGGCTGTTGTCATCTCTGTGGGGACACAGTGTCATGCACCCAGGATGACTGGGGGAGGCTGGTGTGTCACTGACCCATGATGGTGTCACCCTCCTGGTGCTGGCCAGTGCCACCATCTGGGACATCCTGGGTGTGGGGGAGGCTGGTGTCACTCCTCTGGGGCCCATTGGCATCACCCGTGGGGACACTTAGAGACACTTGGACCCTCTGCCATCCCCAGTCACCTGGTTGCTGCCTGTGCCAGGGCCACAGGGGTGGCAGGTGGGTGTCCCGTCGGAGGGGTGACCCCGCAGGTAGGTGCCAGGTGGGCAGGGCTGGCAGGTGCCTGAGCTGGGGTCCACAGCACTGCCAGGGGAACACGGAGCACAGGACCCAGTGGGCTGGGGGGCACAGCGACGGCAGAAGGAGGCCACCCCCCCCTGCACGTTGGTGACGTTGATGCTGTACAGCTTGGCCACATCACTGGTGAACCGCCGGCCCTGGCACCGAGAGCACCATCACTATCTACCCTTCGCCCCTGACTGGATCCCCGAAAGTGGGGGCTCTCCAGCCCTCTCAAAGCAGGGCCCCCTGTCCCTCACCGCCTCGTGGTAGGGGGTGCGCTGGAAGGCCCAAGTGAAGCTCATGGTCGCGTTCTTCTCCACCAGGTAGGTGTAGGATTGTTTCCCTGTGGAGCCTGTCCATGTCTCCACCGGAGTGTTGGTGCGTGAGTTGACACCCTGTGGGGACAGGGGGATGGTGGCACCACCCAAATTCTGTGCCCCCCCAAACTGCTGTGTCTCCCCACTCACCACCATAAAGTAGAGCTCACAGCCAACACTGCACAGCGTCTCGAAAACGAACGTGATCCTGGCCACCTCCCTGCTCTCTGTGTCCTCCAGCACTGGGCTTGGAGGGCTGGGGACAGTGTGGGGACACTGCTAGCTCTGCCCCATGGCTGTGTCCCTCCTGCTCCCTAGTGGTGGCCCCCACCTCACCTGAAGCCAGGGACCACCAGCGTGAGGATCATGAAATCGCTGTCAGAGGCTCCGGCTGCAGTGTAAATGTAGTCCCCAGCTACCTCCCAACCTGTAGGGATGCAGTGACACTCAGAGGACTCCCTGGCAGTCCCCCAGCAGGGGACAGGGAAGGGACAGCCCTCTGCTACTACCTGCAATGCCTTTGTACTCGAAGTTGATGCCGCTAAGCACTGTGGTCTCCATGTTGGGGGGCAGCACGTTCCACCACTTGTATTCCAAGCCCAGCGCTGGCTCAGTGCCCTCTGGGCAGCTGAGGCAGGCTGGGGACAGGAGGCAATAGCCCTGCACAGGGGTGGCACCCACCTGCCCCTTTGTCAGCTTGGGGTGCCCTGCTTACCCCTTGAGGCCAATGATGGGGACAAGAGGGGCCAGCCCTGCCTAGGGTGGTACCACATTCCCCTCCTTGCAGCTTGGGATGCCCTGGTAACCACCTCTTGGGGACAATGAGGGAGACAGGAGAGGACAGCTCTGTACTGAGGTGGCATCCACCTTCCCTTGGCAGCTCCAGGGATCCCAGTTACTTCTTGGGGACAATAATGGGATGTTCCTACTGGATACCTAGGGACAGCCCTGCACCAGGGTGGTATCACATTTCTCTCTGTCGGCTAGGGGTGCCGTGGTCACCGCTTAGGAACAGTGATGGGGACAGGATGGGACAACCCTACACTGAGGTGGTACTCAACTCCCCCTGGTAGCCCGAGGGACCCCAGTTACTCCTTGGGGATAGTGATGGGAGTGTCTTTGTTGAAGCCATGGGGACAGGAGGGGACAACCCTGCACTGAAGTGGCACCCACCTTCCCCCGGCAGGTCGGGCTGCCCCAGTCACGATTTGGGGACAAGGACGGGGCCACCTTACCGGAGCCGTTGGAATAGGAGCCATAGGGACAGGGCTGGCAGGTGCTGCCGTTGCCTTTGGCGAAGCCAGGGTTGCAGGGGGGGCACCGGGTTTTGACCCCCGAGGGTGGCAGCCGGGCTGCCTGCGGCAGCTCCTCGCTGCAGATCTTGGGCTCCGCCCACTTGTACATCAGCTGGGTCTGCCGGGGGAGCGGGTGAGCCGGGGGGAACACCGGGGAACAGGGGGGGACCACCCCGGGGTGCCCCCGCATTACCTCCCCACCGGCGTCGCAGGCCGTGTGGGTGTAGAAGAAATCCTTGTCCGTGCAGGGGGGCCGTGGCTTGCAGGACCCCGAGCCGGGCTCTGCCGATGGGGGACACGGCGGCTGAGCCAGCACAGCCCAGGGACCCCAGCGCTGTTCCCATCACGCGAGGTGTCCTTGTCTTCCCTCCCAGGCAAGGGCTAATGGGTGCTCCCTACTCCCCACATCATCTCTCCCTCCCCCAGTGCCACTCCTGCAGTGCAGAGTGCGGGGACAAAAGGACCCCGAAGGGGTTCTCTCCTCACCAGCACAGGTGTCAGGTTTGTGAGGGGCTCCAACACTGTCCCCACCAGGGGATATCAGGTCACCCCTGCTCCTCACATCACCCCTCTCCTTCCCAGAGTCACATGAAGGACAGCTCTGGGAGGAGGGAGCCCCATGTGTCCCCTCTCACCGGCGTAGGTGTCGGGGTCGCAGGGCTGGCAGGCAGTGGCCCCTTTGCCGGAGAAGGTGTCGGCGGGACAGGGCTGGCAGGCGGTTGAGCCGGCGGCGGGGGAGAAGGTGCCGGGCTTGCAGGGGAAGCACTCGGAAGTGAAGGCTACCCCTGGGAGCGGGAGGAGGCTCAGGTAGCGAGGAGGGGGGTGCGCGACCCCCGAGACCCCCCTTCCTGCCCCCACCCACCTGTAATGCCGATGTTCCTCACCAGCACCGGTTTAGGCACCTTGGACCAGACGGAGAAGGCGGTGGTCCGCCAGTACAGCACGTTGTTCCCGCGGCTCAGCTCCACCTGCGAGAAGGATCCCACGGGACTGGGTAATCCCACTGCCAGGGATGGGTTTGGCACCATGAGTGGGGGATCCCGCTGCCGAGGAGGGGGCTGGCACCAGTGGAGGGGGGTGTGTGGCACTCCCGTCTGTCACCACCCACAGCCCGCTCCTCAGCCTCGTGGAGCATCCTGTTCCCACGCGAGGGACAAGAAACGCCGGGGCAGCACCGAGGGACCTCCCCCCGGTATCACCTCCTACCGAACACTCACGCTGTGGAATTCCCAGCCCTTCTCTGTCGTCCGCATCCAGCGGGACTCCTCCACTGTGGGCTGGCACTGGTCGTTCTGCACCTGCAGGGAGAGTGTTAGGGACTTCATGTTCACAGGGACCCCGCGTGTCCCCAGGCACACACCTCCATGCTCCCAGGGACCCTCCATATTCCTAGGGACCCTTCCTCATGTCTCCATGAACCACTGCCATACCCCATGGGGCTCCCCTCATGTCACCAGGGTCCACTCTCATGTCCCCAGGGACCTCTCCATGTCTGCAAGGACCCCCACGATGTCCCTAGGGACCCCTCTCATATACCGAGGGTCCCCTTCCCCATGTCCCTAGAGATCTCTGTCACATCCACCAGAGATCCTGCCATGTCTCCAGGGATGCACGTCATGTTCTCAGGGACTCCTCCCATGTTGTCCTTAGGGACAAATATAATGTCCCCAGGGACCCCAGGGAGTCCCTGAGGGGTTCCCAGGGACCTGCTCAGGTCACAAGGGACCTCTCCCATGTACCTAGGTACCCCTTCATGCCATCTAGGACCGCCTCCCATATCACAACGGACCCCTCCATGTCCCAAGAGATGCCTTCCATGCCCCCAAGGACCCTCCCATGTCCCCAGGGACCCACATCCTCCACTCCTACCCCCATCACTCACAAAGAATTCAAAGACGATGCTGCTGTCAGGGTAGATGTACTCGAAGGTGACAGTCCCTGACTGCTTGAGGCTCACAGCATACATGAGGGTGGCCGTACACTCATCTGTGTTGGAGGCCACGTAGTCTCCCAGTGGCACCCACGTTGACCTGGGGCAAGTGATATGGCCCCGGAGATCCTGTCACCACTCTCAGCAGGCAGGAATAGGGATTGTAGGGACATCTGGGAGGGTCTCCAGGAAGCAGGAGGGAAATGGGGGGCACAGGGGCTTGGCGAGAGCTTGGGGAAATGGCAAGGTGTGGTGGCTAGACACATATCCCTGGGGAGAATCCCCTGGCCTGCTGAGAGCCATGTGGACTGCAAGGAGAAGAGAGTGGAGTCCTCCTGTTCTGGGAATGTGGCTGGATGAGGAACACATTGCTGGGAGGACCATCAATGGGGCAGTGTGGTGATGCCAGTAAAACTGAGGGTTTGGTGGTTGTTGGTACAACTGAGCGGGTTTCGTGGTTGTTAGTATAATCAGGAGGGTTCCGAAGCTGCCAGTACATCTGGGATAGTTTGGTGGTTGTTGGTGTATCCAAGGGATTTTAGTGGCTACTGGTACAACTAGAAGGGCTCAGTGGTGTGATACAACCAGGAGGATTTGGTGGCTGTTGGTATATCTGGGATGGTTTCATAGTTGCTGGTACAACAGGGAGGGCTCAACAGCTCATGGTACAACTGGGAAGTTTCAGAGGCTGTAGTAAAACCAGGAGGGTTTGGTGGCTGCTGATACAACCATGAGGGTTCAGTGGGTACATCCAGGAAGGTTTAGATGCTGCTGGTACAACCAGCTGGTGGGAAGTTCAGTGGCTGTGGAACCGCTGGGAGGCCTTGGCAGCTGCTAGTACAACTGAGAGGCCTTGACAGCTGTGGTACAAGTAAAAGAGTTTGGTGGCCGCTGGTACAACCCACTGGTGCAAGGTTTAATGGCTGTGGAACAACTGGGAGGGTCTGGTGGCTGCCAGCACAACCGAAAGAACTCAGAGGTTGCCAGTGAGGATCAAAAGGCTGTGGTAAATAAAGGCAGTGGCTGGTGGCACAGGGGTGTGGAGACCCCCATGGGTACTGTAAAGACCCCCACAGGTGCTATAGGGACTTCCACAAATGCTCCGTCTCCAAGGAATGTTGATGTCGAGGTCCCATGGGGTTGGGGTCTTGCCACTTCCTGGGGGATGATGCTACTGGGTGTTCCCTTGCTGTGACCGGGGTGCCCCTGTAATGCCCTGCTGGTGTCACCTCCCAGGGCAGGATGACAGAAGGGTGTTGGGGCAACTGGGCGCTATGGATCCACGGGAGTGTCACACCCATCCTGCTCACTGTGCCCCGCACCCAGTCCTGACATGCCAGGTGCCCGTGTGCTGGTGTCACAGCCCGTGACACAGTGACTCACGCTGTGCAGTTCTCTGCCGCATCGCCAAAGCCGTCATCCACCTCCAGATTGGTGGCCACATTGGCGAAGCCATGGGGCACCTCGTCCCACTCATCAAAGCGGACGCCAGTGCCCAGCGAGTAGGTGCCTGCAGCACAGGGCCGGCATGTCTGCGTCTGCATCTCCAGGAACTCACCCGCCTTGCAGGAGAATGCTGCCAATGGAGACGGGGGGCAGAGGGCTTGGAAGGTCACCCTCAGTCCTCCTGGTGCTGCTACAGCCTCATCACCCTCAGCTCTGCATTTCCAAGTGCTCTCAGCTGGTGGAGGTGCTGGGATCCCCCATTCTTACCATTCTAAGAAGGCAACCCCCCCATCCATGAGTTTTGGTACTGACACCCAGCTCTGCCCAATCCAGGCAGGATGTAACCCTCTGCCATGGAGCCAGGGCATCCTCAGGCTTTGGGTGAGTGTGTTTGGGATTCTCATCCTGCTCATCCCACCCTGGTGCATGTGTGCGATGGGGAGATTTCCATCCAAGTGTGTGTGGTGGGATTCCCATGGCTCTCACTCCATTTGGTGACTGTGTGTGTGATTCTCATCCCATCCTATTCATGTGTGCATGCGATTCCCATCTGTCTCATCCCATCCCAATGCCTGTATGCGTGGTTCCCATCCCAGGGAGTCTGTGTGTGTGTGATTCCTATTCCATCCCAGTACTTGTAGTTCTGCCATCCCATCCTGGGGGAATTCCCATCCCACTGATCCCATTCCATCCTCCTGTTGCTGCCTGCACTGGAGTCAACAATGGCTGTGCTTGTCTCCTCGCTCTCTCCCTCCCCCCGCCCTCATTTCCCATCCCTGCCATTCCCACCCGCCAACCTGACCCCATCCTATTCCTGGTCGGAATCTTACAGCACTCAGTGCCTCTGACAGGGTCAGGCAGGCCGGTGCACAGTCCAGGCGTGTGTGGTACAGCCACCCTCCAGCGCGAGCCTGAGCTGTCACATGCTGTGTACTCATAGTGGTACTCAGACTGCAGGAGACAGAGAGGGAACATGGGGGGGGAGCTGCACCCCGAGACCTCCCAGGCTGCCCCCACACCCTGTGCTCCCAGAGAGGGGTTGGCCCCTGGGCCCAGCTGTGTCTTCAAGGGATGGTTTTGAGCTAAGTTGTGACAATGGCCTGTGGTACCTAGGGGCTGGTGAGGGGGGCTGGGGCGGGTGCTCAGGNCCCCATCCTGCCAGCTGTGCCAAGCTGGGACTGGCTTAAGGGTGGTGAGGTGACGCCAGGGACAGACGGCGTGGGCAGGGTGAAGGCCACATCTGTGGTGGTCTTGGGGTTTGAGGTACAAGGGGAGCTCCCCATCCCCCTGCAGCAGCTCTGGGGTGTCAGAGCCGGTGCTGTGGCTTCATGCTCCCAGTGGCTGCTAGAGCGTGGCAGGTTGATGAGAAAACAACTGCTTTGATGTTCCCGTCAGCTGGAAGCACAGCAATGGGGGAGGGGGGGAGAAAGAGGGGGATGGGGGCGTGTGGAGGGAAAAGAGGGATTGGATAGGTAAAAGGGGGGTGGAGAAGGAAAAGTGGGGACAGAGAGGTGCCTGCAGCACCCTCTGCCCATGTACAGGCAGCATGGAACCCTCCTGGCCCTGGGATGGAGATACAGAGGAAGGTCCCAACCACCCTAGGGGTACCCAGAGGGTCACCCCAAATTTCAGCAGCCCTGAGCTACCACATTACTCTCAGTCCCGACAGATTTCCTTGGGGAGAGGGTATTTTTTCTCTCTTCCTAAACTTTTCCAGGTTTTTATTAAATCTTCATAAATTGACCTAATTCAGCCCCAAGGTGGCTCTGGGAGTGGAGGGCACTCCAAACTGCCATTGCAACTCTGCTCTGGCCAGGGGAGGGAGAAGGGCTGTCCCTTGTGAAGGACAGGGGACATCTCCTCTGGGGGACTGATCGCTTCTGGGGCAGGTGCCCTAGTCTATTGTTTCCAACTATGGGTCGTGGAACATAGACAAAAACAATTGGATCACAGAAAAAAAAATAATATCCCTGACCCAGATAAAAAGCAGCTGCAGGTCTGAGGAGGGGAGAGGAAAATGAGGGGAGGAGGGAGGGGGGACGACAAGATGGACAACCCAGGGAGAGCATTTGGGGGTTCACTCACTGTCCCAACACGGACAGATCCTGGTGAGTGACAGTTTTTCTTCACAGGATACCGCGTGCTGGGCTGGAATGGCACGTGGCCATTGGGATTGTCCCCCCAGCTCCTTGTCACCCCCCAGCAGCACTCAGGGAGGGTTTGGGGAGACCCCAATGTGTCTGACGGGTAGAGACTTGGGGATGATGATGGGGTGACGCCAGTTGGGGTGCTCAAGGAGACCCTCGGGGGACTGGCCGATCCCCTGGGAGCAAAGATCCCTCCCCGGGCCCCCAGGAGGTCGGCCAGTCTCTCCCCGCTATAGGAGACGCCCGACCCCTACCTGTCCCCTCCTTGTCCCCCCCATCCCATAGAGAGCGGCCTCCCTGTGCTCCGGGACTCCGTTTCATCGGTGTGTGTGGAGAATTTGGGGGTGGTAGCAGTGGTGGTGGTATGTTACCGGTTGCCCCCCACTCCCTCGCCATTCCCGGTGCCGGTACCTCCTTGCAGACATGTAGCTGCTCTCCGGTGCGTCCCGGTGACACGGTGACAGCCAGACACAGCGCCAGCGGCATCCACCGGGCTCCGGTACCGGCCATGGCGGCGGCAACGGCGGCGGCAACGGCGGCGGCNACCGGCCCGCCCCCCGCGCCCCTGCCGCTACCTGCCCCCGCCCCCGGGAACAGCACCCCTCGGGACGGCACCCAGCATCGCCCCCGGGAACGGGAATAGGCACCGGGAGAAGAACCCGGCACTGGACATCACCTCCGAGAACGGGCACCGAGAACGGAAACCCAGGGAATGGCACGAGGCATCGCCTCAGGGAATGGGCAGTGGATCACCAATAGAACCCCCTGGGACGGCATCGCCGGCATCGCCTCCGGTAACGCTTGCCATGAGAACGGCACCGGGAATCGGCATCGAGAGTATTATCAATGGGAA
>VWZV01002329.1:97194-120077 GCA_013397155.1 Irena cyanogastra
CAGGGGAAGTCTTCAGAGAATCTCTGAACAAGGCATTTGTATTAAAAAAATAATCTAAGAATACTTATTAGAAGAAGAAAATTCACAGTCAACATCTAAGGGTTTCTGTGGATTAAATGAAAGGTTGAACAAAACAGATTTAAAAATATATACTTGATGTATTGTTTAGAACCTGAAAGATAGAAATTAATTTTAAAAGAACCTATTGTTTTTTTTAAATGAATTACATCATTGGACTTTAATGTGGACAAAAGTACATGAAGACAAGCTGTACGAGGGCTTCTGAAGTCTCAAAAGTCAAAGCAAATTTTGATTCATTGGTTCCTCTCTAGTGAAGTGAATTTCTCTCAAAATGCCTGGAAATCTATTTAGCACATTTAAGTGATGGGACGTGCTGAGGGATATGATTGTCTTGCTCACTGTTGCCATATAAAGAAATGGATTAGAAAAATACCAAATACCCATTGGAAAAAAACTAATAAATGAGCACTGGAAGAAATTAATAAACCAGAAATTAATAAGTAACTTTTCATTCCGTCACATACTACTAACATCTCAGCAGCATTGATGCCTCTGGATTTTTACTTTTGATGTGTCAATGCAGAACATACTGTTTTTGGAGAAGGGAAAATTTATCAAAGATGACTACTTCTATAACTGTGAGTTAATCAAGGAAAAATCGCAAAGAAAAACTCCAGAAATAGAACACAAAACATTCTTTCATTATTTAAAGAGACACTAGGAACAGCAATATCACGATACCATGCTATAAACTGATATAATGTCCCTGACAAACATGCTTGCCTGAGTCATGCTTTTCTTACTAATAATCAGAGAGTACAACAGATTTTGTTGAATATATTTTAAAAATCATCAATCAAAAAAGTCTCACAATAAAACAGATAGAGTTTTAAACAGTTTTTAACACATTCAGTCATTTAAAACAGTAAATATTTCATTTTTTAAATTTCCCTACTTTTCTTTTGCTTTGTTAAGAGTTTTTGGTTTATTTTTTTGTTTTTAAATGGCAGCATGAAGCAAGCTACATAGTGTATCATTCTCACTTTAGACCTGCCAAACAATTGTCTACAAGTAAGCCCTGCACCATGATAGGTAGAGCTATCGATCTAAAAGATAGATAGATAGATAGACAGAGACAGAGACAGACAGACAGACAGACAGACAGACAGACAGACAGACAGACGCACGCACGCACGCACGCACGCACGCACGCGAACGCCCGCAGCCACCGTAACAACCACCCGCCACTTCCGGTCCTGCCCTCTATATAGCCTAGCCGCGCGGAGCACGACGGGAAAGCGAGGCAGCGCTCTCGTACGCCCCCGGCAGCCCGGAGGACCGCCCTGCACCACGTCCCCCGGCTCACAGCCGGCACAGCCATGGGCGCGCAGGCGGGGCCGGGCACACCCACCCGGNGGCCCCGCCTCCGCCAACGGCCCGGCCTCCGCGCACCTGCCGCTACCTGCCCCCGCCCCCGGGAACAGCACCCCTCGGGACGGCACCCAGCATCGCCCCCGGGAACGGGAATAGGCACCGGGAGAAGAACCCGGCACTGGACATCACCTCCGAGAACGGGCACCGAGAACGGAAACCCAGGGAATGGCACGAGGCATCGCCTCAGGGAATGGGCAGTGGATCACCAATAGAACCCCCTGGGACGGCATCGCCGGCATCGCCTCCGGTAACGCTTGCCATGAGAACGGCACCGGGAATCGGCATCGAGAGTATTATCAATGGGAATGGCACCGCGCATCGGTAGCGGGAATAGAGACACGGGAACGGAACTCCCCGGAACGGCACGCCCAAGCTTGTACCCGGGCACGGTATCCTGAGATTGGCGCCGGGCATCGGCACTGGGAGTGTTATCCATGAGAACACCACCGAGAACCCCATCATCCTTGGGAGTGTACCCCCGGAAACGGGACTGGGAATGTTATCCCCGGGGCGTGTTCCCGGGAACGGCATCGGGAATTTATCCCTGGGAACGGAACTGGGAACGTTATTCCAGGAACAGCACCGGGACCGTCTGGAGGCATCACGACCCCGCCCCCAGGAACAGCCCCTCCTCCCGCCCCCCGCGGCTGGGGGAGGACCGGGACACGGCGAGAGGGAGTCATGAGCCCTCCGGAGTCCCTTGCACCCCACCGGGGACTGTGTGCCACTCCTGTGCCCCTCGGGCCATGTCCTCAAGGAGCCGGGCCAGCCCCACTGCACAGGGGAAGGACAGCGGACATATGTGGCTGCATATTCTGGACATGGGGGACACGAGGGATATAGGGGATGCAGGGGATACAGGAACACGGGGGACACAGGAACATCAAGGACACTGACTACAGAGCTGATACACGGACACAGGACAAGGGGAATGCAGGGGTTATGGGAGAATGGGGGACACAGGATACAGGAGATATTGGAACATGAGAGACATGGGAGACACATAGGAACACAGCTGATACAGGGCTACAGAGGGACACTGGCTACATAGCTGATTTGGGAACATAGGGAGATGGGGGACATGAAGGATATAAGCAACATGGGAACACGAGGGACATGGAGGACACAGCTAATAATGGTGACACAGGGAGATGGATAACACGGACATATGGGGGCCACAGTCACAAAAGAACATGGGGGACAGAGCTGCTAAGCTGCCACAGCGGTCCCATCCCGGTTATCTTGTTACCAGCACAACTGTACTTGTTTCCACCGTGGCTGTCCCCTGGTTACCATCACAGCTTTGTCAGCACCATGGCTGTCCCTTGTTAACACGGCCATCCCTCAGGCATCACCGTGGTTGTCCCTCTTGTGGCCGTCCTTTTGTCACTACCATGGCTATCCCCATCACCACACAGCTCCAATAAAACACAGACACCGTGCTGCATGAAGGTCATAGGTCTCTTGAGAGTTCCTGGTGTCCCGCTGGTCCAGCAGGGTTCGCGCCCAGCTCACACACGTGTCACGGTGCCAACACAGCCCCCGTGTATAGCCTTTGTGCCCCACACAGCTGCAGGGCCCGGTGAACGAGTCCCAGCAGAGCACGGAGCGTGCACGACCCCACAAGGCTGGCACAGACCCCTGCAAAACCCGCACGGAGCCTGGTGCAGGGCCCACTTCCCGCTTCCCCACATGGCCCGGCGGCGGATGGGCCGGGATGTTTCGTCTCCTGTGGCGGTCGGGGCCGGCCCCGGGGCTGCGGACGTGGGCTCGGGTCAGAATCGCAGGGCGCTCAGCGGCCGTGGCCTCGCCTATCTGATCGACTCATCCCGCCCGGCCCAGCCGCACAGCGCCCGAGGGCTTCGCGGCGCTTTCTTCTCACCTCGGCCCGGCGGGGCCTGGCCGATCGAATAAGATCAACGTGTAGAGAGGGGAAGGTGGCTGGCGCCTCACACGCCTCACACACACGAGGGAGGGAGGGAGAGAGGGAGAGAGACAGAGACAGAGAGAGAGAGAGAGAGAGAGAGAGAGAGAGAGAGAGAGAGANCTTGAGGGGCTGCATCGCTCCCGGCTCCGGTGACTCCACTCTGCAATTCCCCACCCCACAGCCCCCTCACTATATTTCTACAAATCCTCCCCCACCTCAAGACGCCCACAACTATGGGAGCTCTCCACTCCATAGGAGCCAGCCTCCAAGGACCTCCTCACATACACCCAATGGGACCCTAAACCCACACCACAGGACAGCTGCAAAACCCCACAGGAGCCCCCCAATCCCATAAGACCCGCAGGCCAGCACTGCCACAGAGGAATCCCCACTTTATTTGCACGTGGTGGTCCAGTATTTACAACCCAGAGGGGTCACCAACTCCCCACTGCAGAAGGAGACCCCCCTGAGGGCCCCCCACGCTGCAGGGGCATAGAAAGATCCCATGGACTGGGGGGGGTGGGCACCCTGACTGCCCCCTACAGCTGCAGCCAGTCATGGTCCCACCAGGACCCTGCTCAGCATCAAGAGAAAAGGGGCTCACAGGGCAGAGCTGGATCCCCCAGTCCTGAGGGTTCCTTCACTCACTTCTCTACAGAATTCACCAGAAATCCTTTCCCAACAGTCTAAAGGTGCCCTGTTGGCCCACACAGTTGCCCTTGGTGGGCTCAAGGAGGGCGATGGGCCACAATGGTCCCTGGGTTGCCACAAGCAGGATCCAGGTTGCTGCCAAGGACAGGACCGGGCGTGGTTCAGGGTCAGTACCAGGGTCTCTAGGGTCAGCAATGGGGTCTCTGGTTGGTACTGGGACACTGGGGTCAGTAGCGAGGTCTCTGGTCCCTACTGGGGTCTTCAGAATCAGTCACAGAATCTGTAGTCAGTCCCAGGTCTCTCTCAGGTCACTGGCAGGTCCCCATGTGGTCACTTTCCCACAAGGACATAGAAGGCCATGAGAAGACAGGACACAGACACAGCCACATGCAGGCGGGTCCCAATCACAGCAGCTGCAGGTGGGACAGGGTAGGGTGAGGCCCTGTGTCCCCACCCCAGATCCATCCTGGATCCCTGTGAGCCCATCCCAGACCCCGCTGTTCCCATTCCCAATCCCTGTGTTCCCATCCCAGACCCTAAAATCCCCATCCCAAATCTGTGTCCCCATCCCAGACTCCACTGTTCCCACTCCCAATCCCTGTGTTCCCATCCCAGACTCTAAAACCCCCATCCCAAATCTGTGTGCCCATCCCAGACCCCACTATCCCCATCCTGGACACAATGCCCCTGTCCCAGACCCGACCCCAGCGATCCCAGCATCTCCACACTGTACCCCACTGTGTATGCCCCCATCCCAGTGTTCCCAGCACCCCCGCGCCATACCCCCACTGTCCCAAGTGCCCCTCACCCTTGTGGCAGACTCCCCAGACCCCCCTGCGCTCGGACAGGAGCCAGGTGCGCAGACGAGGCACCTTCCGCAGGTAGGCACAAGTGCAAACCAATAGCAGCCCGAACACCAGGAGCCCGTCCAGGGAGTAAACTGCGGGGAGGGAGGTCGGGGAGGAGTCAGTGGGCACTCCGGGCCCCTGCCCAACCCCCCTCCAAGGGGACTCCCACAACCTCCCATCTCTGCCCCTATGAGGGGATGCTGACTTCCCAGGATCCCCCTGGAAAGGGACACGGACTCGGCAGTATCCCCAATAAAGGTACTCAGAGCTCCCAGTACCCCTGCCCCAAACGGACACAGTCTCCCAGCCGCCTCCCAAAAGCTCCTCCCAGTANAGCGGAAGCGAGCGACAGGCACAGCCAGCCGAGCGCCGACCCGTCCGACGTGGATCCTGAGGAGCAGGTGGCCTCAATCGAGCGCCTATTGGGGAAGGTGCGTGGGCAGCACCAGTGTCGCCCAGTGCCCGCTCTGCAGCACCAGTAAACCCGAGCGCTGCTAACGCCCGGTCCGCCCAAGAGCTGCCTATGCGCTCAGCCGTGTGTGACCAGTCCGCATCTGAGTCCCCCAGTGACCCCTCAGTATCCCCAGTAACCCCCCAGTGCACCCAGTCCGCATTCCAGTCCTCCCAGTAACCCACCAGTACTCCCGGTAATCCCCAGTCCTCCCAGTAGCCCCCAAATGCAACTAGACCCCAGTGACCCACAGTACTGGATTCCCCAGTAACTCACAATCTCCCCATAACCCTCCAGTGCCCAGTGCTCATCTTAGCCTCCAGTAAGCCCCAGTCCTCCCAGTACCTTCCCAGTGCAACCAGTCCCCATGGCAGTGACCCAGTAACCCATCAGTATCCCCAGTAACCCTCAGTTCTCCCAGTATCCCAGTACCACCCAAGTGCAACCAGTCTTTATTCCAGCCCTCCATGAGTTCCAGTCATCCCAGTAACCCCTCAGTACAATCTGACCCCTAGGTTCCCCTGTAACTCCCAGTTAACCGCTCTCCAAGCACCGAGTCCCCATCCTAGCTCTTCCAGTAACTGCCAGGCCTCCCCAGTGACCCCAGGTCCCCCAATAAACCCCAGTGCCTCCAGTGTCCCAATCCTTCCCAGTAACATCATGTGCCACCCAATTCCCATTACAGTATCCCCTATAAGCCTCCCAAGTGACCCCCAGTGCACCCAGTAACTCCCTGTACCTCCCATAACACCCAGTGCGTCCAGTCTCTAACCCGGTTTCTCCAGTAACCCTCAGCTCCCACAGTAACCCACATAATCCAGTGATATCAGTGCACCCAACACCAGTGTTCCCAGTGCTCACAGCAATCCCCAGGGCCCCCAGGATTCCCAGTGCCCACCAGTGGTCCCTGTAGTCCCTGTGTTTCCAGTTCTCCCAGCGGACCCCAGTGCCCCAAGTTGTCCCAGTCTTCCCAGTGACCCCAGTACTGCCCGTGATCCCAGTGCCTCCAGTAGCCCCAACGTCCCCACAGTGGTCCTGGTGCCGCCAGCAGTCCCGAGTGCTCCCAGTGTTCCCAGTGCNCCCCCGCGGCCCGCCGGTATCTGAGTGCTCTCCCCATGGTGCCCCATCAGCGCCCCCGCCTTCGTAACCCTAAAAACCCCCCGTACCCCCCTCCCCCCATGGTCTTTGAGGCCCCGGACCCGCTCGGACTCCCCGGTCCCTCCATTCCCCAGTTCCCACCACCAGTCATGGCGGCCCCAGGACCCTCCCGTCCGCCCACAACCCCTCGTTCCCCCGTTCCCACCACTGGTTATGCCGGACCNCATGAGTTCCAGTCATCCCAGTAACCCCTCAGTACAATCTGACCCCTAGGTTCCCCTGTAACTCCCAGTTAACCGCTCTCCAAGCACCGAGTCCCCATCCTAGCTCTTCCAGTAACTGCCAGGCCTCCCCAGTGACCCCAGGTCCCCCAATAAACCCCAGTGCCTCCAGTGTCCCAATCCTTCCCAGTAACATCATGTGCCACCCAATTCCCATTACAGTATCCCCTATAAGCCTCCCAAGTGACCCCCAGTGCACCCAGTAACTCCCTGTACCTCCCATAACACCCAGTGCGTCCAGTCTCTAACCCGGTTTCTCCAGTAACCCTCAGCTCCCACAGTAACCCACATAATCCAGTGATATCAGTGCACCCAACACCAGTGTTCCCAGTGCTCACAGCAATCCCCAGGGCCCCCAGGATTCCCAGTGCCCACCAGTGGTCCCTGTAGTCCCTGTGTTTCCAGTTCTCCCAGCGGACCCCAGTGCCCCAAGTTGTCCCAGTCTTCCCAGTGACCCCAGTACTGCCCGTGATCCCAGTGCCTCCAGTAGCCCCAACGTCCCCACAGTGGTCCTGGTGCCGCCAGCAGTCCCGAGTGCTCCCAGTGTTCCCAGTGCCCCAGCAGTTCCAGTGCTCCCAGCAAACCTCATGCTTCTAGTACATCCAGTGCTCCCAATGTCTCCAGTGTTCCCAGTGTTCCCAGTTCTCAGTCAACCTAGTGCTCCCCAAGTGAGTCTGGTGCTCCCAGTGTTCCCCGTGCCCGCAGCAGCCTCCGGTGCCTGTCCTCTGGTGTTCAGCCTGAGGATCCCTCACCCTCCTTGGGCTCCAGAACTAACATGGAGAATATCCATTCTCCTCCTGCTCCCTTGCACCCAGCCACCACGGCCAGCCACAGCGCCCAGCAGGAGAGACATGGGGGATTGATTTGGTCCCCACTAGTGACAGCTTTGCCAGGCTGATGACAAAGCCTCCAGGAGCAGCACAGTGCTGGGTGAGTGCTGGCACTAGGACATGAGGCTGTGGGACCCAGGAGAATGGGGATGGGGCATGATGGATACCCCAAGGACAATGGGGATGCGAGGGGTGATGGAGACACAGGGACAATGGGAACCTGGATGTTATGGGGACTAGGGTGTGGTGGGAATCCCAAGGGTGATGGGAACCTGGGGTCCTCAGGAGCAATGGGGAACACAGGGACAATGGGGATGACAAAGGCGATAGAGACTCCAAGGAGTAATGATCCTCCCAGAGGGATGATTAACACCCCAGGGGTGATAGGGATCCTAAGGACAGTGAGGACTTGAAGGTTATGAGGACACCCAGTACAATGGTGGCACCTGTACTGATGGGGACCCCAGTGGTTTTGGGAACCCCAAGGGTGAAGTGGACACAGGGACAACGGAACACCAGGTGATGGGGACCTTGGAATGAGTGAGACCCCAGGGACACTAGGTGACAGGGACTCCAAGAAGTAATGAGGACCTTGAGGGATTGTGAACGCCCCAGGGGTGATGGGGACCCCAGGGGACAACGGGGACCTCAGAGGTGATTTGCACCTGATGGCTGGTGGGTACCCCAGGGATAATGAGGACTCTAAGGAGTGATGGGAAGATATAGGGTAGCCTGGGACCACAGGGTGGCCTCAGACAGGGACACCTGCGTACAGGTGTTGCGGTTCGAATTTATTTTATTGATTCCTTGTTAAGTGGTTTGTTCTGTTGTACCCTCATGTTCTCCCTGAGTTGGTTTACCCCTGGGTTTTATCCTTCCTGGAAGCTGTCCCTCATGCCATTCCCCGCCCCTTGTTCCAGCTCCTTCCCTGCTACTCTCATCTTGGGCCAATCCTAGACTGCGACACCCCTTTGGAATTCTCCTACTCCTCAAAGCCCCATTGGCCCATGTGACCCATCCTCTCCACCCTCCAGCCCCAATTAGCCCCAGACTTTTGATGTAATCTCCTAGCTGCTCCCCTGAGGATTCCCTATTGGTTAACTGTTTGTATCCACCCCCTGATTTGTATCTGTATAAAACCTCTTGCACAGTAGTGCTTGAGGCTCTTTTGTTCCTGATCACTTCACTTGGAGTAAGCCCTTCCCTGCTGGAACTTCAAGACCAGAGAGCCACCTCCCTCTCCTTTGCCCGATCCCTGGCATGGCTGTGACATTCTTCGCTGTAGCGCAAGCTGCTCTCCAGGTTCAGCTGCAGGTAAAATCCAAACCTCAGCTGTTCCCCACTCCTGGTGTGGTGCTGGAGTTTCTCCAGAGCTAGCCCAGGCTCCGGAGACTGCGTCACACAGGGACCCTGAGGGTGCTGGGAGCAGCATATGAATACTCTGGGCTGTTTCACCACGAGGCCACAGGGGCTGGTGTCCAGGATCTCACCCTCTACACATGTGGCTCCTCCTCATCCCCTGGTGACCCTGTCCCCGGTTGTCCCATTCCTTGTGGTGACCCCATCCCCAGTGACCCTTTCCACTGGTGACTCCATGCTTCTGGTGACCCATCCCCTGGTCCTCCCATCCTCTGCTGATCCCCTACCTGTCCAGAAGGTGACAGGAGTGATGTTCTCTCCCTGGACCTTGTCCTTGATGGCCACAGGGGCATTATTCAGCCTAAGAAGTTGACAAACCTGATCAGGGAGTCCTGTAGCCACTGGGACCTGCACTGGGAGCTACTCTTCAGCCACAGCAGGTGAGCATGGGAAAGGGCCTGTTTCCAGCTGGGTGTCCGGGTGCAGTGGCCAGTTGAAGCCTGTCCATCCCCACAGGGGGATCCTGCCCCAGCACAGGGCCAAGCTCCTGCAGGTGATGGAGTTTCTGAGGCAGCTGTGGGAGGAGCTGTAGGGACCCCCATCTGAGCAGCAGCTGAGGAAGCGCTGCCAGGGACTTGAGGAGGTCTGTGATGTCCCTTTGTCTTTGTCTGTCTGTCCCAGCCTCCATCCCTGCATCCAGGCCGGCTCTCCTGCCTTCACCTTACCGTCTTCCATCCATTCATGTCTCCATCCATACATCCATCATCCATCCATGTATCCATCCATACATCCCCCCATCCAACCTCCATACATTCATGTATCCATGCATTCATCCGTCTATCCATCCATCTCTCCATTCATGTGTCCTTGTATGCTCCATTCCTCCACCATTCTTTCCTCCTCCGTCCATCCCTGCATCCATCCATGCGTTCATTCATTCTCCATTTTCCATGCATCCTCCTCTGTCCATCCATCCATCCATCCATCCATCCATCCATCCATCCATCCATCCATCCATCCTCGACATGTCCATCCAGCTACATATCCACATCCTTCCCTGGGGACAGCCAAGTGCTGATTGGGCTGTTGGGGCAGTTGGGCTGAGTAGTGTCCAGGGAACTTGAGGAGTGGCTGAAGAAAGTTGGACAGGGTAGACATGGGCCAAGGGATGGCCAGCCGTGACCAGGTCATGGTGACAGCTGAAGGAATACCTGTGTCGGCAGATAGCTGGGACATGGGGAGGGCTGGGGGAATCCCAGCCAGGTCCCATGCCTGCCCCTCCTGCAGCATGAGCAGGAGGTGGCTGGGCCAGAGCCAGACCCCTGTCCCAAGTTCCTACAGGTGTGGGACAGCCTGCAGAAGATGAAGCTGGCAGAGGTAGGTGCCTGGCAGACATGAGCCAAAGCCAACCCAACAGAGCTCCCTCAGCCCCCTGGCACACACTGGGCTGCCCCCATCCCCAGCACAACCTGGCACTGGGAACAGCACCCGGCACTGCCATTCTGTGTGAGCTTGGGGATGGGGGTGAGTACTGGAGCCTTGGTATTCCCATGCCGGTGACAACCCGGAGTGCCAGGGCTGGAAGGAGCTGGTAATGCCAGGGAAGTGCCAGGGTTGATATGGGGGATGCAGGCAACACTCTCCCCCAACCTGCACCTGCCCTGGCTCCGAGAACCAGAAAACAATGAAATAAAGTCTTTTATTTGGTTTTCTTGATGGAAATGGGACAGAGACAAGGATGGGGCGGCATTGCATTGGGCTGATGGTGCATGGTGGAGATGGAGGGTGGTCATGGTGGCTACTGGCTCATTTTGCCGGTAGTGCCCAGCTGCAGTTGGTGTCCATCCAAGGCCTTCAGCCATCCCTTGGTGGCACAGAGCCTTCCTTACTCCTCCAGTCTCCCTCTACTTTCTTCTCTGTCTTCTCCTGGTGTCCTTTTCCATTTCCAAAATTAAATGTGTTTCACCCCTGCCCTTTCCACCTGCAGCTGGAGTCTGCTGGAAGGGAGGAAGAGACACTGGTTTGAATAGGTCTCATGCCAACGGCCCCAGGCTGACAGCACCACTCTGGGCACCAAGGTGGGGAACAGGCCATTGTTCTGGGGAATCTGCACCTCCAACCTGCACTCCCTGCCTGCTCCCTGCATGCCCGCTGCATCTTGCCTGATCCTTGCATCCCCCTGCCTATTCCCTGTCTTCTCACCCCATCCTGTCTAGCCCCATCCCATGGGGATGAACTTCTTCCCCACCCTGGCAGGTATAGTAATGCAGGATGTGCCCAACTCACTCCAATCCGGCTCAGAGGGGCCACAGTGGCTGTGGCATCGTTCACGGCCTGGGAGAGCCTTGGCACCATCCTGGGACAGTGGTGGCATCATCCTGGCTCTGTCCTGGCACAGTCCTGGCACTGTCTTGCTGTGCATGGCCAGGGCAAGGATGGGGACAGTGGTCCTTGTGCTTGGCCCATGCTTACATGGCACTAGGGATGGAGCCTCCAGCAAGCACCATGCTAGGCTGTGCTGGGCTGCGGTGCCACACCACACCAAACTGCACCACCCCCTGCTGTGATGTGCCAGGCCATGCTGTGACACATCTCTACCGTACCGTGGCATTCCATGCCATGCCACACAGCGCCATGCCGTGCAGTGTCATTCCATTCCACGCAGTGCCGTGCGGTGCAGCCACTGGAGGGCCGTCTGGCGGGGCGGGGCGGGGCGGGGACTGGGGCAAATGTTGCTCACCCTGCTCCTCCCTCCGCTCAAGCCCAGACCCGTCCGTGCCCCGGCGCGGCACAGCCGGCAGCGGCCGCGGGCTCAGGTAAGGGGTTCTCCCACCCCACCGGGACCCCCGGGACTTCCACCCTGCCTCTGGCCGCCCAGCGCGGCGTGGAGAGGGTTGGGGAACCTGAGGCACGGCCAGGCGACGGCGCTGGAAAAGCAGTGTGACCCCACTCCCTCCCGCCCCACTGCCCCCCTTTCACTCCCTCCCCAAGAGTTTGGGAGTCTTGGGGTGATGGGGACCCCATTTTCCGAGGCCAGCGATCGCTCCCACCCCAGGATCCGCCGCCAGCCCAGGTGGAAAAGAAAGGAAAACTGGGAGAGGTGCCTAGCGAAACCAGCTGGGGCGGGAGCGAGGATCCCCCCCACCGCACTCTGAGCACCTTTGACCCCTTCGAGGGTGTCACACTCCCCGCGTCTTGCGCTGTCCGCACCCTTTATTTATGGTAGGACCTACAAGAAGGCAAAGCAAACAGCCTCGCCTCCCCTCCGCCGCCGTCGCGGCACGCCCGGGGTGACATGAGGGATTTTGGGAGTGCAGGGTGGGGGGCACCCATGGGTGCAGCCCGGTTGAGGGCATGGGGACGAGCTGTGTCCCTGCTGTTGCCCCCAGGGTCCCGGCGCGGCATGGGGGAGGCAAGTGACATGGACAGCGGGACCATGCTGCATTCGGGTGAGAAGGGGGTTTGGGGGTGAGGGAGGTTTTGGGGTGCCCCTGTCGCCCATGGGTGCTCTGATAGACGTGCCCCTCCTTCCCAGGCCAGGAACGGAGCACTTCGGTGCATGGGGACACACTAGGGGCACATGAGCTGCCTGGAGAAAGCTTTTGGGAAATAAAGGGGTGGAGGAATGGAGGCTTCCCCTGCGTTTGGGGAGGCACCCCAAGTGTAATGGGGGGGGTGCTCTGGACAGGATTTGACTCAGACAAGTTTGGCTTGGGATGGCTGAGTCAGACTGAAACCTTCCTCCTGTGCCCCCCCTCCCACCCCCCAGCAGGGACGTCACATGCGTCCCGGAGGGGCTGAAGCACCCATGGTGCTTCTGGGGGAATTTCATGGATGCCCTGGGGGATTGGAGGACCCGTGGGTGCTGGTGGGGGAGGGGTTCCTGGATACCCTGGGCGGGTTGGAACACCAATGGCTGCTGCTGGGTGGGGGAAACAGGTGTTACAAGGGAGTCAGTACACCCACAGATGCTGCAGGGAGGCACAGCTGCTTTGGGGCAGCTGGAGTACCCATGGGTGCTGCTGGGAGGGTCATGGCTGTTTTTTCCTCTTCCTGCGGTGGGGGAAACTAAGGCAGGGAGGCTGTGGGGTGTCGGAGGGTGGTACCTGGATGTTTCTATCCCTCCAGACATTTGTGTGTCTATTCCAGGCTCTGACAGCCCGGTGTCCCCATCGAAGGAGCGGGTGCAGGCAGGGCAGCGGCAGCAGCAGGCACTGGAGGCCCAGCTTGATTGCTGCATCCAGGAGCTGCGGCGGCTGTGCCTGCGTGAGGCGGTAAGCAGGGCGTGAGGACCCACTGCCCACCTTCACATGCTGCCATGGCTCTGCTCAGTGTCCCTGTGCTGTCCTTAGGAGCTGACAGGGACCCTGCCCTGTGAGTATCCCCTGAAAGCCGGTGAGAAGCCCCCCAAGGTCCATCGCAGGATTGGGGCTGCCTTCAAGCTGGATGAGATCGCCATTCTGCGTGGGGTGGTGAGGCAGTCCCTGGGGAGCAGAGGTGGTGGGGACCCATCCTATCCCATCCCCTCCCCTCTCCTCTCTTCCCATCTCATCCCCTCCGGAAGCTGCCTGAGGGTCACCTGGAAATGTTGCCATCCCCATCCCATGGGTGGTGGTTGGGTGCCAAGTGCTGTAGGTGAGAGGGGCAGGGGGGATGCTTTTAAGCATGATGGATGGTGTTGGGGTGCCAAGATGCCCCAGTGAAGAGAGGTGTTTGGGTTCTGAATGCAATGTTTGGTGTTGGGGTGCCCAGGAGATGGGACAAGGTAGGGTTCCAAACATGATGGGTGGTGTTGGGGTGTTGAGTTAATGGGGTTATCATGGGGTCTTAAACATAATGTGTGGAGTTGGGGTGCCAAGGTGATGGGTGGGGGGGGTCCCAAGTGTATTGCCATGCCAGAACTATGGGAGGAGGTGGATTCCAAATGTTATGGGTAGTTGTGGGGTCCTGAGTATGATGTTTGATGTTGGGTTCCAAGAGTGGTACTGGGTGTTGGGATCCCAAATGAGATGCCGGGAGGGGTTGCAATCCCAAGTGCCACGGGTGGTGTTGGGGTGTTAAGCGTGATGGGGGGCTTGAGGGTGTTGAGGTGTGTTTCTGAGCATGTCTCCCACCCCCAGGACCCTCTGGAACGGGAGCGAGCGCTGCAGCTGCAGATTGCCGAGGCCTCCCGCCGGCTCTGCCATGAGGAGAACATTGGCCGGCAGGTGCGGAAGAGGCGTCAGACGGCAGCACTCCGGGAGGAGAAGAAGCTGCGGGACCTGGAGCAGGTCCTGAGCCAGCGGCGGCTCCTGGTGGGGCAGCGGGACACCAGTACTGCCAAGGGTGAGCCCCCTGAGCCCCATGGTGGGGGGAGGCTGGAGAGCAGGAAGACAGAATGTGATGCTGCTGGGTTGGATGTCCCTGGGGAATGCACCTGAATTCCCAATTCCTTGTGAATGCATCCTACTGGATGCTGCCCAGTCCTTCATCCCAAGTGCATGCATCCCTCTGGATGCACCCCAGTATGCCATCCACAATGCGTGTGCCCCAATTTCCCTTTCCTGGTGAATACACCCCCTGGATGTGCTCCAACTTTCCATCCCCTGTGAATACAACCCAGTTCTACACCCCGAATGAATGTGCCCCCCCCCAAAATGCCCCCCCACATACCATCCCTGGTGAGTGCAGGGAACTGCACCCCAGTTTCCTATCCCTGCTGAATATACCCCTTGGATGCCCCCTGGAATGCCATCTCTGGTACATGCACCTTGATACGCTGTAATTGTCAATGCACCCTTTTGAAGGTACCCCAGTACTTAATCTCTGGTGGTTGCACCCTTGTGAGTGCACCCCAAAACTTAGTCCCCAATGCATGCACCCCAACACACTATCCCTCATTTATGTACCTCCTTGAACACACCCCAAAACTTCTTCCCTAGTGCATGCACTCCAGTAAACCTTTCCTGGCATATGTACCCCCTGAATGCACTCCAAAGCTCCATCCATAGTGCATGCACCCCAATAAACCATCACCAGTGGTACCCCACTGAATCCACCCCAGTATTTCACCTCCATTGATTGCACCCGCCTGAAAGTACCTTAATACTTCACCCTTGCCACTTGCACCCCATAACTAGCCCCAATCACCCGTCCTCAGCACCTGCACCCAAAGGGGGGCAGGATGTGGCCCAGCTGCTGTGTCTCCATCTCTGTGGTGGCCATCCAAGGGGGTCCCCATTCTTTCTGTCCCTGTCCCCTCCAAGGACCAGAGTCATAGTGGTGGCGTCTCCTTCCCTGTTGGTGCCCTCAGCCTGCCCATCCCGGGCAGGCTGGGAACTGTACATGGCTTGGTAGAGCCGGCCTGGCCGGTACCGCTGCCGTCCTGGAGCGTGTTGGGACATGTGGCGTGGGAGAGGGGAGTGGAGGCCCGCGGGGACGCACTGGGTGGTGGCGGGGCCGTGGGAGCGCTTTGGAACCCGGAGGCGGCCCCAGCTCTGTTCTCACAGGGCCCTGCCCCACAGAGCTCAGTGCCTCCGATGAGAGCTCCGTATCTGACATCGGCCTGATGGAGGAGGGTGAGGGGGCTCTGGGGACCAGGGGGGACCCCTGGTACGTTCCCTCCATTCCAACTCTTCCTGCGTCCCCTTTATCCCTACTCTCCCTGTGTCCCATTCCACTGTCATGTGTCCTATCCATGCCATTCCCCTGTGTGTCCCTTCCGTCCTAACCCTCCACGTCTCTCCTCCATGCCAACCATCCTCTTGTTCCCTCCATCCCAATCCTCTCTTTGTGTCTCCTCCATCCCAACCCTCTGTCTCTCCTGCAGAGGACACACAGCCATCGGGACCTGCCACCCCACGGAGGTCCCCATCTCCCAAGGACCCCACCAAAGAGGAGGAGGAGAAGTCAGGGCTTGTGATGCCCCCCCCAATTCCCTGGCAGGAGACCAGCCTGGATAGACCCTACGAGAGGGCCAAAAATCCCGGCATCAACCCTGAGGATGGGGAAACGCAGAGCTCCCAGTGCTCTCTTGGGTCCCTGATGGCTGCACCTGTCAGCTCCTTGGCCCCCAGCAGCCCTGACTCTGCAGGATCTCAAGTGTCCAGGACAGGGGGCCCCCCCTACCGATTTGTCCCTATCCAGACCCTGGTGCTGTGCCGGCAGGAGGGTTCCAGTGCTCCCAGCACCCCAGAGCCATCGGGATGGCAGGGACAGACCCAATCTCTGAGGTATGTCCTGAGCATGAGGAGTATAGACAAGGGTTTCTGCCAGGGAGGATGGAGATAACCCCATGGAGAGAGGGATGGAGATAATCCAGTGTGGAAGATGGAGCTCAATCTATGGGAAGGAGGATGGGAATAACCCTGTGAAGGTGATGGAGCTCAGTTTATGGGAAGGATGTTGGAAATGATCCCATAGGAAGGATGGAGATAGTCTCACTAGCAGTAAGATAACCCTGTGGGAAGGAGGATGGGAGTAATCCTGTGGGAAAGGGTAAAGAGAACCTCATGGAGATGATGGAGCTAAACCCATGGGGAGGAGGATGGAGATAATCCTGTGGAGATTATATGGAGAGAACACCAAGGGAAGTGTGGACCTAACTCTATGGGTAGGATAGAGAAAATTTTATGGGGAGGACGGACATAATCCCATGGGAAGGGGGTGGAACTAGCCGCGTGGAGATGATGGAGCTCTATGGGAGGATGGAGACAGTATTATGGGGAGGATTGAGATAATCCCAGGGATAGGATGAAGATAATCCTATGAGGATGTGGGAGAAAACCCTGTGGGGAGGATGGACAGAAATCGTTTGGGAAGAGGTTGGAGATAATCCCATGGAGAGGATGGAAGTAACCCTATGGAGATTATGGAGGTCAGCCCTGTGGAGAGAATGAACTAATCCCTTGGGAGGAGGCTGGAGACTGCCCCACAGGGAAATTGGAGCTAATCCCTTGGGAGGAGGCTAGATGTCTCCCCAGGGGATGGCTACGGCCCATACCCATGGGTGCATCTTTCCCAGGGCTTTCCCTGGCTCGGAGGGAAAAGGTCCTCCCACAGCCACAGTGTCTTGACTGCAGGGTGGACCCATGCTGGCAGCCAGCTGAGCCACGGGGCCGCAGCACCGCACGCCGCCGGCACCCCACCTACTACACAGTCACAGTGCCCACCTCCTGCATCCTGACCCCTGGCCCTGCGTGCCGCTCTGGCTCTGATGACAGCATCTCCGACCTCTCCAGCAACTCCCACACCACCTCCCTGGGCAGGAGCAGCCCTGACATGTCCTTTGCAGTTCCGCTGCCCCTTGCTGAGCCTGGTTACTACCCACGGGGTGCCCTCCAGCTCCTGCCACCTGCTGGCTCCCTGACTTTCCTGTACGAGCAGGACCTGGCCCCGCTGCGGTACCAGCGCCTGGTGCCCTCACGTAGCCGCATTGTGCGCACACCCTCGCTCAAAGACTACGCACCTGCTGGAGCCCGGGGGCTCTCCAAGGCCGCCGTCACTGAGGAGCTCAAGTCATGGCACCAACGCGCCCGGCTGAGGGGTTCCCGGCCTCACTCCCTCGACCGGCA
Source organism: Irena cyanogastra (assembly GCA_013397155.1). Lineage (NCBI taxonomy): Eukaryota > Metazoa > Chordata > Aves > Passeriformes > Irenidae > Irena > Irena cyanogastra. The sequence goes on from VWZV01002329.1 coordinate 114,647, forward strand.
AGGGGCTTTCCAGAGATCCCATGGTGGGACCACCAGGGACGTGCCCATTGCTCATGGAATCCTGTCACTGGTTCAGGTAGGACACGGGGTGTCACTGGGAGTGGTTATGTAGGAGAAAGGGGACCCCCTGAGTGCTGTCCTGCAGGTGACATGAGTTGTTACCCTGAGGTAGTGTAGAGACATGGAGCTCTGGTGGGGTCCCATGAGGATTTCTAGAGCAGGAGTGAAGTCCTGAGGTGGTCCATGGAGTCCTATGAGGGTTGTTGGGACAGAACTGAGATCTCAGAAGGGACCCTGGGGCAGGACCATGGTCTCAGGAGGGTCTTGAGGAGAGGATCAAGGTCCATTAAGGTCCTTTGGGGCAGGATCTGGATTCTCTGAGGGTGTTCTGAGCAGGTCCAAGGTTCCATAGGTTGAGTCTGGAGGATCTCTGATGGTCCCTGGGGCAGGACCAGGGTCATGAGTGGGTCCCTGTGGGAAGATTAGAGTCCTGAGGGAATCACAGGGGAAGAATTTGCGTCCCAGAGGAGTCCCTGGGGCAGGACTGGGTTCCTGAGGAGGTCCAACGGCCAGGACCAGGGTCTTCTGTTCTTGAGAACAGAAGTAAGGTCTTTAAGGTCCTTTGGGGCAGGATGAGGACCTGCTGAGGGTCCCATGGGCAAGTTTGGAGTCCCACATGGGTTCCAGGGGTAGAACCAGGACACCCTGGGGCAGGAGTGGAGTCCCATGTGAATCTCTGGGGTAGGGACCTTAAGAGGGTTTCTGGAGCAGGACTGGGGTGGCTCCTACAGTAGGTCCCTACTTTCTCTTAAAGATCCCAAGGGCAAGACAAGGACCCTACAGGGGTTCCTGTGGCAGAACTGGGGTCCCACAGGAAAGACCAGAACCTTAAGGGGGTTACTGGAGCAAGACTAGGGTCCCATGAGAGTCCCATGGGAAGGACCAGGACTTCAGGGGGGTCCCTAGGGCAGGATCTATGTGGGTCCCTTCTGTCACACCCAGGTTCCCACAAGCAGGACTCACGTGGGTCCCTGGGGTAGCACTGGGGTGCCCTTGAGTAGGGAAGGATCTCTGCAGACATTTCAGTGGCCAGCTCCCCCTCTCCACCTGGGAGTCTTGCTGGGACAAATGCACCCATGGCACAGATGGGACACGTTCTGGGCAAGTGGGGACCTGTGGCCATGCCCCCACAACTCCCCCAGCCCAACCCTGTTACTGGGATGTGCCCCCAAACAAGGTGGGATGGCAATACCCACAGGGTCTTTTTCCCCCCCAGAGTCCCCCGGTGCAGGTGCTGCGACGCTCAGCAGCTGGCATGCCCGTGCAGGTCTATATGCCCGAGAACGGCGAGATTGTCACACAGGTGTGAGTGCCCACACCCCCACCCCGCGCCGGGGGCACATCCTGGCTGGCCCAGGGGCGGCAGGGACGTCTCATGCCTCCCCACTCTGGCGTGGGGGCACGAAAGGGAGCCACAGCAGGGTGGCAGGGACTGGGCCCCACCCTGTGTTCCTTCATTGGCACTGCAATGCTGATAGGGACACTGTGAGCCCAGTGCTTATGGTGACCTTGGTGTCACCACGATCCTGAATTTGAGGTTTTGGTCTCTAATAAAGGTGGTTTTTGGGATACGTCACTCTCAGGGTGTGTCACCTCCGTATCCCCTCTGAGATCCCCCATCCCTGGGTCCAGTTGGCAATGCCAGGATGGGATTCTGTGGATTTGGGGTCTGGCTGTGCTTTGGGCAGAAATGGGGTAATCCCAGTGCCAAGAGGGTGCCCCTGATCCAGCTGTGCAACGCTGGCACCCAGTGACCCAGGCTGGGAAAGGGGCAGGGAGTTGAAGGGAAAGATGGAATGGAGGTGAAGGGTGCAGGGTTGGGGTGCAAGAGGGTGGGCAGGAACGGTGCAGGGGAGGGGTGCAAGGATGGATGAAGGGATGGGGTGCAGGGGGAGGGAAATAAGGTGTTCTGGGAAAGGATGGGGTCGGAGAAAGGGTGCTGTGAACCAAAGTGATGGGATGCAGGGAAGGGATGGGGTGCAGGGTAGGCAAATAAGGAGTGCAGGGGTGGGATGAGGTGGGAGAAGGGGTGCTGGGAGGGGAAATGATGGGGAGCAGGGGGTAGAGAAGGGATTGGATGTAGGAGATGGAGTGCGNAGGACTGGCCGCAGGAGCGGCCCCGGTCCCGGTGCCGCCGCGCAGCCGCCGCCCTTGTCCCGGGCAGCGCTGAGCGGAGACACCGGGCCCGGCCCCGGGATGGGGCCCGGCGGCCCGGGGAGCGGCTGGCCCCTGGCTGGGACCCTGCTGGTGGCCGTGGCCGCTTCTATGGGTAAGAGACATAGGGGGACCGGGGAGGGCCGGGATCCCGGTGCCACCCTGCGACTGGACGCGGTGTCACCATCTGTGACACGGGGATCCCGCTGGGTGGGACTTAGTGCCGCTAGCTAGGACTGTGAGTCCTGCCACACACGCCCCCTTTGACCGGGGGCTGCTTGCAACAAAGTGTCCCCCTGGGGCACTGTGTCCACTCCCCCCAAACCCACCTCCCATCTGGCGCTTTCGGGGTGTCCCCGGTAGCCACTGATCCCCGGGAACAGCAGGCACAGAGCCGGTGGCTAACCGAGCCGGGATGCCCAGCTCGGGGAATTTGGGGGCTTCCCATGCGCGAACCCCGTGCCTCAGTTTCCCCACTTGTCTCTGAGCTGCCATGGTCCCATTTTGGGTGTGTGAATAGTGCCATGTGAGATTCCCGCAAAGCCCATTTCCGTGGCTGCCCGCCCGCTGCCCCGGCGCCTCCGGCCGCCCCCGGGCCTCGGCCCGCGGCTATTTCTGGGAAGACAGGTGGCTCCGGACAGAAATAGAGCGGGAAGTGCCACTGGAACACGCGAAAGGAGGGGAAGATGGGGGGATCTGGAGGAATCTGGAGGGGTTGGAGAGCTGGGTGGGATGGGGGAGGGTCTGCAAGGGTGCAGGGCTGGATGGAGCAGGGTGTGGGGGTACACATAGGGGTAGGGTTTGGAAGGAAGTGGAGTGAGATGGAGCAAGATATGGGGGTACACAGGGGCAGGATGGAGCAGGGTTTTAAGGGATATGGGGCAGGATGGAGCAGAGCAGGGGTTTGGGGGTACATAGAGGCAGTCTGTGGGTCCATGGGGAGCAGGGTATGGGGGATGTAGGGCTGGGTATAAGGGACATGGGGACAGGAAGGAGCAGCGTATTTGGGGGTGTATAGGGACACACTTTGGGGCTCCATGGGGCAGATTGGACCAGGGTACAAGAGAATAGGACACAGTGGGGTACAGGATGTGCTCATGTGGGGGAGGAAGGGCATGGGGTGCTGCTGATACCCCTGAGGATGGTGATGGCCAGGTGCTCCAAGGCCCCGGTGATGGGTGGCTGTCCACAGTGGCCGGGGGTGAAGACTGCCTGTGGTACGTGGACAGAAATGGGTCATGGCACCCTGGCTTCGACTGTGAGTTCTTCACCTTCTGCTGCGGCACGTGCCACCAGCGGTACTGCTGCCGAGACCCTCTGCGCCTGCTCACCGAGCGCCAGCAGCGCCACTGCCTTGCCTTCAGGTGCCACAGCCAGGGCTGATGGGGCTGGGGGCTCCCCTGGGTGGGCTGGGTGGTGGGACTGGGTGCTGGTCATTGTGTGCTCTGCAGTGGGCAGTGGTGCTGGGCACTGGTGTTGTGTGCTGGGCAGTGGTATCTGGACCTTTGTAGTAGGTATTGCGCATTGGGTGCTGGATGGTGAGTGCTGTGCGCTAGTATTGGGTGCTGGATGCTGGGTGCTGGTGCTGGATACTGTGCACTGGTATTGGGTGCTGGGCATTGAGTTCTGGGCACTCAGCAGTGGTGTTGTCTGCTGAGCACTGCTATTGGGCACTCATACTGAATGCTGGGTGCTGGGCACTGGTATTGGGTGCTGGGCACTGATACTGGATGGTGGTCAGTGGTACTGGGAGTTGGACATTGGTACTGAGCAGTGGCACCAGGTGCTGGATGCTGGGTGCTCTGCATTGGTACTTGGTGGGGGCACAGGGTGTTGGGCACTAGGCACTGTTACTGGATGCTGAATGCAGGTGCTGTGCACTGTTTCTGAGCACTGAATGGGACTGGGAGTGGTACTGGGCACTGGGCAGTTCTGCTGGGTTGCCAAGCTGTTGGCTCTGGGTGCTGGACACTAACACTGGGCATTGAGTGCTGGACACTAACACTAACACTGGGCATTGAGTGCTGGGTACTGGGCACTGGGCAGTGGTACTGGGTGTTGGATACTGGTACTGGGTTGTTGGTCTCTGGGCACTGGTACTGGGCATTGGTGCTTTGCAGTGGGTGCTGGGCACTGCTACTGGTGCTGTGCATTTGGTACTAGTACTGGGTGCCAGGCTCTTGGCATTGGTACTGGGTGCTGGTATTGGGTTCTGGGTGCTGGACATTGGTACTGGGCACTGATTGCTGTGCACTGGATGCTGTGCACTGGTACTGGGCACTGTGCATTGGGGGATGGATGCTGCGGGTTGGTCACTGGTACTGGGTGTTGGCAGTGGGTGCTGGATGCTGGTACTGAACACTTGCACTGGGTGCTGGGCAGTGCTGGGCACTGGTTACTGCTACTGGATGCTGGTCAATGGCCAGTGGGCACTGGTACAGGACATTAGCACTGGGTACTGGGCACTGCTACTGGGTGGGCAATGCTACTGGGTGCTGGGCAGTGGTCACTGGTACTGGGTGCTGATAGCAGTGCTGGACAATGTCACTAGGCATTGGTTCTGGGCACTGGGCAGTGTCACTGGGTGCTGTACCTGGGGCAGTGGGCAGTATCAGTGGGTGCTGGCTGGGGGTGTGTGCCCCGGGTGCCTCCCAGGCCCTGCTCCCCACACCTGGGGATCCCACAGCCCCAAGACCATCGCAGGCATCGCCTCAGCCGTGGTGCTTTTCATCGCCATCGTCACCACCATCGTCTGCTGCTTCATGTGCTCCTGCTGCTACTTGTACCAGCGCCGGCAGCACCCTCGCACCCCCCTGCAAGGTGCGGGGCTGGGGGGCAGGGATGGGGGTGCAGGAGGAGGGGGTGGAGCAGGGTTGAGGGGACCTAGAGGGATTCAGGGGGAATGGGGGTCTGGTGGGGGGCTGTAGGGATGGGGGATGCAGGGTGTGCAGGAGGAGAGGATCAAGAGGGTCCTGCAGGTAAGGAGGTGCAGGGTTAAGAGGACCTGGGGGAATGGGAGAGTGCAGGAATGGGGGATGCACATATGGGGGACACATGGATGGGTGTGCAGGAGGAGGCTCAGTGCACGACGGTGCTGTAGGTACAGGGTGGGGGATTGGGGGAGGCTGGACGGAGGCCTGTGGGAATTGGTGTGTGTGTGGGCCATAGGGATGGGAGGTGCAGTAGGGTCCTGTGGGTAGAGGGGGGAGGGGGTTGG
>VWZV01002329.1:120137-133102 GCA_013397155.1 Irena cyanogastra
GACAGGTCTTGAGGTACAGGGTGGAGGGGTTGTGGGGGGGTGAGGTGGGACCTGAAGGGATGCGGGGGGAAAATTGGGCACTGTGGTGGGGGTGTGGATATCACCCCAGTGCCCACCACCCCAAGGGCCACTGCCACCCTTAGGCATGTCCCTCTGTCGGGTGCCGCAGACCTCTCCAATCTCTCCCACAGGCCCAGAAATCCCCCTGTCCAGCTACCCCCCTGCAGCTCCCCCAGCTCCCTTCCCCGTGGACCCCAAAGCCGGCCCTACACCTCCCCAGCCTGGCTTCACTCCCATGGCCATGTACCCCCCGCCCGGCCCCGCCGCCCAGTACCCCATGTACCCCTCTGGCCCCCCTGTCTACAACCCCACAGGTGAGTACCAGGGGGGAATGGGGGCCCTCCCCATTCCCCAGGGGGCCTGGTGTCCTGGTGACACCCCATCTGCTCCCCCCACAGCACCACCACCCTACGTCCCGGCACAGCCCAGCTATCCTGGAGCATAAGTCCCCGTGGGGACCTCCACACCCGCCACCGGCCAGCGGGGCCAGGCTGGGGACCGCAGGGACCCCCCCCCGGTGCTGGGGGGGCTGCCCTAGCCAGCGCTGGATTGGGTTCTTCCTAGCCATCCTGGGGTGATCTGGTGCCAGCAGAACAGGGCGGCCCTTGTGCCACACACTGGGCTCTTTGTGGACGCCTACTCCCCCTGCTCTGGGTGCCAGTGGCCCAGAGTACCCACGGGGGGTTCCGGGGGGGTCCTCCGAGGGCCGTGCACCGCTGTCTCCCTGCACACCTACCCCCGGATTCACCCCCGGCTCTTCTCCCCGGGGTTGGCATTAAAGCACGTCTAGTGCCCACAGCCTGGTGTCATCTCTGATGGGGAAAGAAGGGGAGGGCAATGCCCCCAACCCCTTCCCACGAACTGTAAGATGGAGGAACATGAATTCTACTCTGTCCCTTCTGCTCCCGAGACTTCTCCATCCCAAAATTGTGTTGGGACAGGTAATTCCCACCAAATCAGCCACTTGGATGAGCCAGCCTGGAGTGCTGCCACCCACCCAGCCCCCCTCACTCAAATCGGGGATGTGAAACACCACTGGAATCTTTCGGGTGAGAAAACACAAAATTCAGCACCAGGACTAGGGGCACATGAACAATTTCTCTATCCATGCCTCCTCCCCTGGACAGGAATAAGCAGGGGAGGGTGGATGGGTGGTGTGTCACCCTGATTGTTGTTCCTGGTGGGATTCACTCCCACCAGCGTTGCTGGCTAAATGTGGGATCAGAGTCCATCAGTCCAGGAGAAAAGCCTGGCAGAGCTGCCTGGAAGCTCCTGTCCCATCTCCCAGGCCCCTGCATCATCTCCAAAAACCCTCTGAGCTGCCCGGGATGGGGGGAGCCGTGGGGATGCAGCTCCGAGGTTTATTGAAGTGGGATGGAGAGGAAAAGAAAAAATAATAAAAATAATAATTATAAAAGTGGCAACGTGGGTTCTGAGGGGAGGGGTAGGGGTGTGTGTACACAGCCAGCTGCGTGGGGGGCTCAGGATTTGGGGACCCCCCGCTCCCGGAGGTAGAGGTCACGGATTTCGGCCAGGCTGCGACTGAGCATGCCCAGGGCCTGGGCGATGCCGCGCAGCACCGCCGTGGTCTCCCGACGGCTCTCGGCGTATTCCCGGCGGAAAGCCCGCATCTCCTGCACCAGCCGCTCACTGGACTGCACGAGGCTGAGCTGGGGGCACTCGGCGGTCCCGTCCAGCCCCGCCGCTCCGGGAGGTCCCGCCTCTCCCGCACCGCAGTGAGTGAGCTGCTCGGCCTCCTGCTCCAATAGCAGACTCGGGAAGTCGGAGCCCAGCGGCTCCTGCTGCCCGCCTAGGTCGCCGAGGGAGAGTTCAGACGGTGCGGGGCGCGGGGGGCTCCGGCTCCAGCCCTCGCACAGCTCGTTGGGCGCGCAGATGCCGGCGCGGGGCAGCCGGCAGTCTGAGCCGCGGCCGGGAATGCCGTCGGCAGCGGGGCCGTGGAAGGACTCAGTCTTCACCTCCACAGGCTCCTCCTTCACCGGCTCCTCTTTGACACCTGTGGGACCGACAAAGAGCACAGGGCAGCTGCAGGGATCTCCCGTGTCCCCAGTGCCCTATGGACCAAGTGACAGACCCTGTTATCTCCATCCCTGTGCTCTCACATCCCCTCTCCTGCACTCAGTCCTGGTTCCGTCTGTTAGTCCTGTGTCCCTCCTGATGGTTCAACCCCATCCCGTGTCTCTTGTCCTTCTCCTGTTCCCAGTATTCCCACACCCCCGTCCTGAATGTAGTGTCTCCATGTGCTTGCATGGTCCTGGTATCCCCCCACATCCCTGCCCTAGTCCACACATATCCCTGTCCTGAATGTGATGCCTCTATGTTCCTGTTTGGTCCTGGTACCACCATGTCCCAGTTCTCTCCCCACTAACCCCCATATCCCTGTTCTGGTCCCAGTACCAGCATGTTCCTTGTCTCTGTCCTGGTCCTGCCCTGTGTCACTGTCCCAGTCCCACCATGTCTTTGCCCTGTTCCCAGCCCCTTCTCCTCCCTGCTCAGGTCCCAGTACCACGTGCCTTTTGTCCCTGTCCTAATCCCAGTCACCCATATCCTTGTCCTGATCCTGTTACCTTTCTGTCCTGGTCCAGGTGCCCCTGTTATTCTCCCTGTCTCCAATATCCCTGTCCTGGTCCTCCCACGTCCCTGTCACCTGTGTCCCTGTCTCAATACTCCATGTTATCTCTTTGCCCTGACTCTATGTTCCCTCTGTCTCCCTGCCCCACTGCTCCTGCCCCAGTCCCTCCATGCACCTGTACTGGTCCCAGTGTCCTGGTCCTGGTTTTTCCCACATCTTGGTCCCAATCCCCTCACATCCCTGCCCTGTTTGCCTGGATCTGTGTCCCAGTCCCTTCATGTATCTCTCCCAGACATAGTAATGCCTTAGGATGCCCCCATATCCCTGTTCCAATCCTCCATGTCCCTGCCATTGTCCCCTGTATCCATGTCCCAGTCCACCATGGCATGGTCCCAGTGTCCCTGTCCTGTCCTTAATCTCCTGTGTTCCTGTCCAGGTCCCTCTACACACCTGTCCTGTTCCCAGTTTCTTGCTCCTCATCCCCTGCTCTCTGTCCTGGTCTCCTGTGTCCCTGTCCCAGAACTATATTTCTGCCCTGGTCCCCCATGTCCTGGTTACTCCATGTCCCTATACTGGTCCCAGTTCCTCTGAGTCGCTGTCCCAGTTCCTCATGTCCCTGTCCTGACGACCTGTATCCTGGTTCTCCAGATGCTGATCCAGGTCCCCTGAGTCCCCATCCCCATCTCTCCATGCACCTGCCCCTGTGTCCTGGACTGGCTGTGTCCCTTTCCTCACACCCTGGTCCTGGTCTCCTGTGACCCTGCATGCACCTGTCCTGGTCCCAGTGACCTGTTTCAGTCTCGGCTCTCTAGCATCCAAGTCCCAGTCCCCCATGTCTCTGTCCTGGACCCCCACATGTCAGTCACAGTATCTCCATGTCACGATCGTGGTCTCCTGTATCCTTGATTCCCTCACTTCCTGGTCCTGGTTCCCTTGTGTCCTTGATCCTCCCATCCTCTCTCAATCTCAGTGGCCCTGTGTCTGGGTCCTGGTTTCCCATGTCCATGTCCTGGTCCTGCATGTTCTGGTCCTGGTCCTTGTCTCTCTTGACCCTTTCCCTCCATGCATGTGTCCTGGTCCCAGCGTCCCCATGTACCTGTCACTTGTCCCCACTTCCTAAACCCATTTCTCCACGTCCCATTCCACCTCATCCGTGGCCCCTTTTTTATGTTCCATCCCGGTCGCCCAGCAAGTCCCTGCCCTGATCTCTCACGTCTGTGTCCTGCTCTTCATGTCCCTGTCCCACCATACACTTGTCCCAGTCCCTGTGCCTGTGTCTGTCTGCCAGTCCTCCCTTAACCTGGCCCCAGCATCCGGTGACCCTGCCCCGTTCTCCCCTGTCCTAGTGCCTGTCCCAGTCCCGCATGTCTGTGTCCTGGTCCTCCATGTCCATCTCTCAAGTCTTCCGTCCCGGCCCCAGCATCCTCGCCTGCCCCGTCCCCCTGCCGCTCCCCGCACATTCACCGTGCTGTGCCGACCCCTCGGCGCTGCGCATCGGAGGGCCCGTTCCGGCGGCGCCGAGAGGACCCCAGACGGGGGCGGGCCCCGGACCGAGCTCGGCCGCGCCGTTCCCGCTGCTCCCGTTATTCCCGGCGTTCCCGTTCCTGGCGGCGGTCCTGCCGGCCGGGCCCTGCCGCTCCAGCCGGTGCCGGCTGATCTTGTCCCCGGCGCGGCGGCGTAGCCCCCGCCAGCGGTTCTTCACCTCGCCGATATCGCGCTGGTGGCGGCCGGCGGCGTTCACCTTGTGCGTGATCCGCCACCAGATCTTCTGCTTCTCGTACGCGTTCACGGTACCGGCGGCGGCGCCGAACAGCAGCGGCTCGTACCGGAGCACTTCGCTCATCAGCCCCTCCAGCTCCTGCAGCGTGAAGTTCGGCTTCCGCTTCAGCAGCCCCCGCCGCGCCCCGCCGCCGCCCGCCGCCGCCATACTCCCCGCCGCCGCCGCCTCATGCCGCTGCCACGCCGTCCATCGCCGCCGCCGTGTGCCCTGCGCCGGTTCCCCGGTACCGAGCAGGGGGAGCGAAGCCGGACACCCCCGATGACCCCCGTCGGGCGCTGCCGCTACCGGATCCGGGACAGACCGNGCCGCGCACAGCAGAGCCCCGGTGCGTTAACGGCGCCCCTTACCGGGCCCCCCACCCACCCCCTCGGGAGCTGCACGGCCCCACTCCGCCCCGGGCCCCCGTGGTTTTGGGTGACACCGCCGGTGTTCGGGTGACGCCTCTGGTGATCTCACCCCAGGGCCGGCCGGATGCTCGGATGCTGTTGGCCCCACGGTGCCCGGTTGGGGTCCCGCGTTAGCAGGGGCCGCCCTAAGAGGCAGGAGTGCGGGAGCAAGGGGTATGAGGACCCCCCGGTACCGATACCGCTCCTCCCGCTGGGGCCACGGCTCTGCGCGGCTGCAGAAATGCCCGCCAAAACGGCGTTTCACTGATAGCAGGAGCCGCCTCTCAGCCACGCACGTGGGTGTCCTGGAATAGGGGGAGCCTCCCGGGGGACACCCGTGTGCTGCTGCGCTCCCAAAACGGCCCCGGCCCCCTGGTGCCAGGGGAGAGAGCAGTTCTGGGTGACCTCGGGGGTTTGGGGTGCCCAGTTTTGGGGTCACCCTGGAGTTTTAGGGTGATCCTGAGGCACCCAGTTCTGGCTTACCTTGGAGTTCGGGGTGACCCTGGGGCAGCCCTAGGATGCCCAGTTCTGGGTGGATTCAAAGGGTTTTCAGTGACTGTGGGGTGATCCTGGGGTGGCCACTTCTTGCTGACTCCAGAGTTTTGGGGTGTCTGCATGGCTCTGGGTGCCTGGTTGTCTGTGTCCAGCAGCAGCAGGGTGCCCCATTTGCGGGGTTTGGGTGTCCTATCTGGGGAGTCCTGGGTCCCCATTTGCACGGGTTCTGGGTGGGTGGATGACCAGGGACACCCAGGTTGGGGTGTCCAGGTGGCCCCAGGGTGCCCAGTTCAGGGTGGGCTGTGGGTGTGGGAGAAGGAAGAGCTGCCCCTGGCTGAGGTTGCTGAGTCCATTCCCAGACACCCCCTGTGCCTTAATCTGGGGTGTGGGGCTGTGGAGCTGTCCGGATGCACAAGAAGCATTGGGTGAGTTTTATTGCTGGTGCAGTGGCCGCAGTCATGCAAATCATGATCAAGGTGTCACTAGAGAAAGGAGGGGCGGGGGGAGAGGATGGGCATCACAAGACTCCAAATCCCACTGTCCCATTTGAGTTGGTGCTTTTCCTACTCTGAGGCGGATTTGGTTTCCACACTCTGAAGGTTTTGGGGGTCTCCCTGCAGTGCTGTGTGTGTGTGTACAAGATGCCCTGAGCTCCTGGCCCCAGCCTGGCTCCCCATGTCCCACCATTTCCATGCCCCGTCTCTCCCTGGCTGCTCCCTTCTCTGAACCTCCCACTCTTCCTAATGTCAAGCCTGAACTCCCGACTCTGCAGCCACTGCTGTGCCTGAATCCCAAAACTCTGCCGGCCACTCAGACACCTTGTGGTGATGTGATGATGGTCTCGGTGTCCCCCCCCTGCCCCTCAAGGCTGGGGGTACTCCCGCTCACCCCAGGCTGAACTCTGGATGGAGGGTGCCAAACCCCTTTGTTATGCTCTGATGGGGGATTTCCATAAGGATCAGCTCTGCAGACCCCTGCTCTATTCTTGGCATCTCCAGTGGGGCACAGTGCTGGTAGAAGAGTGAGCTTGAAGGCTTCATAACCATCAAAAAATAAATACAACATCCTCCATCATGTCATGCTGGGCCTGGCCCGTCCTCCGTGTCCCAGAGAGATCCCTCCTCCTTGGTGTCGGTCACTGCAGGTTCCAAAGGGCTTGGCATGGAAACAGTCACAAGAAAGGTGAGTGTCTGGGGGTCTGTCATGGGTTGCAGGGGAAAAATCCTCCTGCTCCCTACTGCAGCAGCTTCGGCAACTCCACCTGCAGGGAAGGACACCCCATTACTGGGTGAGCAATGGGAGGGGGTGCAGGAATGTCCCTGACATGGTACAGGGACATCCAGGGCAGGGTTAGATACTAGGGATACTGGGGAGAAATTTCTCCCTGTGAAGGTGGGGAGGTCCTGGCACAGGTCACCCAGAGAAGCTGGGGCTACCCCATCCCTGGAAGTGTTCAAGGCCAGATTGGATTGGGTTTGGAGCAACCTGAGCTAGCAGAAGGTGTCCCTGCCCATGACAGGAAAGAGATGATCTCTAAGATCTCTTCCAACCCAAACCATTCAATGACCTCTTTCTCTTGGCCAGGCTGGCTGTCCCCATACTCCAGCCCATGGACAGCCCAGCAGGGACACAAACCACCTGGAGTCTGTGAGAGGTTTCAAGGCTCCATGCTGGAACCAGCATTAGGCCCTTTTGTTCCAGCAGTTATTACTGCATGAGGTACATACACAACAATGTGCTGTCCAAGGGTGAATTTATGGGCCTCCTGTATTAGGAGGACAGTTGCTGCCACAGCTTTCAAGCACCCAGGCTACCCTTGGCTAACATTGTCTAGCTGTTTTGAGAAGTAGGCCACACCTCTCTGCTGGTCCCCAAGGTGCTGTGTCAGTACCCTCAGAGCAACATTCAGTCACTCATATGTAAGGAGTTCAAAAGGCTTAGTCAAGTCCGGCAGCCCCAGAACTTGGGCTGACATCAAGAAATGTTTCAGTTGTTTAAATGCAGACGAAGCCTCTCCAGCCATCCTGGGCCACCTTCCACCCCAGGAGCATGGGCTCAGCCACATCAATAAGATATCAAGAGCCCAGTGAGTTATAAGTTATGGATGGCTTCTTCCTTGTGTCCCAGTCCTTGGATCCTGGTGGATCTGCTCAACACAGGAGCTGCCAAGGGATGGATCTGCACCTGTCATGCTCTCTGACAAGGGATGGGTCTCCTGTTAGATGCTCTGCTAAGGGATGGACCTGCTGACCCCATCTGCTCTGCAGGATGGTATTAAAAGATGGATCTTCCTTCCCCATGTGCTTGGAAAAGAGATGGATCTGCCCCTGTAGAGAAGTTGGGAGCATGGACACCCCACTCCAGAGAAGGACACTGCCAGAGTGACAATGGCAGCCCAGCCTCAGCCCCCAGGACCCAGCCCCCAGCCCCACCCTGTGCATGGGCCCCACCTGGCCCTGCACTTGCCTTCTTGAGCTGTTTGAGGTTGCTGGAACGAATGGCTGCCAGGAGCTGGTCTCGAGAGTTCTTCTCCTGGACTGGCAGTGCCCGGTCTCCCAACTTCCTCTGTGTGGCTGGCGAGAGCGAGTTCTTCAGGTTCTCGTTGATCATCAGTGGTGGGGCGAGCGGAGGAGGAGGTGGGGGTGGCATGGTGGGTGCCTCTCCTTTCTTAGGAGAGCTTTTGGGGGAAGCCTTGGGGGATGGCTGCGGGGATGCCTTGGGGGACCCCTTCGGCAGCGCTCCAGGCTTGGGCACCTCCAGGAGGTCTTTCTTCTCCCCCCGTTCCTGTGCCAGTTTCTGCTCCTGGAGGCGTTTCTGCCTCTGCCTGTCCATGTTTCGGCTCAGCAGGTTGGTGACAGTCATGCGTGGCCCAGCCAGCTCAAAGTGGTAGCCCAGCTTCAGGAGTGTGGTGTTCTCTTTCAGGAGCTTGGCAATCTCCATCTCTGTTTTTCCCCCACAGATGTGCCGCTGGTTGTGGAAACGTAGCTCCGTCAGTGTGTTGTTCTGCAACAGTGCCCGGAAAATGGCCAGGATACCCTTGCCTGTGATGTGGTTGGAGTCCAAGTTGATGCTTGTCAGCACCTTGTTGGACTTGAGCATTATGGCAATGGCGAAGGCCACGTGGTCATCAGCGCGGGTGTTAGCCAGGGCAAACACCTTGACCACAGTGTTGAACTCCAAGGCCTCGGTGAAGCGCACCAGGGTCTCATTGTTGATGCAGTCGGAGTTGTTCACGTTGACCTCGGTCACCTCAGCATCATTGTTCTTCACCTTCTCGATGAGCTCGTCAAAGATGCTGGAGGCTTCATCGTCCTTGGCTTGATCTGCAGGGCTGATGGAGGAAGACTTGGAAGGGCTGCTCCCAGCTCCTGCCTTGGCCTCCTGTTTCTCCTCCACTTTTTCTGCCTTTTCTGCTTCTGCCTGGGATTTATCCTTCTCATCTGCCTTGAATTTTTTCACAGCTGAAGCCTTTTCCTCTTCTTTTTTATAATTTTCTTTCTTACCTTCCCCTCTTGTATCCTTTTCTGCCTGTTTCTTTGATTCTGAACTCTTCTTCTCCTTTTTGTCCTTTGATGCTGAATCCTTTTCTTCTTGCTTTCTTTCCTTCTCTGTCTCCTCCTTTGCTGCTGAGACCTTCTCTTCTTCCTTTTTATCCTTCCCTGCATCCTTCTTTTTAAAATATGAGCTGTTCTCTTCCTCCTTTTTATCCTTCCCTGCATCTTTCTTCAAGTCTGAGCTCTTCTCTTCCTCCTTTTTGTTCTTCCCTGTGTCCTTCTTCAACACTGAACTCTTCTCTTCCTCCTTCTTGTCTTTCCCCATCAGCTTTTTTTCCATGGCCTTGACTTTATCGTTCATAGCTTTGTTCTCTTTGCTCTTGGTCTCAGTCTCAGCTTTACCTTTCAGGTCTGTTTTCTGAACACTTTCTTCCTTTTTAGAGTTTTTCCCCACTTTAGTATCTCGTTTCTGGGCCAGGTCTTTGGAAGGAGATTCCTTTCCTTTTTCTTCTTGATTTTTTTCTCCCTTATTCTTGCTCAACCTGCTTTCCTAGTGAGAGAAAAACACCTGGGAATTACAGAAACAGGTACCTCTGACCTACAGACTTGTCACCCCAGTCTCACTTCACTGATCTCTTGTGTCATATGGGAACATCCTGAAGCCCGTGACTGGCCTTTGGAAGAGGAATTTTTGGCACAGCTGAGGTCCCAGCTCCCAGGAGCATCTGAGTGCCTTGAATGTAGGCAGAGCCTGCAGGACCCAGGTGTAATGAGGTCCTGCTGCAGCTCTCTAAGGCAGCTCTGCTCTCCTTCAGCCTCTAGCTCCCTCCCTGGCGGTCAGCAGGACACCCTCCCTAACAGGCCACAAACTTAACAAACTGTAGGAGGTACCTTCTCTCATACCCCCTGTAAGTTATAATTTTTTAATACTTTTTCTAACTAGGGATGAAGGTAGCATCTGTCTCCCTGTGAGCCCCAGGTGCTTTCCCACCTTTCCTAAATGGTTTCCAGCTGCATGCTTGGTGGCTTTTCACAGTCTGTAGCCCAACACTCTCCACACTGTCCTGGATGTGTATGCAAGCAGGGGAGAGCCCACAGCAGGGTCCTGAGTGACACTGCTGACCCAGCAGTCACTCCAGCCCTGGGTTCTGTACAACCATTCTCCTTTCAGCAGCAGTTTGCACTTTTGAGCAAAGCCCAGACTGCCCAGAGAAGCTGTGGCTGCCCCATCCCTGGAAGTGTCCAAGGCCAGGCTGGACAGGGCTTGGAGCAACCTGGGACAGTGGAAGGTGTCCCTGAACATGGCAGGGAGTGGAATGGGATGATCTTTAAGGTTCCTTCCAACCCAAACCAGTCTGGGACTCCCAGACATGAAACACATCATTCCCAAGGGAGAGGAACCAACACATCAAGTGGCTGAAGGCAGATGAACTTGACACTGGGACCAAGTTTGCTGCACAGTGGAGGATCCTACCATAAATTTCACATCAAGGTTTGGCAATTTAAATGCCCTTCTCCCTCCTCCACAGCTAGGGAGCACACAGGTCCTCATCACTGGCCTGGCTCATCATCTTTGCTGGGGGGATTTTAGGACTCCAGGGAAAGGTGGAAGGAAGATGCCTCTGGGAGATGCAGCTGTGATGCCTTTTCAATCTCCCTGGACCCTCTCATGATTAGTTCCACCCAATGCCTGGAACCCCCAAATCTGAATCCTGACACCCCAGTCTGCAGTCGGGGTGCCTTCTCCTCTTCATCCCGAGGCTCCATGGTGTCCATGCTGGGGCAGCATGAGGCTGAGCTTTCCCCATGCACAGTACTGCCAGTCCTCAGGGACAGGTTTTTGTGGAAAGAACTGGCTGTGCATGGGCAGCCTTGGGGACTGTTTGTACCTGGTGTATAAACAGATGCCATCGAGGACGAGAGAGCTGTTTATTTAGTTAAGCGATTTCTTGGCTCCCTGGCACAAGGCTGAACAGGGACAGGAAGGCTCATGCCAGACCCTTACACAGCCTGATGTCCACACAGCCCCCACTGCTGCCACCCCAGGGAGCAGGGATGGGGCTCCCAGAGGTGTCCTGGGTGCTGCAGGGAGCAGGTGATGCCACCTCCTCTCGCACTGAGCCAGGGGTCCTTCTCACCAAGCTGTGGCCTATTCCCAGCACCAGAACAGTGCACAGATGTTCAGTGACATCCTGAAACACCTCGGTGGAGGAAGCGCCCTGGCAGGAGGACTGCAGGATGAGGACACTGGTGTTCCTCTGCTGGTACTCAAGGTGTTCGGGAGTGCCCAGGTTGCAGGTTCCTCTGAGAAGGGACATTCATCCTCCTCAGGGCTCTAGGACCCTTTGGTGACCACAGGCTGAGCACCCCTTTAGTCAGAGCCAGCAGCCTCATCTCCATGCCAACTGCTCCAAAAATCTTTCTCCTTCCCAGCCCAAGTTCACCCAGCCCAACACTGGGAAGCTCTGTGTCTCCCCTTAGCACCCTGGGCACATCCAAGACTAAGAAGAGCAAAGGCTTTGGCCAGGGATGAACAGATCTTGGAGAAAGGGAGAAAAACCCTGGTGAGAATGACCAGCAACCTCTCCCATGCTTGGAGAAGGCAATTAAGCAAATTAAGCTAGAGGAAAATGAAATCCATGGCAAATCCCTACTTGGGAAAGCTGCTGCAGCACGTGCTGGGTATGTCCTGTTATCTGGTTAAAGCTTCCATCCATGGCCACGTTCCACGTGCTGCAGTATCAGGCTGGTTTGGGGGAGGAAAGACCTGGAGCCAGAGAATGGGATGTGGGAAAAGAGATGGGGGAAAAGGAATCAGGAGAAAGAGAGGTGGGAGAAGTCAGGGAAAAGAAGCTGGGGGAAAAGGAGCCAGCTGTGGCCCCAGGGATGGAAACACGGGAATGCAACAGATATGCAGTGACCATCATGGGTGTTTCTGCCACTGTGGGTAGCGCTTGTGGGATCATTTGCTTACAGCAAATTTGGGATGCGTCAGAAGGATCCCATCTAAGAGCTGCAGGTTACTGGAAGAAATGCTGGATAGTCGCAGGGGGTGAGAGAGGTTCAAGCTGCTTCATCTCCTGCGGAGCTGCCTTGGGAGAGCCCTTGGCAAGTGCCCAGCTCTGGTGGCAGCAGTGGGGGAGAAATCAGGAGGAAAAAAGTTCAGGCAGAAACCAGACCCGTGTTTCTAAAAACAAGGCTCACTGTGGTCCATCTCTTGCTGGAGCCTGGGGACATCTCCAGAGCAGATCTGCTCTGGGCCCTGCCTGAGGTCACATGTGTGCCCAGGAGGGAACATGTCCTTGTCCCCTCCTACCTTTCCACGATCCCAGGGCTCTTGGTGTGTCCCACTGGCGCAGCCCATGCTGCAGGTGCCAGCCTCAGGTGTCACCAGCCCACCACTGGTGATAATGCCAAAGTCCCTATCTCCAGGCTGGAAGTGCAGCTGGAAGTGGAGCTTGGTGACAGAGCTGTGTGGCAGGGGTGGAGAAGCGGAGAGAGAAAAACACCTTTCCCTTGCTCTGAAACCCCTGGCTGCCCCCATGGCCACCAGTACAGCTTCTCCTGCAGCCCAGGGCCAGCTGTCCCCTCTTCATGGCCATCCTGAGTCCTGCCTGCTCACTGCTCTCTGCCCACTGGCATATTTACCTTGGGTACCTGGAAAGCAGTGCTGCTGCACCCCCTCTGTGCCATTCCCTCTGCCACAAGCACATTTATTAGGGGAATATTTTTACACAGCGTGTCAGACCTTTAAAAATAAGCCTAATGAAAACAGCCTGGTAGTCAGTTGATTAATCACCAGTGTTTTGATGAACTGAAATGCCTTCCTGTTTCCTCTAAATAGACTAAAATGAGCATTGCCATGGCTCGTTAGCATTTGTAACCCTCAAACCCACTCAGATGTTGCCTTAAAAGGCAAAGGAGACTGGGAACTTCTTGCCTGGAATCCAAGCACTCGCTCCAGCGCTGAGCAAGGGATGGGGCTGGGGATCGAGCTGGGGATAGAGCTGGGGATGGGGAGAGTGGATCTGGAGGTGGAGTGAAGGTCTCACCTACCACTCTGAAATCCCCACAGCTCCTTTTGGGGTAGAAAATGGCTGGTTTAATGGTAATTATTGATCTGGCTGTTTAGCAGGCAGAATGTGGGCACAGTCACCCTG
>VWZV01002329.1:133115-216734 GCA_013397155.1 Irena cyanogastra
TCGGAGAGGAGAGGAGAGGAGAGGAGAGGAGAGGAGAGGAGAGGCTAAAGGGGCTCCAGGAGAGCTGGAGAGGGACTTGGGACAAGGGCCTGAAGAAACAGAAAAGGGGCAATGAAACCCCTGGCTGCCCCCGTGGCCACCAGTACAGCTTCTCCTGCAGCCCAAGGCCAGCTGTCCCCTCTTCATGGCCATCCTGAGTCCTGCTCACTGCTCTCTGCCCACTGGCATACTTACCTTGGGTACCTGGAAAGCAGTGCTGCTGCACCCCCTCTGTGCTGCACTCCCTCTGCATTCCCTCTGCCACAAGCACATTTATTAGGGGAATATTTTTACACAGCGTGTCAGACCTTTAAAAATAAGCCTAATGAAAACAGCCTGGTAGTCAGTTGATTAATCACCAGTGTTTTGATGAACTCACCGCTGAAGGGCAGGGATAGGTGGATATAGGGAAGGAATTCCTTCTTATGAGGGTGATAAGGCCCTGGCCCAGGTTGCCAAGAGAAGCTGTGGCTGCCCCATCCATGCAAGTGTCCAAGGCCAGGTTGGACGGAGCTTGGAGCAACCTGGGACAAGGGAAGGTGTCCCGTGGCAGGGCTGGAATGGGATGATCTTGAAGGCCCCTTCCCATCCAGACCATTCTATGATTCAAGAGGCCAGGAGGGTCCTCTGTGCAGGTGACTGCTGGGGGCACGAGTCATGCTGGTCCCCATGAGGAAAGGGGTATGTCAGCAAAAGATCTCAGGCCAAACCTGCACTTGCAGCTCACGTGGAAGTGGCTCCAGGAACAGTGAATTCAACTCAACCTGCAGCCATGACACTGGCTCAGTCTCTAATGTCACCTGCAGCTCTAGGGGCCTCTGGAAGCTGAGTGTGAGACATCATCCTGTGATGATATGAGAACCTCAGGAGCATGACAGGGGAAGCTCGGGCCAGGATCGAGTCCATCCCAATCATCTGTACTGCTGGGAAATCTAGGGTCAGCTCCAAGGTGGCTGATAGTGGTTTCTGCACATGCACCAGAGCCCACCACGACCCTTCTCTGGGGACCCGCTGCCTCCCTCCTTTTCAGCAGCTCCCCAGGCAGGGCCATGCTGGCTGTCTGGCATGTGGATTTGGCCACCAACAAAGACTGTCCCACCAGAACCATGCTCCTTGCAAAGCAACTGCAACCCCTCCAGAGCTGCAGACTTGGGAATAACTCCAGGGCCAAGGGGTTCTTCCTCTCTCCCAGGCTCTGCTGGGATAACAAATTCCTCCTGAAGCCTATGAGACATTTTCCAGTTCATCTCTTGGTATGGCATGGCTCAGACAACACCAGCACAATTCCATTGGTGCCACACAAGTCCTAGTGGCTTTTGGAGGTAGAAAAGAGGGGGAAGTGGGGAAGCCCAGGGATGAGGTGAGACCCCTGAGACACAGACAATTTACCAAAATCTCTTGGTCAGCTGCGGGGGTCACAGACCAGACTGGTGAGGGAAGAAAACTGGGTTTACTTACTTGAACAAGCAGGTTTAGGGATAATTATGGACCCATTACTAACAAGCCAATCTGCTTTCACTGCCTGGGGGGTTTCAGTCAGTCCTACACCCCTTTATAGGGCTGCTGCTAAGCTCTATGAAGTCTCCAAAGCCACCACAAGACTCTAGGATTGAATCCACAGCTCTAACTTTGGGTATCACCCTCCGGAGACACCTGCCTACCTGCCAGACTCTGAGGACCCCCAGGTTCCCTTTGCCCCACTCACCTATCCCAAATCCCAGGCAGAGCCCATGAGAGTGGCACCAGCATCCCTCCACCCCTCAGTGTGATCCTGGGGCTGAAGAGGCTGAGCACGAGCCCTGTGAGAGCTCCCCGAGGACAAGGATGTCCTCTGAGACTGTCCTGCTGCATGGGAAGCAGGGGGCTGCAGGTTGTTTGATGTTCCTGGTATATTGGTACCTTCTCCTGGAGAGGGTTGCTAGAGTCAAGCCAAACCACAACAAGCTGCCCAAGTTCTTTTCCTCCATTTCTCTGCCAGTTTTGAGCAACTTAGGGACAACTGAGAGCCAAGGACATTCCCAGAAAGAATGCTGTGTCCTTGGCTGAGTCCTGGGAGCTGCTGAGCCTGCATTGCCAGAGACCTGCAGAGGAAGCAGGATTGCAAGGCTTCTGCTGACTCTGGGACACCCTGGACAACCCTCCTGCTCCTCAGCTCAGAGCAAATACTATGGAAAGCTTAGTGGGAGACTCTGGTCACATCCCTGGGGCTCCTTGAGAGTATCAGGCAGCAAAGGGTTTCTCTTGGCACATTTGGACTCTTTTGGCAGGAAGGAAGGTTGAAAGGATCTCAGCTTCCAGCACTGGGACACACATGACCCCTGGCCATGCTCTGTGTGCTAAAGCCCAGAGAGATGTAAACAACTCCCTGCCCTGTCCCGCCTCACATATTATCCTGTCATTTTAACAAGGAGCTCAGTTTTCCCCCTTCCCTTCTGCCCAGACCTCTCTGACCCCAAATATCACTGTGTCTTAGCATGTCTCAGGCCAATGTTTTTAAAAAGTCCCCTTTCTGAGATGCAGAGCTGTTCTCCAGAGACTGGGTAGCTTCTCACCCTGATTTTGCCTCCTTTTTTTTTTTTTTTTCCCTGAATTAAGGCAATAAATGTTTTAACTTGGTTTCATTTAACAGAAGAGCTCCAGCTCTTCCATGGAGAGACATAGCCATTTTCCAGAAAGCTGTAAAGCCATTGGATACTCTGCAAATGGAAATGTTTTTTCCTCTAACAAAATCAGGCTTTAGCCAGGTTTTTCTCTTCTACTTGCTGTATTCTCAGCCCCTCTCCTGGCACTGCCATGACTGAACTGGATATTCCCAAGATGAGACCTTTTTCCTGGTTGTCTCCTCTTCATCAGGGACTGAAAAGGGCAGGGAATGGCAGTGATTAACACTACAAACAGCTCTGGGCTGGATTTCTGCCCAGTGCACTTTTTGGGAAGCCCACAAAAAGCATTCATCGGCATTTTAGGAACAGGAGAACTGCAATTCAGCCCTAGCGAGTCTTAATCCTATCTCCATTCTCTGTGTCACAAGGGCTGGATGCCCAAGGAGCAGGACACTGCTCCCAGCCTCCTGGCAACACATGGACACATCTCCAGGCCCCTTGATGGTGCAGGTATCCAATGGATCCCATGCAGCAGCCCATGGGACCATCACAGACACCCCTTGGCAGTGCGCACCTGGTGCTGGAAGATGATTCCAGGTCCTTGAAGCAGGTGAGATGAGCCAAGCTCCAGGTGCCTACCTGGAAAATCAGACCAGTTTTGCTGAGCATTGGTTTGCTGGTCATTCCCTTAAATAGTTTGTGGGAAATAGGAGCACCAGCTCTTCAGGCTCTGGCACCACATGGGAGCTGCATCCCAGGACAGAGCACTTAGTGGGCATAGAGCCAGGCATGCCAGGGGTCACCATCTCTGGTTCTTGGGAACTGTGGAATTCCCTGTAAGGAAGCAAATGGCAAATCACTCTCCTTGGCAGAGGCTGCCATGGCTGTGCAGGTGGTCATTCCTGTGCCGAACATATCCAACGTACGCCATGGTGCCCCTGTCAGGAGGAGAGACCCCTTGGAGCCCTCAGCAGCATGCAGCATACTGTGCGTAATCCCTAGGCTGCTCAACACATGGTCAAGGGGCTGCACAAGACACCTCTATGACCTGGGCTGGTGCCTCTCCAGTTGTGTTTCAGGAAATCACAGAATAATGGAATCACTATGGTTGGTAAAGCCCTCTAAGATCATCAGGTCCAACCATTGCCCCAGCACTGCTATGTTCACCACTAATCCATGTCCACAAGAGCCACATCCACACAGCTCTTAAATCCCTCCAGGGATGGTGACTCCATCTCTGCCCTGGACAGCCTATGCCAGTGCTTTACAATCTTTTCCATGCAGGAAATTTCCCCCAATTTCCAACCTGAACCTCCCCTGGCACAGTTTGAGGCAGTTTCCTCTTGTCCTGTCCCTTGTTCCCTGGGAGCAGAGCCTGACTCCCACCTGGCTGCACCCTCCTGTCAGGGAGTTGTGGAGAGCCAGAAGGTCCCTCCTGAGCCTCCTTTTCTCCAGGCCGAGTTCTCCCAGCTCCTTCAGTCACTCCTGGGGCTCCAGACTCTTCCTCAGCTCTGTTCCCTTCTCTGGACATGCTCCAACCCCTCAAGGACTTTCTTGTCCCGAGCAGCCCAAAACTGTTCCCAAGATTGAAGGTGTGACACCAGTAGTGCCAGCACAGGGGATGGGCACTGCCCTGGTCCTGCTGCCACACCATGGCTGGGACAGGCTCTTGTTGTTTCCACAGCTCCAATTCTTTTCTCTTTTCATCCCTGTTTACTCCACATTCTGGGCAGAGGAAAGGACAGAGCAGGACTCTTGACCCTCCATGGTGTGTCTGTCTCCTCCATCCTGCCAGCCACACCTTGCCTTCAAAATATGTGCCCTGAGACTGAGATCCTCTTGCTCCATCCTGCCACAATTCCCACACAGCAAAGGGTGGGATGGAGCAATATGACCGGTTAATCCCAGCGTCCTGCTGGAAGCTGAGTCACTGAGATGGTTTTAGAACACAAGTGATGTCATAGTGCTGTGAAAGAGAGGGACATATAACGGACCCAGCTCTTCTCCTCCTCCATGTCTATTTATCAGCTCAACATAAACACATATTAAACCTCCAAGGCAGCTCAGCCCATATAAGCTAAACACTCCAAACAATTCCATGGATTTATCTGCATCCCAGTTGTGCTTTATGTAAATATAGAACTCAGATTTTTACTCTTTTTTTCCCAATTGACTGGAAATCCATTGAGTTTTTTTCCTGCTTGTGCCCTTGGATGGACTGTGGATCTCCCAGACTTGTGTGTGCCTTTGACATGAGCTCCGTGTCACTGGGAACACTTTGTGCTGCAACTTGCCCTGGTCACAAAAGGAAAAACGAGGAAAGCAAAGCTTCTGCCCCCCAAGAGCATCACAAAAACACCGATCCAGCTGAGAAAGTCTTTCTCACACCATTTTTTTAGGAATGCAGCTCAAAAGATGCCTGTGTTCTCACTTCACACTTTTCAGCTCTTCTCCACAATGCAGATCTTTCTGGGAGATGTCATGGGATTTTTCTTGCTTCTATGTTCACCTTGGAGGGTTGTTTTATCATCAGCTGCAGGTAACAGCTCCTGCTGCTGCTGCTCATCTCTCTTGTGTTGGGACTTTTTCAGAAACTCAGAACAAAACACCAGAGCACAAACAACAGTTTTCATTTCTGAGCAATGAAAGGGATCTCCTGGACTTCACAGAATTACACTGGACTTCAGAGAATCAATTTGGTTGGAAAAGGCCTCTGAGATCATCTAGTCCAATCTACGACCGATCCCCCCACCTTGTAACCCAGCCCAGAGCACTCAGTGCCATATCCAGGCATTCCTTGGACACGTCCAGGAAAGGGGACTCCACCACTGCCCTGGGCAGTCCTGTCCAATATATGACCACCCTTTCCATGGAGAAATTCTCTGGATGTCCAACCTGAACCTCCCCTGGTGCATCATGAGGCTGATTCCTCTTGTCCTGTCCCTTGCTCCTTCGGAGCAGAGCCCGACCATCACCTGCCTGCTCCCTCCTGTCAGGGAGTTGGAGAGTGACTTGTGCAGTTGGAGGTACCATCTGTGGCCTCCTTTAAGGACCAAATAGGAACAGCTCAATACCTTTGGTTTCTTTCCAAATGTGTGACTAGTTTGGATATCCCTGGCTATCATCCATGGAGGAACGCAAAGCCCAGGAAGCTGCCAGCTCTATTCCCCTCTGTGTGCTAGTGGAAGTATCCACAGCTTTGCACACTGCTCAGTCCATGGGGGGAAGCCACTGGAGAACCCTCTGGATGAATGTCCCAATGTCACCCACCCCTTTCACCTCTTTTGGAGGCCAGAAGCTGTTCAGAACAATATATTATGGTCCATTCTCTCCTGTGAGAGATGTGAGAGAGTGATGAGGCCCTGGCACAGGTTGCCTAGAGCAGCTGTGGCTGTTCCATCCCTGGAAGTGTCCAAGGCCAGACTGGACAGGGCTTGGAGCATCCTGGGATAGTGGAAGGTGTCCCTGTCCATGGCAGGATGGAGTGGAATGGGATGGGCTTCAATGTCCCTTTCCACCCAAACCAGTCTGAGATTCTGGGATTCTTTGAACTTGATGATCTTAGTGGTCTTTTCCAATCATAAAGATTCTCTGATGAGGGAAAAGAGACCAAGTCAGGACATGGCTAAAAGAAAGGCAAGAGCTGGGAATTAGTGAAGACTCTTGGAAGGCAGGAGGAACGGTCTTGGCAGTCAAGAGAAACAGCTGATAAACAGAAGAGCAGAGTTTCAGTATACATGTGTTAGGGACAAACTGGGAAGATGCTCAAGGAGTGATATAACCCCTGCTATATCCTTGTTTGCAAAATCCCTCAAGTCTGTACCAGCGAGTTAAATAAGGAGCTTGTTTTTCCTCCAGATATTTTAAGATGACAAGTTTTGAGCATTAATAAAAAATTTAAATCCTGGCTTGTTTGCCCGTGATGTTAAAGAAGGGCTCACTGATGAGTATCTCCACTTCCCATAGAAGGAAATCAAGTGACTGGATTAAAAATCACCCAGCAGCAAGCCTGAGAAGAAAGGAAGGCAGGACTTTTTACAAGACCTTCCCAAGGTCTTGTAAAAACAAATCCTTCTCCATGGCAATGGGACCTGCTGTCTTCTGGCACCAGCATGCTTCAGATACACAGAATTTGGATTAAATAAACCCTCTGAGCTCGCTGCTTTTCTCTCTGCATCCAGACCAGGCCATAAGGAGCCTGTCCAGCCTCCATGAGGAGAGGCTGGGGACATGGAGACATTCCCAGGAGCCTGCAGGGATAAGGATGCATGGACCTGGAACAGGAGGAGGTCTTGCCTGCAGAGGAGTGCGCTTGTGGAGTGGGATATCCAAGAGGAAGGGAAAAGGTGCTGAAAGATAACTGAACCACCTCAGCTTCTCCTGTGGGAAGGGGGTTCAGCCTTCATGAGACAAAAATACAGGGATCATCTGCACTGTGCACATCTGGCTCTGGCTGTGCAAAACTGCCTGGACATCCAGAATCCCCTGTTCAGAGCCTACTCCTCCAGGAAGCTGGTCCCTGGGCTTCCATGGAAAGCGACAACCATGACATGAATATCTTAATAAAAAATTGGGTTAGTGGCCCTGGAATGATTCCCCTCTATAAGCAAGATAATCTTCCCTCATGCAACTTTCCTGCACTTCCCAGCCATCCATGCTTGAAGCTGCATGAAATCAAATCAAAACTAGCCCTGTTGGGAGGCAGGACTAGGAACCCTGATGGGATCAGGACATCCAGGTGTCCTCCCCTTACAGGGGAGCTTCAAAGAGCACTTGGACAACTCTCTGAAGCACATGGTGGGTGGGATTTTGGGGTTATCCTGTGCTGGGCTAGGAGCTAGACTCAGTGATCCTTGTGGACCCCTTCCAACTCAGGATATTCCATGATTATGCAAGCTGAGGGAAGGAGGCTCCATCCATTCCCATACGGAAGACGGTGATGCTGGTGAAGGGAAAGCACAAGGAGGGGCTGCCTCTGCCATCAGGTGCTTAGTGTTTTGGGAACCATGAGGGTGCTGTGGTGAGGCCAGGTGAGAATCCAAGGAAAGACAAGAATAGCTACAGGTGGATTTTGTGGAATGCTTTGGAAAGTAAAACCTCCTGTTGTGGACTCGGCAACTGCAAAGGAAGACTTGTACACGAAAGCACCAGTCCATGGCACGTGTGGTTCACATGGAGATCCTTCCCATGGGATAGCTCTTCTCATCTAGGTCCCATCTGGCAGAGGTTCCCTGAGCGTTTAGAGCTGAACAAATGCCAGTGGGAAAGATCATGGAATTATAGAATGGTTATGCTTGGAAGGGACTTTAAAGATCATTTCTTAAAGACCATCATGGAAGAGACCCAATGGATGGGGTGTTCTCAGGGAGGGTATAACTGTACTCTCTGCACAGACACATGGTTTTTATAGATGTCACCAGCAATAAATGAACTGGACCAGCTCCCACAGACCCCATCTCCTCATACAGCTCAGCTCTCAGAGAAACTCATCCCACAGCGACAGCTGCACAGAGCCCCTATGCCTTGGCACACACAGTTTTTCCTCTTCTGGGCAGAAATCCCCAGCATGATACAACGATTTCAAATGAAAGCAAGTCAATTGTGCCCCAGGTAACTCATGGAATCCTAGATTGGTTTGGATGGAAAGGGACTTTAAAGATCATCCCGTTCCACTCCCTGCCATGTTCAGGGACACCTTCCACTATTCCAGGTTGCTCCAAGCCCCATCCAACCTGGCCTTGGACACTTGCAGAGATGGGACAGCCACAGCTTCTCTGGGCAGCCTATGCCAGGGCCTCACCACCCTCACAGGGAAGAATGTCTTACCAATATCCAATCTAACACTGCCCTCAGGCAGTTTAATACCACAGCACCAACTTCATGGCATGTTTCTAACTGGAATTTTATGTCTTTGCCTGTGACAGTAAAGAGCCATAAGCTAATAGAAATTATCTCTTTGTTTATCTTCTCATGAATATTCATTTAATTCCAGCCTCCGTGACACATGGACCTTGTTGCGTACATCCAGAGAGGGGCACTGGCCCAAGCCCCACCCTTGAGCTGGGTTGTACTTCCACTCATTAGCAAGACAAAATTAAGATTAATTTATTACTGCATCACCAAGATGGGAATTTGGCTGCCCAGTGTGGAAAGGTTGGGGCAAAGCTCATGTCTATTTTGGGCTGTTTATAATCTGCTTCCTAGTTACCCAAGTTTGCCCTTTTCATCTCTAAGATGTGTTATTATGTAGTTAGCAATATTTCTAAATATACTCACTTCTCCCAATATTTAGGTGGAAATGTAGGTGCCTAGAGCCAATCCAAGAACAGGGCAATGACTGCAAGAACAGTGAGATGGGTAGAAACTCAACCTTTCCCTTCAAGATACCTTATTTTGTACTTTGGAGGAATTCCTGCACATCCCAGCTAACACACAATGTCCCACAACAGAGATTCCCATCAGGAGGCACGGAAGAACAGCAGAGGAGACATAAGGAGGACATGGAACTTCTGAAGCAAGTCCAGAGGAGGCCACGGAGATGCTCTGGGGGCTGGAGCCTCTCTGATCTGGAGACAGACTGAGAGAGCTGAGGGTGCTCACCTGGAGAAGAGAAGGCTCCAAAGAGACCTCAGAGCCCCTTACAGTGCCTAAAGGGGCTTCAGGAGAGCTGGAGAGGGACTTGGGACAAGGGCCTGGACTGACAGGCAGGACAAGGGGGAATGGCTTCCCACTGCCAGAGAGCAGGGTTGGATGAGATATGGGGAAGAAATTCCTCCCTGTAAGGGTGGTGAGGCCCTGGCCAGGTTGCCCAGAGAAGCTGTGACTGCCCCATCCCTGGGAGTGCCCAAGCCAAGGTTGGATGGGGCTTGGAGCAACCTGGGATAGTGGAAGGTGTCCCTGCCATGGCAGGGCTGGAATTGGATGATCTTTAAGGTCTCTTCCCACCCAAACCATTCCCTGATTCCACGAACTACAGACAGACAAACTCTCTGTAGTTCAAGGACAAGAATCTGCCCTCCTGTCCCTCCCTACTGAAGAGACATCACAGACACAGTGCCTGGCATTCCTAATTTAAGGCACTGAGAGAAACCTTTGCAAGCCAGAAGCGGATGTATGAGTGGGGCAGGAGATGGGAGGGGAGTGGAGAAGCACAGGCACAAGGTCAGGGAAGGAATGGGAGGTAATTCCAGTGAGAATTACCTGTGAACATCTAGAAGATGATATCCTGTGTCTATGATGTCTCTTCAGGAGATCTCCTCGGAGCCTTCTCTTCTCCAGACTGGACACCCCCAGCTCTCCCAGTCTGTCTCCAGACCAGAGGATCTCAGAGCATCTCTGTGACCTCCTCTGGGTTTGCGTCAGAATACTGGGAGCTGTTGATGAGAGGGGCTGGGATGGACATGTATGGGGTGATGCCTACACACCCTGGGGGAATGCCAACCCCGTGGGAGTGCAGCCACCATGCCTGTGCTGGCTGGCACAACATGAAATCTGCTGACACATGAGAGGGATTTGTCATCGGAGACCTCAGAGCTCTGAGCAGCTGGGGGAGAGTTCGGCACCTGCCTGGGGTGCTCTGGATGGCTCCATGGTCTCATTCCATCCTGCAGCAAAACATAGCCCTGGGGCTTCCTTGGACAGAGGGGACCATCAACTTCCTGCACTGTTTTTTCGACTGTTCCTGTGGTCTGATGATCCCATCCCACCCCATCCTCAGGCCCCTGGCAGAGCACAGCCCTACTCCACCACCAGCATGATCTGATGTGCCAGTGCTGTAAACTGGCATTTTCTAGGTTCTAATCCCAGATCCTAACAATGGCAGGGAGGAAGGGGTGTAGGATATACTTTTTTTCTTTTCTTTTCTTTTCATTTTCTCTCCAGGGATTGAAATAGAACAAAGTCAGTTCTGCCCTATCCAGTTACTGCAATACAGTCAAACTGGGCCACTTTCACTGACAAACTTGACCTGTTGCCACTTTGCTTTGTGTTCCACGGCCTGAAGCTCCTGGACTTAGAGAGCAGCAGGAGATTTTCCAGGACCCCCATGCTGCCTTCCCCTCTAGCCACAGCCCTACACCCTCTCCCAGGTGTCCCTCCTCCCCAGGCCATCCCTTTCCACACCCCAAGTCCCCTCCCACTGCACACACACTTTCAGGCATTTCCAAACAACATTATGTTTAACCAGGCAATTTCCCAGGTCTCTTTCTAACAAAACTCACAAATTTCCTCCCTTCCTCCTGGTCATGGACACTTGCCTATGCCAATTTCCAATCAACCCCTCATGTTCCAACAGTTAATACTGAAATAGCAACACAAGTGATGTCAAACCCAAATGTCCTCCCACCTGAAAAAGCAGATTTTTCAGTGTCAGCTCTTGGGATCACCTGCAAAACAGTGGTCACTGGGATGACTGGTCATACATAAAAGCATTTCCCTCTCCAGCCAGGTTTGTCCTATAGCACCTGCACTTCCCCACCACAGGAAAATTTTCCACTGGTGAGGAAATCAAGGCAGAGCCCTTGTGGTGAGGGGCACGGCACTCACTGTCCCCCAGCCCATGCCAAGCACCACATATAGAAGGTGAAAGCTGTTCCTTATCCTCAGAGCCAGAGCGAGCTGCCAGGCTGCCCAGGACAGGGGTGGGAAGGAGCAATTTAACCCCTTGTTTGGCTCTCCAAAATCAAGCTTCATTTATTTTTCCTACAGGTGCAATTTTCATTCCCACTCCTCCCAATATTTAGAAGGGAATAAGGGTGCCTAGGCCACAATCAGGAGAGGACCCTCCTACATAAACTCCATAAATATCCAGAAAGAGAAATTTCCAAGTGCTCTGGGGTAGTTACAAATTGATTACCCAGCTGGAAGACCCAGGGTACAGCTGGGTGACCTGGAATAGATCTGGAATCAGAGCCAGAGCAGAGCAGTGCCACATAATACTTGGCACTGCTTCTGCTGCCAACACTCTCCAGCCCTGCCTCGGCACAACAGACGAGAATCCTGCCTGCGACATGAAACCAGCCCATGATCACAGGGATCAACTGCTGATAGTTGCTGTCTTTCATTTTCTGACTCAGCCTGCTATGAAAAACTAGGAAAACCAGATACTTCCCAGGCTTCCATGGACAAAGCACATACCAAATATTCTTAGTGCTGAGGTTAATAAATGTTACAGAAAAGTAGACTGGCTCCCACTAAGGCACAACACAAAAAGAGGAGAAGGACTGACATGAAGCTCTCATGATCCAAGCAAACTCTTAAAGCATTTGCCAGGTTCAGAGAGGGAGATAAAGGTACCCAAATAAAAGCAAAAGAAGGAATTTTAAGTGAACAATAAATGCAAAACAAACGGCATAGGGTAAAACCTGCTTCTCGACGTGATTTCCACAAAGCAGGAAACATTTTTATTCCACAAGAACCAGAGATTGTTTAATCTTTTGCATAAGAAGAACTGAAAGGTTAAGAGTACAGAGATCTCTAAAGGAAAAGAAAAGAGAAAAGAANCAGCCCGTGGCATCGCTGTCACTGCACCGGCCCCTCCAGCAGCCTCCTGGGAATCCCAGCTCCGCTCCCAGCCCTGCCCAGGGATTTCAGAGAAGGGGCGGGGAGAAAATCCCTGGCACTAGCACAAGTTTTGGCTTTGCTAGTAACACTAGGATTTTATGGGACACCCTGTTCCCTCCCGGAGTGCCAGGACCAGCTCCCTGGTCTCCCCAGGACAGCTATTCCTCCTCAGCAAGCGCACGCCTTTCTCGTCCCTCACTCAGCCCGGGGGGAGGGTGTTTTAGGTGTGTTCCCACCTTTCCCGCAGCAGCAGTGGGGGACGTGACTTACGTCTATCGAGTGCTCCCGCTGCAGGAGCCTCCTGGTGTCCTTGTCGTGCCGGTTGAGCGCCGTGTCACAGTTTTGTGGGCCAGGTGAGGAGTTTTCTGATTGGTTTGTCTGACTGCGCTCCACAGGGATGCTCCCGTCCGCATCCACCACATCCAGCTCCTTTTCCAGCTCCTCCATCTCCTCTGGAGACAAAGTAGACAATAAATTGTCTATATCTGGATCCTCACTAACTTGTCGCCGGTATTTGGCCACTTTGGACATCTTGGCTCGCTGGCGAGACACGGTGGCGGTTGTGTGGTACCCAAAGCAGGAGAAAAAAAAAGAAGCCGAAGCTCCAAGGCTGCTTCCCGAGCGGCAGCAGGTGCTGAAGTGTTAAATCTCAGCAGCTCTCCAGCCCAGGATACGGTGGTTATCCAGAGGGACACCCCTCGGTCCAAGAGTTGGCCAATAACAGGATCCAGCGGCGGTTCGGGCGCTGGGAAGCCAATGGAGCCCGGCGGGAGGCGGGGAATGGTGCTATCAGAGGAGCCTGAAACCCGAGGACATTCCAGGGAACCATGCAGAGCTACATGACCAAATTTAGTCTGGAGCATTTCGCCTTTTAAAGGCAATGGGCCAACCTAGTGAGAAAACAGGGAAAAATGCACCAGCCGGCAGGCCGGGAATGGGGGGTGGAGGAGGCAGCCCCAGCCTATGTCATGGGGGTAGGGGGCTACTAAAGTGGGCAGCGTGGCTACGAAGTGATGGGGGGAGCCTCTGCTGTGACAGTGACAGCTCTTGGCTAAAATCGGCAAGGAAGCACCCACTCCAGAGGAAGTTTTCCTCTTTATCCCGCTGCAGTCTGGGATCCGTTCTGTTAGCCGACGCGCTCAGCCCCACGGGAAAGAGCTGGAGGTGGTGGTGTTGAGGCAGACTGGCTCCGTCGGAGGGATGGAGGCAGCAGGTACCGAGCGATCTCGGCTCTGCAGACCTGACCCCCCGGAGATTGTCAGAGCTCCTACCGACCCTCAGACCCTGAGGGGCTGTTCCCACAGCTGCTCCTCCTCACACACTCCCACTTCCCCTCGCCAAACCCCAAAGACATTCCTCCTTCTGCAGATGGAATTCCTGAGTCTCCCCTGCTCCTGGTCCAGGCAGTGCCCTAAGCCTGGGCTTTGGCTGGCTGCACCAACTTTCCATTTCCCTAATCCATATAGAAATTTAACTGGCACGTGGGAGTTCTCTCACAGGGACATGAGACAGGCTTTTCTCTCCAAGTTTACAGGCAGCTTTACCCCATGTCCAGCATTTTGTACCCATTTGTTATCCTGCCAGCTTCATCCTGGTTTTCTTCATACTTTATCATCCTAATATTTACTGCCTGCTCCCAGGCCTCTCTCTGCTTCATGAAGCAAGGAGCCCTTTGGTGTTTTTTGACAAAACAAGCTCCCCTAGGATTTTCCTCAGCCTAATCATCTCCTCTGCCTGTCTTCCTGACCAGATCCCACCCTGCACACAGGCACCGGGTGGTCCAGGTGAGTCTCCTAGTGCCATGTGTAACAAACTGGACATTCCCCATCCTGACAGGAAATGTACATTCTTGGTGCATTCTAGAATTTCCTTTATCTCCAGCATTGCAGTGCCCAGGTCCTGCTCATATCCTTCCTATGATTCACCAGCATGGCTGAGATTTTTTCCAGCTTGTAGAAGAAACTGTTGCGTTTAGTTTCCAAGTGCACAAACTTAAACATTGCTGTGGTGGATTCCATTGCACTCACTTCTTTTTCCCTGATCCTGCAACCAGGGGGTCTTGGTGCTCACTTGCACTAGGAGGGACACAGCCATTCTCTTCTACAGCTGGCTTCAGACACAGAATCCTGGAATGATTTGTGTTGGAAAGGACCTTAAAGCTCATCATGATTCCAGCTCCTACCATGGGGCAGGGACACTTTCCACTATCCCAGGTTACTCCAAGCCCCATCCAGCCCGACCTTGGGCACTTCCAGGGATTCAGGGGCAGCCACATCTTCTTTGGGCAACCTGTGCCAGGGCCTCACCACCCTCACAGGGAACATTTTCTTGCCTATATCCCATCTAACCCTGCCCTCTGGCAGTGGGATATTGTGGTAGATGAGTAATGTGATGATTGACTCTCACAATTAAAAGGCAAATATGCATGTATGTTAAGAAAAGTTTTATAGATTTATAGTTATGTTTTACCCCCTTGTGTTATTATCAGGGTACTGCCTGGGTTTGGGACATTTGGAAGGGTCGGCTTGTCACTATGGCAACACCAGACCTCCAATCAAGATGTAAGGAAGTAAACTCCACCACTGGACAGCAAAGAAGGAACCAATGGACAGAACTTTGGGAGGGGCAAAAAGGTTAAAAGGCGAAGCCTCTGTTGTGTAGATGAGCACATGGTGGGAAAAATCCTTTGTTCCTGGCACTGTAATATTTTCTCTGTTCAGTCTTCTGTTGTATTTTTGATAAGGTTTAATAAACCTTTCTAAACTTCTGAAAGTGAGTAGTATCCTTCACAGACACCATTCCTCCTTGTGCTGTCCCTCCAGTTCCTAATGAAAAGTTCCTCTCCATCTTCCTTAACTCTCCTTCCCCAACACTGCCGTAGCTGTGACAGTGCTGAGCGCAACAGAAACCACAGTGAATTTAGTCTTTGGTGTCCATTTGGTGTCATCTTCATCTGAAGAAGCCAAATGAGTATCTTGTTTGTTCCACCTAATACAGCCCTGAATCTCTCTGAGGTCTGGTCTGGTCCCTTTTCAAGATACAAGGCTGGAAATGTTTTAACACTGTGTGTTTTGGAAGAGAAATTTGAGCTACAGAGTCTGGGGGTGGAAGAAATTAACTGACAAGAGGGTGGACCTAGGTGAGTGCCAGGCTCTTCTCTCAGGGAACAAGAGACACGACAAAAGGAAATGGCCTCAAGTTACACCAGCAGAGGTTTAGGTTGGATATTGGGAAAATTTCTTCCCTGAAAGGGTTGCTCAAGTCCTGGCACAGCTGCCCAGGGCAGTGGTGGAGTCCCCATCCCTGGAGGAATTTACTGGGTTAGTGGTAGTTCTGGGGCAAAAGTTAGACTTTGTGATCTTAGAAGGCTTTTCCAACCTCTACAAATCCATTATGCTATTCTATAAATGTCCAACCCTCCAGTATTTCAAAGATATTGTTGTGCTGAGTCATCGAGTGCTTATAAGAGGTGAGCAACAAACTGGAAGCTCATTTCCCGACTGGAAAGCACACAACAAAAAGGTAGTGAGGAATCAGATCTTTGTGTCTGCCTCTTCTTGGAACAATCCAAGCATTCCCAGGTGTGCCACCCCTGGTTCCAGGGACAGGACATGTAGACAGCCCCAGAGACAATCTGCAATGCTAAGCCAGAGAAAGAATCTTTGTACCTAAAAGAGAAATCTGGAATTTTCACTGTCTGCCTTTCCTTTGTAGTAAATCATTGCAAACTTTCCCATGTTGTAAATTGGTTTTCAACAGAATATAATCACTATCAACACTTAGATAAAATCTCTATTTTGTCATTCCTGAACCTTGATTCTTGTGATGAAAAATACCGCACACCAAAAATCCTAAGAAGCTGTGAATGTGGCCTGAGAGAATCCCAGTTTCTCCTGAAGTATCATCCATCCTTTCCTGTTCCAGGAGTCCACAACTGCTGTGCACTCCTCCCCTGCACTGCAGAGATGGACAGAGGTAGCACAGAGCATAATTTTGTGGGGAAATGTTCCCATATTAGCAGAAAATCAAGGAGACAAGCAGGGGACACTCCAAACTTGTCATGGTTCAGAGTGGATGGTCTCACTGTGATTTATCTTGGCTGTCACACAGTTCTGTTAGACCATATTCCACAGGGTTCTTGGGGCTGTAGAAAGAAAACAGCAGAAAGAAATTTTGTGTTTTCACCCCAGAATAAAAGAAGCTCTGGATATGCCTGCATTCACTGGTCCTTCACGGGCTACCAACAACTGGGACTGGAGATGTGTTTGGGGACCCTTGGGCCATGCTCTGGAGCTGGTTCCAGCCACCACAGTGTGGAATAGTGAAGTACAGAATCCCAGAATCCCCATGGAAGGGACCTCTGGAGATCACCCAGTCTGACCCCCTTGCCTGGGCAGGGTGACCTGGTGACAGAGGAACACTTCCAGGTGGGTTTGGAGTATCTCCAGAGAAGGAGACTTCACACCCTCCCTGGGCAGCTGTTCCAGTGCTCTGCCCTCCTTCACTCAAAGGAGTTCTTCCTCATGTTGAGGTGGAACTTCTTGGGGTTTAGTTCATGGCCACTGCTTCTCATCCTGTCACTGGGCACCACTGAAAAGAATCTGGCACTATCCTCTGACACCCCTTAGAGATATTTGTCTGGATTGATGGGATCCCCTCTCAGTGTTCTCTGGACTAACCAGGTCCAGCTCCTGCAGTCTTGTCTCATCAGAGAGATGGTCCAGGCTCTGTGGGGTTCAGAGCAATGGGATGCGGTGTGGCTTGGCACACAGGAGCTCTTGGCAGCTCTGAATTCATCAGTCCTGGATTTGTCAGGATCCCATCTCCATAGCAAACAACACCTCGAGGGCA
This sequence comes from Irena cyanogastra, assembly GCA_013397155.1. Taxonomy (NCBI): domain Eukaryota; kingdom Metazoa; phylum Chordata; class Aves; order Passeriformes; family Irenidae; genus Irena; species Irena cyanogastra. Next base: position 150,170 of record VWZV01002329.1, read on the forward strand.
CTAATGAGTATTTCCAAGCCACCGGCTTTGAAGCACCACAACAAGCCATTAGAGAGGAGGGACAGAGATAGAGTCAGATTAAGCAGCTTTTCTAGGCATATTTACAAACTCTGGCAGAGCTGAGAAAGCCTTCCATGCCCCCACCTCTATCACCACCACCTGGGACCATCCATCTGCCTTTATTCTTCCCTATTAGCTGATAAAGGACAGCTGAACTTTGGATGGATTCCTCTAGCCTGTTTTCTTTCTCTTTCCTTCAGAGCCTGCAGGAGGAGATGTTGAAAACTGGTATTTTTATAATTTTCTAAGCTGTTCACTGAAGAGTGACATTTCCCTGCCTGGCCACAACAGGTGGTGGGTGTCTTGTGGCCAGTGAGAGAAACCGCCTTTCTCCCAAACCCAATGCATCTCTATCCAAAACCTTCTCTCCAGACACATGCTTACATGACAGCAAGAGTGGAGAAGGCTATATATTCTGGGAAACTAACCAAATCCTGGCCGTGGGGAAACTCAGAAATCCCAGAAAGCCCTTGGATATCTTCCCTGACCCTGTCCAAGGGTGGCACCAGGTCCCTCGGGTGATGCTGAAGCTCCTGCACCTCATGGACTCACTGTGTTTCACCAGCTCTCCCACAGCTTGTGAAAGGTGGGACCAGAATGACCATTCAGCCTGATTTAGTTAACCTACCACTCATTAGGGGAAAGGAAAAGGGCTGCAGAAAAGGATTTTCACCCTGAGAAGGATCAGATCAGTCACAACATAATGGAATTGTTGAGTTTGGAAAAGCCCAGTAAGTTCCCCCAGCACTGCCAAGGCCACCACTAGCTCATATCCCCAAGTGCCACATCCATGTTTTTTAAATCTCTCCAGGGATGGTGATTACACCACTGTCCTGGGTAGCTGTGCCAGTGCCTGACCAACCTTCCCAGGAAGAAATTTTCCCCAGTATCCAAAGAGAACCTCCCCTGGCCAAGCTTTAGGCCGTTTCCTCTTGACCTGTCCCTTGTTCCCTCGAAGCAGAGCCTGACACTTGATGCCTGACACCTCCCTTCCTCCTTCCTCCTTCCCCCCTCCGCCCCAGACACACCCTCCTATCAGGTAGCTGTGCAGAGCCAGCAGGTCCTCCCTGAGCCTCTTTTTCTCCAGGCTGAGCCCCCAGCTCCCTCAGCTGCTCCTGGTGCTGCAGCCCCTTCCCCAGCTCCATTCCCTTCCCTGAACACACTCCAGCCCCTCAATGTCCTTCCCGGACTGAGGGGCCCAGAACTGACCCCAGGATTGGAAGTTGCTTCACCACTGCCCTGCACAGGGGGATGAAGTCAGAGCAGTGCCAGAGGACACAGGAGTGAGGAGAGTTGCTCCAGTGGCTGAAAGAGGCCAATATTTCCTACTTTTCTCATCTCCCCTTCTTGGCCAAAGCAGAAACCACAAGACCCCCTCCCAGGAATCTCCAAAATTGCATGACCTCCACTCCCTCACCTTAAATAAGGCCAAACGCACCTGTTTGTGAAACCCTAGGAGTCTTTTAAAGCATCAAAATCCAACACAGCAGGTGGAGCATTCTAGCTCCTTCATGGTGTTTCAGCCCATTATTTATTAAAACAATTAAGTAATTGGAGAACAACCTGCTTTGCATTCAGTTTTTGCTACGGAATGATTTGCTACCCTTACAGGAGAGCAGAGCGTGTACTGTTAAATTAGGAGTAGAAAAGAAAAAGCAATTTACAATTTAGAGCGGCTGCAAACCATTGGGTGGGGCAAGGCTCCAGGACAGAAAAGGAGGCTTAGGATGGACCTTCCACACAGCTCCCTGACGGAAGGGTGGAGCCGGGTGGGGGTACAACTCTGGTTCCAGGGAACAAGAGATGGGACAAGAGGGAACACCCTCATCTTGTGCCGAGAACTTTACAAGCTGCCTGAGAATTTCCTGCCCGCACAGACACTGTTCTCTGGATTCCAGCTCTGCCTGCCCAGGAAACTGACCTGGTGATAGGGACGTCAAGTCCCAGCTCCCAGCTACATGAAGGACCACAGGAACATCCCCTGGGACATGTGAGGTCAGCCCAGCTCATGCAGCAGCATCAGGAATGATGTGGGCTTGGACCCTGACATTCTAAGCCAGGCTGGACAGGCCTGGAGCAACCTGTCTAGTGAAAAATGTCCCTGTCCATGGAAGGGGGTAGAATGGGATGAGACTTAAGGTCCCTTCAAAGCCAAACCACTTCAGAATTCCATGAAATCTGGAGCAGAGTGGTTTGTCCTTGAAGCAACTTGCACACGTACTAAGAGCTGGGAGAGGGACTTTGGACAAAGGCCTGGAGTGACAGGACAAAGAGCTTCCCATTGACAAAGGGTTAGATGGGGTATTGGGAAGGAATTCCTCTCCCTGTGAGGATGGTGAGGCCTTGGCCCAGGTTGCCCAGAGAAGCTGTGTCTGCCTCATGCCTGGAAATGTCCAAGGTCAGGTTGGCCGGAGCTTGGAACGCCCTGGAATAGTGGAAAGTGTCCTTGCCCATAGTGGGGAGCGGCACTGGATGGAATTTAAGACCCGTCTCACCCAACGGATCCCTCGCTCTGAGATTTCCCCCGTCACGTCTCGGCGACACCATCACCACGCCTGTCAATCAGCGCCGAGGGCGGGGCCGGACCATGGCGCACGCGCAGATACGTCCCTACTCCGGGCCTTGTCTCGCCCTCTGCTGCCATTGGCCGATGCGGGGCTGCCGCAGCCAATCGCGCGCGGGAAGGTGGTGGGGCTGAGCAAGATGGAGGAATACGCTCGCGAGCCCTGGTGAGGAGTGAGGAGAGCGGAGCTGGGCTGGATCGGGATCGGGGCTGGATCGGGATCGGGATCGGGATCGGGATCGGGATCGGGATTTGCGAGTCCCGGGAAGGGGCGGGGGAGTGGTGCGGGCGCGCCCCGAGGCCGCTCCTTGTCGGGGGGGCGGGGTTGACCTTGGTGGGGCCCCTGAGGGAGGCGGCGGAAGCCGTGCCGCTGGGCTCGCTCGGGGCCTGGGCAGCCAAACCTCGCCGCTACCGAGCCCCGCGCAGCTTCCCGGAGCGGCGAGGAGCTGGCGGGGCCTGCCGCCTGCGCCGCTCATGCGCCTCTGGGGGCGGCGGGCGCTGCACTGACGGTCTCACGTTCGGTCCTTCAGCAGCGCCTTATTTGCAACCTTACCTTGGTCCCTCATCCTCAGCTTCCCTTCCAGCCTTCCTTTATCCTTAGTGCCTCCTCATTCTCCGCCTCTCTCGGCCTCAGCCCGTCGTCATCGGCTTCTCTGTCCTCAGTTCCCACTTATCCTCAGCTCCTCACATTCTCGGTCCCTTCCTCATTCACAGGCTTTCCCCCCCCGCCTCCTCATCCTCAGTCCTTTCATCGTTCTCAAATCATCCATCCTCAGCTCGCCTCATGTCTCCCCCCGATGTACAGCCCCTCCAATCCTCAGTCTCCCCTTCATCCTCGGCCACCCTCTCAGTCCCCCCATCCTCAGTCTTTCCTCTCAGCCAAAGCCCCCCCGATTCTCAGCGATATCGTCTTCATCCTCCCATCTCAGCCTTCCTTTCATCTACAGCACACTCTCAGACTCCCCTATGCCCCACTCAGCCTTTTCTCATCCTTAATTCTTTCTAAGTTCTCTCCTTCATCCTCAGTCTCCTCCATCCTCAGCCACCCCCACCCCCTCCTAAGTCTTCTGTCACCCTTAACTAATCCTCAGCCTCCCCTCATCCCCCAGGCTCCCCTCACACCTCCTGTCGCCCTACCCCTCCCCATTTCTGTAAGCCTAGCCAGGCCCTCTCCATGCCATGCTGGCAAGGGTCTGAATCCTGTCATGGTTCAGCACTGTCTTTGTAGACCTATACAGCCACATTGGTTGCAAGTCAAAGGTTGTATTTGTAGTAATAAAAGGATGAAATGCAAGCTCAGGTGCAGGGTTACTGAATCACAGGCAGAGTTTCGCATCATGGAGGGGGACTTGGGACAAGGGCCTGGAGTCACAGGCAGGATAGGGGGGAATGGCTTCCCACTGCCAGAGGGCAGATTTAGATGGGATAGTGGGAAATCAGTGTTCTCTGTGTGGTGAGGCCTTGGCCAGAGGTTGCCCAGAGAAGCTGTGGCTGGCCCATCCCTGGCAGCGTCCAAGGCCAGGTTGGACATTGGACCTTGGAGCAACCTGGGATAGTGGAAGGTGTCTCTGCCATGTCAAGAGGTGGAATAGGATGAGCTTTAAGGTCTCTTCCAGCCCAAACCAGTCTGAGATTCTGCTCACCTTTGCAGACAGAGACCTGTGACTGTTCATGAGGCTTTTCCCAAACCTTGCAGGTTGCTCTGCTGACATGTATTAAGTTTGTCCATAAACATCACCCCTGCCTTTTTACAGCGTAATATCTGGGACATGAGCAAAGTAAATAGTATTTATTAATAGATTGCTGTGGGCTCCAGGTAATCTCAGAATTACTGAGGTTGGAAAGACCTCTCAGACCATCAAGTCCAACCTGTGACCCATTGTCAACCTGTGACCCCACCTCGTCAACCAGACCAGAGCACTGAGTGCCATGTCCAGTCGTTCCTTGAACACCTCCAGGGATGGGAACTCCACCAGCTTCCTGGGCAGCCCCTTCCAATGCCTGACAGTCCTTTCTGTGGAGAAGTTCCTTGATAGCCTCTTGACCCTCTCTAGGCACAACTTGAAGCTGTGTCCTTAATCCTGTGCAATAGGGATTGCCAAGCCCTGTGGGGCTGTTGGTGTCCCCCCTTGTTCTGGCCGCTTTGCTGCTGGTCACCCTGTGGTCCTCCTGTTATCCAGCCCCTGCGAGCTGCTATCCTGGGGTCAGGCTGGCTCCCTATGAACTGTTGGCACAGAGAAAAGGCCCCTTTGTTCATTTAAAGTGTTGTGGCCTCTGATTCCAGTGGTTATCCAGCTGTCAGGAGAGTTGCAGGGTGCCGTGGGGCTTGGAGGGAGGACTCACCCCTCTCCCAGGCAGCCAGAGCTGGTGTCCTGGACCCCTGGGGAAAGTGAAGTTTTGCCCTCTGCTCTCCTCATCTCTGAGCAATTTCTGGTGCTGTCAGGAGCAGGAACCCAACCTTATCCACATGTCATTTCCCTATAGCCAGGGCTCCCCTCAGAGTAAGGGAAACAATTAACAATAATGTTATGCTTGTAGATAAGTGCCAGATTAACAGTGAAATAATCTCTTCTCCAATTCTTTATGAGGTCAAGCAGTGCCAGGGCTGGGGGTATTTTGCGTCAGCTCTGAGGGAGTTTGGAGGAGCTGACACACGGGCTGGCTGTCTTGGGATCAAAGATGTTCTCTCGTTTAAAAGCTGCTCAGAAAAGCTTGGAGAGTAGTTTTAAAGGAAGATTAGGAACCCTGAAGATAACAGTTAGTGAGGTTAAAGAGGGAAGCATTCTATGATTGGGGGTCTCATTAACAAGGCTTCAAGAAAAAAAGCAGCCATGATTTGTAGATTGAATTTCCTTGATTTTATTGATAAGGGAAGCCCACTTTACCTAATCCATTTAGATTTCCAAAAAGCCTTTTAATGAGATCACTCTCAGAGAGTTAACAAAGGGAGAGAGTTAGGATGTTTTATTCATAGCAGAGGAGATAAAAATCTGCACAGGAGATGAAAGAACAAAACAACAAAAAATCCCTGAGAAAAACAATGTGAGTTGCTTTTCATCTTGGCATCTTTGAGAAGAGTGTGCCTGGAACCTCTTCCTGATGCAGGAAAGAGTGGAAGGAAAAGTAACTGTTGAATTATTGAATGCAGTTAGGGCGAAGGGAGTTGTAATGACGTGAGACCATGTGCAGGCATGGCAGACAAACAGGAGGTGATGAAGGATAAAATACACTCCCCTGCTTCCTGAGGCCATGTGGGTTTGGGACCTGAATGTAGCTGTCACTGGGGACACTCAGTGGTGACACTTGGGTGGGGTCCTGGTGCCTTGGCAACAACCTAGCGAGCCAAGGTACAAAAGCAGAACCAACATTGAGTGTGACCTGTGCACACAGGAGTTCCCTTGGACAGGGGCAAGGCTGGCTGTGGAGGCGGAGGTTTGGTAGGTTGTGAACATGAGGAGCCTTGGGAGAACACTCGGGGAGAGGGACGGCCAATTAGAGATCGTTTCTTCAGGAAGAAAACACCTTGTAGCAAAGCCTGCAGCACAGCGAGGGGCGTTTATCACCCCTCACTAGAAGAGGTCTGTAAAGTGGGGAAGTGGCAGGTCAGGGGTGATAACCTCATATGCAGGAGTTGGAAGCTGTAGGGGATCCTCAGGAACAGAAACATGATATTCCGAGTGAAATTGGAAATGCTCATCAATGCTCCTGCCTGACAGAAACACTGAGCTTGCCATGGTGCTCAGATTTGTGACCTGCATGCTGTTGTAGGCTGATTTTTACATTTTCTGATTTTTGGCAGTGTAGGAGTTAAATCACCTGAGTGCTTGGCTGGAGGATCTCGATACAAAATGAAAGAAACCAAACAACTTTGTTATTTTGTGCTCTGAAATTACCTACAGTGACAACAGAAGTTAGTGGCATCTTAAAGCTCACCTAATTTAGGAGTTTGGTTTAGGATTGCAAGGCTCCAGTTCTTGGCAGAGGTTTTGAACCCCAAATTAAGGCTCCCCTGGCAGGTACTGACAGCCTGTGCTGCAGGAAGGTGCTTCTGTGCAAAGTTTTCCTGGCTGCTCTGTGATGTTGGAGCAAGAATTGTGGGTGCTATACATCTGACAGGATCTCTGTTTTGTTTGAATGGACTTCAAAGATCCAGGATGCATCAGGAAAAACCTTTCCAGCTCAGCAAAGATGACTTTGAAGTCTCACTTAAATAAGCAGAACTAATGAAAAGGGTTAGTGATTCAAGAAAAAGTGTTTTGTGCCAACTGGAAGCTGAGTCTCGTGGAATTTGCTACCTCAATTCTCTATAGTTCAAGAGAAGAATGAGGTCAGGGATTTAAAGCTATTTACACTACGTAAATAGTGTAGGGCAGAGCTGGAATTCTGCATGAGTTTTTCATGATGGAATTATGTTTCTCTACCTTGTGTGAGGAGTTCAGGCATTTCTCTGTATTTGGTACTTCCCACTCCAGGGTAGTGGGCCAGGATACTCTGGCAAAGGTTGAGTTTGTTTTGCTGTAATATTCTTGGTTTTTTGTTGCTGCCTGCTCAGTGAGCTGAATGTGAGATGGTATAGCCACCAGGCTCAATCTTTACCCCAGTTATACCAGTGCCAAGGTGCTGGATCCATCCCACTCACTTACATGGTTTTCATCTCTATTTTTCTTTGCAGTCCCTGGAGGATAGTGGATGATTGTGGAGGGGCTTTCACCATGGGGGCCATAGGAGGGGGCATTTTCCAGGCTATCAAAGGCTTCCGAAATTCCCCAGTGGTGAGTAAAATCCTCTGAAGGTGCATTGACTGCAGTCTTGCCTCCACTGTCCTTCCCCAAGGAGTGTGGCAGTGAAGGGGAAGGAGAATAAATCCCTGTGCAGGGAGCAAGGCTGATTAAAGACCTGTACATTGTTAAGCCAGACCATGAGAATCTGTCTTGGCTCAAGATCTGTGGGGTTTCATCTTTTGGGATAAAATTGCTGCTTCCCCGTTTGCTGTGGTGGTTGCGATGGGGACACTGGTTACTTGTTCCTCCATAACTGATGAACATTTCCCTCAGGATGGGGAAGTGCAGCAGGAAAGATCCATCTGCCTGTGGCTCTTTCTGCATGGAGGGACATGAAGCCTAGGCTCTCCTTCCTCTCCTGGCTTTTCCCTTTCTTTTAAAACATGGAACGAATCAAAGAAAGACTCTTTTTCTCCTTCAGATTTATATTAAAGGGTATATTTTTCTTTAATTACTCTCTTATTTAATCATTGCCCTTTTTCTTAACTCGATTTTTTAATGCTCAGGTTTGGTTTCAATACAGGAGTGAGTAAACATGGAAGTGAAGTTTTGCTGATACAAGTCAGTTTTCACTTTTGGAATATCTGCTGCAAAATTTTGGCTATAAACCCCTTGCAGACATTCGATAAATTAAGATCCAATTGCTGCTTGAACATTTGTTTTAAAAATTCTCTGACTTCATAAATAAGGTGGTTTTTATGTTACTCTGAGAATAAGCTGTTGATTTGAGGTGAGTTTAATAAATAACTGTTTCCAAACTAGTCAGATCCTGCAGACACTTCCCTTGAAAAGGAATGTGCTTAATTAGATTCTTAATTTTGCTTAAGACTTGCTAAATATACCTGTCCCCACTTCTGAGTGTTTATAACAAAAATAAAACTTGGTAGATATTCTTTAAACTGTGTTAAAGTGTAGGAGAATGTGTAATTGTTCTGTGGGGTCCTGGGTGATATGTTAAGTATTGGACTCTGGAAGGCTCAGCATGACTTAGCTTCTCTTGGCTACAAAGACACCTACAGTTCTACCTGCAGGAATGACTAAACAAAAGACATCTAGTGGGATTGCCCATCAGATAGGAAGAAAAAATTATACATGTGAAAAATCACTGCTTATCCTGCTAAAATGTTACTGTAATGTGTTCTTCATTCCCACTGGGCCAGTCAGACTGTGAACCCAAATTGTTTCCTCCCTGGTGACTGTAATTCCCATCCATACCTGACAGGAATATTGTATGGGAGTGATAAATAGTGAAATGGGTGTAGAGCACACTTTGTCTCATCTCCTTACAGCAGCTGAGGGGGCTCTGAAATGTGTTGGGACTGTGGCAGATTTTTGCGATATAATATAGACTCAGCTAGGCTGTAAGATTTTACTGCTTTATTTTAACTGAATTATCTTATTTTAGGGTGTAAACCACCGGCTGCGGGGCAGTTTGACAGCCATTAAAACCAGAGCTCCACAACTGGGAGGTAATGAATTTTGGGGTTTTGTTGCACAGAATTGACTGTTGTTAGATAACAGAGTTTGGGAATGTAACATGGTGCAGCTGCACTGACACCTGCGCTGAGTCTCAGCAGGTTTATTGGCCCAAGCAATGGGTTCAGTTCTGATATATCCAAAACACAGTTCTGATGTATCCAAAATGAGTTTGTCTGGGGAGGAAACAGTCTATGTTCCTGGAGTGATAAGCCAGCAGTAATAACTGGTCATATCTTAAACAGCAGAGCTCCCTGGAGCCTCTTCATGGCGTGAAGGGGGTTAAGATAAAACTAACTCATTACAAGAAGTGATCCAGCTTGGATCAAAACCAGAACCTGGGCATGTCCATGCATGTGCTGTAGAATGCCGAGCTCCTGAGGCCACAGGAGCAGGGTTGGGTGAGGTGTGAGGTGTGACATGACTCTGCATCATTGTCTGTGAGGAAATATGTTCAAAAGGGATTAAATCTGGAAGTTCCCTTAGCTCATCTGACTTTATTAGGATGAAAGTTCCGTTATAATCATAGTTTGATAAATTTTCTGTAGTTAATTGTAGATTAGTGACATGATATATAAAATGAGGGGAGAGGGGGATGATGACATGTCAAATTGGAAATCTTCCTGTATTGATTTTAACCTGTATTTGGCTCTTTATGAGTTTGAGTTTACTTCATGTCTGAAAGGGAGCACAGTAACACCACAGCATCTGTTGTGCAGCACAACTGGCTTCTCTGCTCTCTCCAAAGTGGCTTTGGTTTGATTTGGAACAGGGAGCTTTGCTGTCTGGGGAGGTCTCTTCTCCATGATTGACTGCAGTATGGTCAGAATGAGAGGGAAGGAAGATCCCTGGAATTCCATCACGAGCGGAGCCCTGACTGGAGCCATTTTAGCTGCAAGAAGTAAGAAACTGGGGATATCAGTTGAAAATCTCCTATTCTCTAAATGTATAGTTCTCATTGTCATAACAAAGCAACAGTCTGTGACACCCATATTGGAATTTTGCTTTGTTATAGCAAAGCAACAGTATGTGACACCCAAATTGGAATTTGATGTCTCAGATGCTGAAAAATAATCTGAAACTTTTCTCCTGTGCTTAGGAAAGTAATAATCAGGCTCCCAAATCTTTCTGCTGTTCCTTGAAGGGAGAGTGGGGGCAGTTGCCCAGTAATTATCCTTTAATGCAGCTTAATGGACGCAAAATTACTGCTCTGAGTCTGCTTTAGGAGAGATTAAGAGGGTGGTGAGGCCCTAACACAGGTTACCCAGAGCAGCTGTGGCTGTCCCACCCCTGGAAGTGTCCAAGGCCAGGTTGAATGGGGCTTGAAGCATTCTGGGATAGTGGAAGGTGTGCCTGCCCATGGCAGGGGATGAAACAAAATGATCTTCAGGGTCCCTTCCAGCCCAAACCATCCTGGGATTCAATGAATTCTAACATGTAGCAAAGAAATTAAGTGTTGGTTTGTTCTTTTCATTTCCAGATGGCCCTGTTGCCATGGTCGGATCTGCTGCGATGGGAGGAATTCTCCTGGCCCTGATTGAAGGAGCTGGAATTCTGCTGACAAGATTTGCCTCCACACAGTTCCCAAATGGTAAGGAGCCAGCATAGGATGTGTCACAAGGGTTTGCTTTGCTGATGTGCCCCTGGCAGTCATCTTCTTATCCCAGAGTGAATCTGCACTGCCCTGCCAGCTCCTAAGGCTGTGGAAAATTGTGGAAAAGAGGAACTGCAGGTGCTGATGACATGAGATTATCATCAGCTGCTTCCTGCTGGGAGACTGGAGGTGGCATGGCTGAGAGCAGGGATGTCCCTGGTGTCCCTGGCTTCTGCCACACACCTGGCACAGAGTGGCAGAAGAGTTTTACTCAGGGGTGGGACACAATAGTTTGAGGGAATGGCAGGCAGCAAGTTGTGGAAAAGAGGGGTGGTTCTGGCAGGCCGTGGTCTGTGTGGGTAACCCTGGGTAAATGAGAAGATGAAGACCTGGCAGGTACAGATACACGATTTCCAAAAAGGGTGATGGTGATTCTCTTTTAAAGTGCTTTTATATATACATTCCTTTTCTCTTTCCCAAGTAAAATGCAAGCAGAGCCTCTCACTGAGTCACAAACTGTTGTGTGAATGCTTCCTGTGGAAAATCCTAAATGCCTCTGTCACAGAATCCCAGACTGGTTTGGGGTGGCAGGGACCTGAAAGCCCATCTCATTCTACCTACTGCCATAGGTAGGGACACGTTCCACTATCCCAGGTTGCTCCAACCTGGGCTTGGACACTGCCAGGGATGGGACAGCCACAGCTGCTCTAGGCAGCCTGGGCCAGGGCCTCACTACTGTCACAGGGAAGAATTCTGTCCCAATATCCCATCTAACCCTGCCCTCTGTCAGTTGGAAGACATTCCCCCCTGTTCTGTGACTCCAGGCCATTGTCTCAAGTCCTTCTCCAGCTCTCTTGGAGCCCTNGCCCATCTCATTCTACCTACTGCCATAGGTAGGGACACGTTCCACTATCCCAGGTTGCTCCAACCTGGGCTTGGACACTGCCAGGGATGGGACAGCCACAGCTGCTCTAGGCAGCCTGGGCCAGGGCCTCACTACTGTCACAGGGAAGAATTCTGTCCCAATATCCCATCTAACCCTGCCCTCTGTCAGTTGGAAGACATTCCCCCCTGTTCTGTGACTCCAGGCCATTGTCTCAAGTCCTTCTCCAGCTCTCTTGGAGCCCTTTCAGGCACTGGAAGGGGCTCTAAGCCTTCTGCTCTCCAGACTTAACACTGCCAGCTCTTCCAGCCTTTCATCATAGGAGAAATGCTCCACATTATTTTGGGAAGAACACAAACCACTAGTGTTGGATGAGTAACAGGTCACTAATTCCCAAGTGAATCCTCTCCTGGGTTTGTTCACCAATATTCTTCATCCAGCCTAAACTATGACAATTTCTGTTCTTTAAAGATGCTTGAAAATTAATCTGCCTTGGAGAAAGCGTATCATCTGTCCATGACAATTAATTCTCTCTATATTGTCCCACCACAACTGTGTTGCTCCCTCCAGCATCAGGCAGTGGATCAGGAAGCTGACTCCACACTTGTTCCGTTTCTGCTTTATTGTAGGGCAAGTCACCGTAGTTAAACCTTTCCAGAGGGGCCAAGGTCACTTCAAAGGCACTAATGTGCAAGTTTCCAGCTCCTTTAGATGACTGGAAAGGTTTCCCTCTCCCTCCTCTGGTCCATTTCCCTGTTAGAAAACCTTGTCTAGTGCAAGGTGTTGTTGCAGCATGTGTTTCCAATAATATTTCTATTAAGTTTAGTTATAGCAGTTAGTTTAGTACCCCCCCATTCTTAATAGGTTATCCCTTCTTCCCTATGTTTTTAGTCTTACTCTACATGCCAATCTCTTCCCAGACCTGCATCCTTTTCCAGAAGCTTCAATGTCATTCATGCATCCTTAGCACCCTATTGGTTTACCCGAGTTACTCTCTGCCTCTGTAATCTCTCAGTGGTTTATGTATTGCATCCTCCTATTGTACCCGCCCTTGTTTATAAGCTCTTGGCTTGCGCCTTGGGCCAGCCTTCTGTCCATGACTCCTTCAGAGGAATAAAGTGCTCTGGAACTCACACAGGAGGTCTCTCCCTGCTTCCTTGCCTCTGACCTTTGGCGCAGTTCCCTACTCCCTCCACGCAGTCCGCTGCCCTGTGTCACGAAACAAGTGCGCTCCACGGCCGCACGCGGGATCAGCCAGCTTCCAGGGAGCGGACCCAGCTTACTGCAGTGTCGGCTGAGAGCTAGCATGAGACAGCGCGCCGTAGCAAGGTGTCCCTGCCCATGGCAGAGGGGGGAGCAAGATGAGCTTTAAGGTCCCTTCCAAGCCAAATCATTCCACAATTCCATGATTCTATGAAACTCTGAGAGAAGTGTTTTTTCTTTGGACTAGCTTGCACAGTGTACTTTTCCTAAAAGAGAGCTGAAGAGGGGCTTTGGACAAGGTCCTGGAGGGACAGGACAAGGGGAATAGCTTCCCACTGCCAGAAGGTGGGGTGAGATGGGATATTGGGAAGAAATTCTTCCCTGTGGGGGTGGTGAGGCCCTGGCCCAGGCTGCCCAGAGAAGCTGTGGCTGCCCCATCCACGGAAGTGTCCATGGCCAGGTTGGATGGGGCTTGGAGCAACTTGGGATAGTGGAAGGTGTCCCTGCCATGGCAGGGGGTAGAATTGGATAAGCTTTAAGGTCTCTTCCAAGCCAAACCAGTCTTTGATTCTGTGCAACTTTTGAAATTTTTTATGAAACCCAAACAATTCCATGGTTTATGATTAATTTTAAGAGGGATTTATATAAACAAAACAGCTGTGAATTCTGTTAATAGGGAGAATCTCCTGCATTTTGGTATTTATTTGCTTTTTCCCCTGTCTCTGCTCCAGGCCCACAGTTGTCAGAGGATCCATCCCAGCTCCAGCCACCTCCGTTCAATGACTACCGACAGTACCAATGATGGTCCCCGACCACCTCCTCCTTCTCCTTCTCTTCCTCCTCTTTCTCTTCCTTCCCTGTTCCTGAGTGGTTCCACCTGGAGGATGCGGAGCGGGTTTGTACTTACACCAGTGTTTGTCCCTTACACACCATGCCAGGAGGACCTGCAGCATTGCTCAATGTCAAACTGCTCACAAGAACTTTTAGAAAAGAAAATCTATTTATTCCTGATATATTGCATTGCTGTAATGTTACACGTCTGGTAGAATACAAGAAGGTTTGAGACAAGGACCAAACGGAGTCTTGTCATCCTTTGGATACAGACTGCAGTGAAAGTCTTGGAGTCTCCTCTGGGATGTTGCACCTGCGGTGAATGCAGCTGGAACGTAGCCTCTTCCCTGTTGGATTTAGGTTATGGGGTTGGAGGGGGAAGCATTCCACCTGCTGCCAGCACAGTCTCCTGCTTTTCATCTCAGATCCTGGCCTGAGCAGTTATCACACCTGCTCTGCGATTTTGTCCTTAATCTCCAGCTGTAGAAGCCTTTCCCTCCTACCAGCAGTCACAAAATCCTATCCAGTGAAGTTTTCTGTTTTAACTTATTAATTCATTGACGCCATTGCTTGCTGGCAGTTCCTGATACAGTATCGAGCTGGGGGAATTTCCAAAGCTGGGCCACATCCAAACAGCTCAGCAAAAGGATACCCCCACCTCTGAGGGATGGCAGGGACAGGTGGCACAGGGGCTGTAGTGGCTCTGCCTACACTCTTTCACCTGTAGGTCAGGCAATGGCTATCAGCTGCCTGAGCTGGCCTTCACTGTGCTGACCTCTGCCCCTCCAAGCCCTGCCAATCACTGTCCCCTGTGAAGAAGAAGCCTCTGACTGGGGCATCGTCCTGCACTGCCTCTACCCTAGACAGGCTGTGACACCTCTCCTGCCCTGCTGAGCCCCAAGGGAAGTCACAGCCCCGGAGCTGTCACCAACCACGGCCGAGTTTCCTGCCCTGTCATTACCACAATACCCCTGGTTTTATTCTAGCCCAGTCCAGAGTCCACTGCAGCTGGAGGGATCCCACTGCCCCAGGGCACTCCTGCCCTGCTCCTGGGGTGCCCAGAGCCCTCTCTTCCCCCACCCCAAAAACAGACACGGACACAGTGGTGACACTGAACTATTGACCTTTTTATTTCAATCGGCTACAGCAGCTCTACATTCCCTACAACACTGTCCTTCCTCCCTCCTCCTGACAGTGAGGAAGCTGAGGACTGCGGTGACAGCGCGTTGTCTTAAAGCTTAGTATTAAATATTAAATATTCTTTCATTTATGTTTACATTACTCTGTCAAGAAAAACAGAACAAAACAAAAAGGACAATTAAAACTTTAAATTACATGAGCGTGTGCCTGTGCCTGGGGCTGCCCCAGCCACGCACTGCTGTGGGGGATATGCAAAACTCCGGGTGCGTGAGGAGCAGGATGTGCTCAGCTGTGTGGGAGCAGGGAGCTGTTCCCTGTGCAGCTAAAACACTGTCTGGAGGAGTCAGGAGCCCCCCTGCAGCCCCAGCACAGTGTCTGGGGAAGGGGAAAGGGGGTGAGGATTTGGTCAACAACTTTGCTAAAGGATTTATGCATTTCTTATCTTTTTGTTTCTTAAAAAAAAAACCAAAACAACAAACCAACAACCCCAAATGGTTTTGAGTCTTCCTTTGATTTTAGCAAAGACGAGTTTAAAAAGCACTTAGGAAGCTTGTACTAAAACCAGGCGCTCTCAGAGGAGAGAGTCATCTGTGCAACCCCCTTCCAGGCCGTAGCGGAATTCCTGCAGGTTGGACACCCCATAGAAGTGGACAAAGGCTGCAGCCACCACCAGCACATGGAAGATTTGATGAGACTGGAACTGCAGGGAAGTAAAAAAGCCTTTAGACCAGACCAAGGGGGACAGCAACTTCATCACCACCTCCTCCTCCTCTTCCTTCTCACTTCTCCATGGCTGTCCTCTGTGCTCTGCTCCCCACCCTGCTGCACTCAGCAGCGATTTCCCCCCTGTACTTCACCCTGTCCACGCACAGAACCCATTCAAGGTCTGCCTGCCAGCATGTGCTGAGGCACAGATGGACACCCCCAGCCTCCCGCCCCTCAATGCCCCCTCCCCTGACCCCAGAGCTGCCCCCAGACAACCCATTCACCCCTACACTCACCCAGATGTCGAACTTGCCCGGGAAGAAGCGCTCAGGAATGCGGGCAGCGTAGAGCCCAGCACCCGTGATGTACATCACAGCCATGAGGAAGAACCAGCCCATCTGCCCCACTGTGGTGGCCTTCACAAAGCCCTCAGCAATGGTGAAGTGCATGGTGGGCACAACCCCGCTCAGTCCCAGCCCCAGGAACACGCCTGCAGCCCAGAGAGGAGGTCAGGGAAAAGAGCTCAGTGTGGAGGGGGAGCTGCTCCTCCCACCAACTCCCCTTAATCCCTCATCCTGTGCTAGGGAAGCAGCTTTTCTTCACTGAATTCATAGAATATCTTGAGGTGGAAAGGACCCATAAGGGTCATTGTGTCCAACTCTTGGCCCTGCACTGGAGACCCCCAAACAATCTCACCCTGTGCCTGAAAGCATTGTTCAAACACTTAAACTTCTCCAATCCTCATGATTATCCTTCACAAAATGAGGGACCCACATCCCAGGCAAACTGCCCCTGTGCTCACTGGGTAGAACCCACCCAGTGTTTCTTATGCAGGGCTGCAGCAGCTCCCGCTCCTGGCTGTGGGAATGGACATTTTGGAAGGTGCCAGTCTTTTGGATCGCACCAGGAACACACCCACCCCTTCCAGGAAAGTAATTTCTTGCAGCTCCTGAGGAAGGAGCTCAGCAACAGCTGAGAGGCTCTGGGTGGCACTTGGCTGGATTCTGCTCATTCTAGGGACACAGGATGCAGTAGGGAGGAGCCATGGGGACGTGAGTTCTGCCTGTCCCCGGCTATCATCTGAGGGCTCTCAGGTGGCCTCTGTCTCAGCATGGTCTTTCCTCACTCATGTAGCCAGGACAGTGCTCTGAGAGACATTTGCTTCAGGACTCCTGGGAGTTGGGGAGGGACGTGTCTCCTGGTGCAAGGCAGATGAGACCTGCCATTAAAATTGGAGTTAATTGGGGTGCGGGGCTGGAGGCAGCCCCTCACTCCACGCCCAGGAAGGCAGGGACCAGCCAGGGTGTTCCTGGCAAGGAAGAGCTCAGGAATGCCTTCCTCCTTTGCCCCAGCTGTAGGTTCCTGCTGCTTAACTGCTTCCCAGAGAAGGCAAAAAGGCACAGCCTCAGCCTGCCCAAGGCTATTTTTAAACTCCAAACCTCAGGCTCTGCTCAGGAGATGAATCCCCAGCACAGCAAGAGATAGCAGAAGGCTGCTCCTTGCAGTGCTGTGCTGCTCTGCTCAGGGGGAATGAATCCTCCAGATGCCAGAGCTTCTCCCAAATGGGATCTGGCCAAAGTGCCTCCCAGAACTCGGGGGAGGAGGGAGCTCCTACCTGCTCTGGTCTGCCTGTGCTTGGGGGTAGCAAATCGGTCCCACTGTGCCACAATGATGGCAGAGATACCCAAGACACAGACGATGGAGAGGTAGATGAGTCTTGGCTGTGGGGAGCAGTAGAACGAGTAGTAGAGCCACGGGACAAAGCTCCCCATGATCAGCAGTGCAATTCCTGAATAATCCAACCTGCAGCCAAGGTCCAACAACAGAGAGCCACAGGTGAGCCCCAAAATCCATCCCCTCCACGTGTGGGAACTCTCCAGCCTGCACCTGAGTGGAGTCACTGGGCAGAAGGGGTGTGCTGAGGTCCCATCAGGGCAGGTGTGACAGGAGAAAGGGCCTGGGCACAGTGGGAATGCTGGGGAGGGGCAAGAGGTGGCTGGAGCTCAAACCACTGGGAACAAATCCCTGTGCACATGGATCTGTGATCCTCCACTCATCTCACCACCGAAACATGGCCCCTGCACTGCCCCCATTGCCTTCCAAGGAACACAAGGGTATTCCTACTGGATTTGTTCTGGAGACAGGATCTCATGGGATCTCTGGGGGTTGTGCAAAGGGGATAGGAAGGATTCCCAGCAAGCAGCACCAAATAAATGCCTTTAACAGCCATGTGGGAGCAGAATGTCACTTGAGAGCTTCACTGCAAAGGCTGATGGGAGCTTGACTCTTGGAGCAGCCCAGGAAGAGATACAAACCACTGGCCAGCCTTCTCACTCTGCTGGGAATCCTATTTGTGTTCCTTCTTTCCATTTGGTTTCAGTCCAAACTGAATCCAAACCAGAGGTTTTTAAAAGCATCCAGTAAACTGGGACCTGCCAAACTGGCCCCCAGCTGCCCAGTGAGAGCAAGACCCTGCCTCAATTCACTGCTACAAGAGATACAGAGCCTTTTCCCTTGGGAGGACAGAGGCCATTCCCTTGGGAGCCAGGATCCTGTTCCCTTGGAAGCTGCAGGATCTATATCATGCACCTGAGACCCCCGACCTGGCACGTTTAAGGTGCTCAGGCAGAACCCTCCAGAACCCTGTTATGGTTTCCCTCAGTTCCATGCCGGATTGGGTGGATGCTCCCTTCCCCCAGGGATAAAACATCTGGGAATACAATGCTTTCCAAGAGAAGTGCTACAAAAACAAAAAACCTCCCAGGAGACCACACAACCACACTCATGCTGACTCACTTCGAAAAAGTCCGCGAGACCTTCTCTGAGTGACAGTAGACAGTGTGGAAAAGCCAGGAGAAGCTGAGGCACAACACTGCTCCCAGGAAGAACATGCCAAACACCACCTTCTCTTGGAGAGGAGCCATAAAGTACATGTTGGGCCGCAGCATGGTCAAGATCCCCAGACAGAGGAACAGAACAAACCCTGCAGGAACACATGGAGAGGGAAGTCAGGGGGACAGTGGGGGATTTCAGCAGAGCCAGGATAAGAACAGCCCTGGCCATGCTCCTGAAGGTCCTGTACGTATCCCAGGGGTGCTCAGTAACCCACAGTGGGTCCTTGGCTAAGGCCTTTGTTCATGCAAACAAGAAGGGCTGGGTTCAGGGGAAGGGACAGGCATAAGGCAAAGAGCTACTGAGTTTCATGGGCTCGTGGAATCACAGACTGGTTTAGGCGGGAAAGGACCTTAAAACTCAATACATTCCACCCTCTGCCATGGGCAGGGACACTTTCCACTAGCTCAGGTTGCTCCAAGCCCCATCCAACCTGGCTGTGGACACTTCCAAGGATAGGGCAGCCACAGCTTCTCTGGGCAGCCTGGGCCAGGGCCTCAGCACCCTCATAGGGAAGAATTTCTTCCACTCTCCCATCTAACCCTGCCCTCTGAGAGTGAGAAGCCATTCCCCCTTGTCCTGTGACTCCTGGCCCTTGTCCAACGTCCCTCTCCAGCTCTCCTGAAGCCTCTGACCCCTCCAGGGTCTCCCTGGAGCCTTCTCTTCTCCAGGCTAAGTATTCTCGGCATTCCCAGCCCAGCTCCAGAGCAGAAGAGCTCCAGCCCTCAGAGCATCTCTGTGGCCTCCTCTGGACTCATTTCAGAGGAACATCCTCTGAGGCTCCCATTTTGCCCAGGACACATTTCGTTGTCCTACTCCTGCAGTGGCTGAGCCCAGCCCTGGTCCCACTTTCCAAGGGGCTCCAGGAGCTCCAGGCACTCTGTCTGATCCTCCTGCATGCACAGGACCCACACAGGGAGCCCTGGGCATGGAGAGGACCCAGCACCGAGCCCATTCTGACCCTAATGCAGGGTCTGAGCCCCTCCAGCCCTAGGGCTCCCCCTTCCCCACAGTCACCCAGCAGGTGTGTCCAGATGTTGCCTGTCTCAGTGTGTATCCGGAAGATGCTCCGGAAGCAGGCACGGAAGGAAGGCATGGGGGGGCGGTGTCCGTGCAGGAGGTAATCGTTGTCCTTCAGCCAGTCGGGCAGGACGTCATACGGGATCACACGCCAGCGTCCTTCCCACACCTGCAACACACCAAGGGGATCAGGGCAGCCTAGAGATCCAAATCCACAGGGAACAGCCCAGCCCTGGGATGCTCCTTGGGGAGAGAGTTTGGCTTCTCCAATATCACGTGCCCTGTGGGACCCTGTAAGCCACCCACCCACATCCTGCACTTTGCTCCCCATAACCCCCCGGAGAGTGATTCCCAGTCCCCCCAGGGAGTGATTTTACTCCCACCTCAGTTCCCACAAGGATTGACTCCCAGCCTCAAAACAGCTGTGAATTCTGTTAATAGGAAGAACCTGCTGCACTCACTCCTCAAAGGGAGTGATTCCAGGACCCCCAAGAGGTCAGGTGATTAATACCCTTAGCTTTGACCCTTCCACACTCACAAACTGTTCCCTGCAGTGGGAATTCCCGTTTGATCAGGGAAAGAAGCACAAGAGCCACAATGACTGCAGGAACCGGCTAGCACTTGGGCCCCCGGGCCCCATTCCAGGCCTGCAGGAACACTGGAATTGCTCCCAGGTTCTCACCCACCATGGTTTGGCCAACCCCCATCCTGGCCACCTCCTTCCTGGGGATGCTGCTGGGAGCAGCCCAGCAGAGCTGCGGCCAGCTGCGGCCACGTGGAGCTTTATGTGGACACATCCTGTCACCCCGAACCTGGGCTTTTACTCATCTGCTCCAAAATCAAAACTGGGGGATCACTACAGGCTCCAATACCTTGTACACGAACTCTTCCATCTTCTCCATGGCATGGTGAGCCTGCAGGGGCAGGGTCAGCACCCGCACCACCTCCTCCTCCTCCTCGCGGGCCACTGGGCACGGCGGGTCCTCGGCCTGCAGGGAGAAGGGCCGGGAGGAAATCATTCCAGTCCCCGGGACAGGAATCATCCCTGCCCTTCGGAGAGCACCTGGGGCTTCATCCCTCCGAGGGGACGGGCAGGACCCACCAGTCACCCTCGTTTATGCAACACACTGCTGCCTCACCCATCCTGGGCGTGCTAATCCCACATCTATCCTGTCGAAAAGCGGGATTAGCACCAGGGATTTTCATCCCTACAACCAAAACTGGAACGGCCGCTCGGCCCAGCCGGGAGACCCGAGCCGGCCCACCTGAGCAGAGGCGGCTCCGAGCTGGGAACGCTCTGGGTCCCGGCACAACTCCCGCTCTTCTCAGCCGGGAAGGGGTTCGGGAAGGTGATTCCCTATCCTGTGGAAATGCTGGGGCAGTGGAAACACCCTGGGAACACCTGGCACATGCACAGCGATCCCGGTGACATCCCTGCGAAAGACTATTCCGGCTCCACGCCTGCTCGGCAAGAGCAGAGTTTGGGCCGGCTCGGAACACGGACTGGCCCGAGGAACAACACGGAGCCGTACACCTCTAGCTATTAATGGGATAACGGGCAGATTCTCGGGATAGTCCGCGAGCACGGAGAGAGGAGACTGAGCCAGGCTCTGGATCCCCTCGCGCCCGGGGGCCCCGGAGGAGCTCACACTGGCCGCGCCGGTGGCTCCTTGGTCTCCCTTCTCTTCTAGGAGCGGCCCCAGCTCGGCGAGCTCCAGGTGCGCCCGTTCCCTCTCCCGATCTCGGTCCCGGCCGGTGGCCGCAAGCCCGCTGCCCGCCCCGGCGGGGGCCTTGCGGGACGCCATCGGGGCGGCGGGTGCGTGCGGCTCCGAGGCAGCCAGTGAAGGTCCCTCCGCGTCCTTCTGCCGCCGCGCTGGGGGAGGAAGAAGCACAGTTACCGGGACCGAGGGCACCGGCGGCAGGGCTCTCCCCGGTGGTCTGGAAGCAGCGGACGCCCCCCTTCCCCCGCCCGTCCCTCACCGGCCGCTACATCCCGCGGGCGGCGGCGGCACCGGAAGCAACGCTGAGGGAACGGGAACGCACAGCGCTACTTCCGGCCTCGGGGCCGCGCCCTCACCATGGCCCCGGCCTGGAAAGAGCGCTCTATGATTGGTCAAAGTTACTGTCTGTCTCTCTTTTCTCCCGCCCCACCGGCCGCTGCCCGCTGCGATTGGTCGAGCCGCCTCGTTCGGGTGCTGGCGGAAGGCGCTACGGCCGCGCCGCGCAGCTTTGTGACTGCGCGCTCTGTTGCCCCCTGCTGGCAGCCCGGGGGTCCCGCGGCGGGGACAGCCCGGAGAGCCGCTGGGGCTGAGGTGACGCTGACGCCGTCTTCAAGTTGAATTGTCTGCCCCCAGGATGAATTCTCTCACCTTTTGCAAACGTAACTGTCGTAATTCAACTTCTCCAACAAAAGATGCTTTAATGAAGAACTTTGTGTTCCAAGCATTGAGTAAAATCACATCACCAAAAGAAATATGTATTAGGCAGGCGAAGAATATGCTTTAGATACACAGGTTCATGTAAATTTTACTGTATTTAATCTTTTACTCCTCGGTATGCTTGATTTGTGGAAACCTCCTCTTTGTGCCTGGTGCAGAATAAATAATGTTTCCTTTCTAACGTGACTCTCTGTTTAGAGAACTCCTAAAGTGAGCAACAAAGAGGTGACAGACCATGTCATCCTTCTGGGATGTCACTGTGTCCCGACAGCCGATAGCCCCTGCAGCACCACCTGCCTGCCCAGGTTTGGTCGTTGAGGGCTTCCCCGAATGGCCACAGCAATAATCAATGGCCGAGGTCACCCCTAGCCTGCTGGGGCGTCTCATCTTTCCCTGCCCACAGGCTTAATTTCCTTGGCTGACATGAGCTGGAGACTCCCAGCCGCCGGCCACACAATGGTGGATCCTGTTCCCCATCAATCATTAATTCGCTGCTGGAAGAGATTTCTTGGGGACTGCTGGAGTGGGAAGAGGGGAGAGATTTTCCGACCTTTGTGATGTTATATAGGTGCTGGCAGCACCAGGGAAGGCTGGAGGGACCTGGGTCGCCCACTATTCCCACAGGGTGAGTGGTGTGGGGGTTGAAGGGAACACGGATTTAGAGAGGACATGGGTTTGGAGGGGACATGGAAGTTGTAGGGGACATGGGATTTGGTGAGGATACAAGGTCTGTAGGGGACATGGATTAGTAGGGGACACAAGATTTGGAGGGGGCACAGGACTGGGGACATGGGATTTGAAGGGGACATGTGGTTGGGAGGGAATATGGATTTAGAGAGGACACAGGTTTGGGGCTTTTTGAGGTGTCATGGGAGATGGTGGGGATAGAAAATGATTGGGAATTTTGGGAGGCTGTATCCCCCCACATTCTGTTGGAGCCATGGGGTCCAGAACAAGTCAAGGCTGGCTGTGGCCAGGGCTTTGCTCTTCCCTCCACAGGGACAAACGCTGCTGTGTCCCCCCTCCTGGTGTCCCCATGGGTGTCTTGAGCTGCATGAAGTACCTGATGTTCATCTTCAACATGCTGGTGTTTGTGAGTCCACCTGGGCCTTGTGGGGTGCAGGGGTGGAGGGAATCTGTGCCTGGGTAGTGACAACTACAGCTGGCTCAGGGGTGGGTGACACCAGTCCCAGGGAGGGAACCAAGGGTTGAAGCATCCCCCATTCACATGGGGTGACATTTCCATCTGGCTCAGAGGTGAGTGACACCCGTTCCCAGGGAGGAGACCAAGCCTTGGACATCCCCTGAGCCCACGATCATCTCCTGACCTCCCCCTGCAGGCTGGGGGGACATGCCTGGCAGGCATGGGAGTCTGGGTGGCTGTGGATCCGGCTGGTTTCCAGGACATCGTGGCCGCCAGGGCTGTGCTGAGTGCAGGCGCGTGGCTGCTGCTGGCCGTGGGCATCGTCCTGTCCCTGCTGGGCTTCCTGGGCTGCTGTGGGGCCCTGCGCCGAAGCCGCCCGCTTCTGCTGCTGGTGAGGGAGGGAAGATGGGTGGGAAGGGGCTGCAGGATGTGGGCAGGGAGCATTCACAGGCTGGAGGGTGGTGGGGGATGCAGGTGTTCCTGGAGGAGGAAGGAACTGGTGTTCCTCATCCTCAACATGTCCTGCCATCCACTCCCCACCTTGTGAGTCTCAATTTAGAACGCAGAGGATTTATAAAGCCACCAAGTAGCTCACCAAGCAGTCAATTCTCTCTGAAGCGACTGGCTTGTCCCACATGGCATTTCCAAGATGACCCCTCTGCTGGTGAGGGGCAGAAATGCCTATCTGAGCACCAAGACCCCCATTTCTTCAGCATCCCCAGTCCCTTGCAGACAGTGCTTGTTTTTCACCTCTGCCTTGCAGCCACAGTGGTCAGAGATGTGCCATCTGTCCCCAGGAGCTGTACAGACATCCCTGGTCTCAGGAACACAGGCCACAGGCAGGGCTGGTGCAGAGGAGGGCAGGGATAATGTGAGCAAGCTGCTTGTGGGATCAGGCTGGTCTCTGACTCCTTCACCTGCTGCCTTTCAGTTCTTCATCCTCGTCAGCCTCGTCTTTCTCACGCAGCTCACTGGGGCCGTTCTCTTCCTGGTGCACTGGAAACAGGTACCGGCACCATCCCCAGTGTCACCAGCCTCCCTCTGTCACACCATGGCTATGGCTCTCAGTCCATCAGGCAACTGGAGCTGGTGTAGGGATATCCTTCCCCTCACCTCCGTCATCAGCAGCCCAATACAAACTGCAAAGCAGGTGGGGGGGATCCACTGGGTGCCCAATTTCCCTCAAAAGGAGCTGATGCTGAGCAGAGTGGGAGAAGAACAGTCTCAGCCCTGGCACCAATTCCACAGGTCCAGCCTGAGCACTTACTGTCTGAGCTACAGAGGAACTATGGTGGGGACGAGGGTACTGAGGTATTCTCCACAGCCTGGAACACCCTCATGGTCACGGTGAGCAGCTGGGAGGCTCCTCGGGGACACACAGAATCCACAAAGGGTGACCATGGTGATGGTGTTTCCCTTCTGTTCCAGTTCTCATGCTGTGGTGTTTTAGGACCCGAAGACTTTGGGAACGGTTCCCTCTTCCAAGAGCTGCACCCAGGGATGCCATGGCCACAGGCATGCTGTGCCCGGGATGGGCTTCTGCAGGTGGGAGAGCTCTTGGGCTGGGAGCAGTGCCAGGACAGAAGCCCTGGCTACATCCACGAGCAGGTACGGCACAACTCTGCTGTGTCTGTGTCCCTGTCCCAGCCTCAGCCCTTCCCAGGCTCATGGAGCAGAGCATAAGGGACAGAAACCTGGGACATTGCCTGGCTGTGGTTCAACAGTCCAATGGCTCCCAAAGTCCTCAGCTCGTCTTGCCCCACAGGGGTCCCCTCCATATTCCCCTGCAACCTGGTCCCCCTCTGGGCTCCCTGTGGCCATGGGGAACATGAGAGAGCTCCTCCCTCCTCTCTCTGCCCCAGGGCTGCTTCTCTACCTTCGGCAGGACCCTGCAGAGGTACATCTCCCTCCCTGGGACCTGCAGCTTAGCCGTGCTGGGCATTGAGGTAATAAGGGGGGCTGGGGACAGGGCAGGCAGAACATCCACTATTTGTGGCAGGGGGATTGTTCAGTGGGCAAGGACAGCACAAATAGTTTCAAGTCTGTCTTGCGGTGCAGAGTCTGCGCCCCACTGCAGATAGGGTAGGTGAAGGAACAAGGGAAGGTTTGTTTTACTCCTCCTGGGTCTCCTTGCCCTGGTGTCCCTGTGCAGCACCAGGACAGCTGACCCAGGGCCCTCGAGGGGCACAATGATTGCCCCAGGCCAGGGTTCCTCCAGCCCCTCTCTCCTTCCAACCACAGCCAGGCCTGCCCTGGTCCAGCCCTGCTATGGGGCTGATCCTCTCCCACCTCCACCATTCCAGATCTTTGCCATGTTCTTTGCATTCTGCCTTTACTACAACTTCGACTGAGTGGGACAGGGACATGCCCGGGGCCTTGGGAGCAGCTGAGGACACAGCCTTTCCTCACCCTGCAGAGATCAGCTCATCACTGTATAAATGACTCAGACCCTGGGCAGGAATAAGTAAATAAAACTTAATTAGAACCTGTTAAACTTACAATGCAAAATGGGGACAGCACTGGGAGCACAGTAACAGTCTCTCTGCTCACCAGAGGCTCAACTCACAAAATGACGTCTTCGCCTTTTATACACTCAAGGTTGCATCAGAATTAATATTCATAAGCAGTCCTTCTATATCCTCCTGGCACTTTCCATGGTGCTTTGCCCATATATGTATACTTGGCTCCTCCTAGGGTCCATGGCCTCATTCTTATAAGTAGATTTAGTCCTCCATGCCTCTCATTGGTGGAGCCCCTCTTGCATCTTCATTGGTGGTGAGATGCTACCCTGCTAAGCC
This sequence comes from Irena cyanogastra, assembly GCA_013397155.1. Taxonomy (NCBI): domain Eukaryota; kingdom Metazoa; phylum Chordata; class Aves; order Passeriformes; family Irenidae; genus Irena; species Irena cyanogastra. The sequence goes on from VWZV01002329.1 coordinate 175,698, forward strand.
TCCCAGCACCCCCACTCCAAGTGTCCCCCACTCCCTGCTGCCTCTTGCAAGGGACGAGGGCCCTCCCTCACATTTTTGACAGCTCTGTCGGCCAGAGCTGCCAGGCAGCAACCACACAGGGGGAGGGGAGGATTGGAGGGAGAACAGAAAACGGTTCAAAACCAAACTGGAACAATAAAAGTACATGTCAAAAGAATTGTAAAACTTAACAGAACTTCTTCCCACCATACTTAATAACTCCTGATTTGCATGAGCTAGTTACTACACATTATTCATAACAATCCCCCCTTTTATTCTTGATACCTCATTTATTTGGCTCATGCAAATGATTCTCATTTCCAATTTCATTACAACACTTGAAATTGACCAACCCAGCATTAACCATATTTATGTAAAATTGTCCAACCTAACATCAACCATATTACAACATCCAATAATACAATACCAATTCATATAGTGTCTAGTAAAATCAACTTCCCTTAATTTGTTCTCCTTATATCTGATTATACCAACTTGAACTATACTTGAATGGGTCCTAATAGTATCTGTTGATGTGGTTAAGGGCAGAAAAACCTTAGGTCTCCCTGAGAAAATGATTGATGGCTCTCATGATATGGGTAGTCCTCTGTAATAAAAGGCAAGTGACAGACAAAAATGGGAGTAACAGAGGTCCGGTATGGCTTTTACTTCCACCCACCATGCCTTATAGGGTTGCTACCTATAGCAGGTGTGTATGATCTTCTTGGTGGCAAGTACAGAGGCCAATCCAGTCTTGCCCTCCATCCCTTTGTTACTTCTCCCAGTTTTGCCACCTTCCAATTTTAGTTGCCTTTAGCACTTTTTCCATTATGATCTTTTCCTGGGCCTCCGAGCCCTTCCCATTCAACAGATATTAGTCACATACTTATGTCAATATGTTACACCCTCCCCTTTTTGACCAATACAATCCTGGTCTTTCTGCTGGAGCTGAAGTGTCTTTCCCTGGTGTGAAATCAAGGTCTCTCAGAGTCCATACATACTTGGTTCTCCTTCCCCATTGTCTGTGATTCTTGCAACACTTTCCGGATTATTTGGATCACCTCAGTTCATTACCTCTTAATCCCCGTTTAAGAGTCAGTTTTGTATCACCTAGTTTAGATGTTATAGTCCACTCCTTAGGTCCTTTGACTCAGTTGGAGTGGGTCCATCCTTGTTCAGCAGTTCTGATGGCTGTCTAGGTTGTTATTAGCATTTGAATGGGACCTTCCAATTGTGGTATCAGTGGTTGTTCATTCCAGAATATAATTAACACCCAATCCCCAGGGTTTATGTGATGTATCTTGAAGTCTAGAAGGGTAGTTTGGGTACCTTGTTTTTGCAAGTCCTCTAGATTTTGGGCTATGGTCTTAACATATTCCATGACATTTACTTCCTCCTCTTCATAAGTCACAGCTTCATGGGCTGAAGCTAAAAAGGGTAACCGAAACATCACCTCATAAGGGAATATACCTAGGTTGGACTGAGGTTTTTTTCTAACCCATAGTAATGATAGGGATAAATGCAATCATTAACTTTGTCAAGGTTCTTTTAAGGGCCTGATTCATCCTCTCAATCCATCCGAAACTTTGTAGGTGCCATGGTGTATGTAAATCCCATTTTATCCCCTGTGTTTGGATCATCTGTTGTAAAATCTTGGAAGTGAATTGTGTTCCCCTATCTGAATCAATCCTGTTCATCATCCCATACTGGGGAGTAATTTGTTCTAACAGCATCTTGGAGACAATATTGGCCATGGCCCTCACAGCAGGTATAGCCTCGACCCAGTCAGTCAAATGACCTACTAAGACCAGTAAGTATTTCCATTGCAGGATCTGGGGAATTTCGGTAAAGTCTACTTGTATACTTTGAAAGGGCCTTAGGGCTAGTTCCCGACCTCCTGGGTTACTTTTCTCATCGCCTCTTTGTTCACCTTTTGACAAACTCCACATTTATCAGTTATTTGTTTTGCTATTCCAAAGACTCTTACACACCCATAGTTCTTTAAAAGCTCATTACAGAGAGTTTGGGTACCCCAATGGGTCTTTTGGTGTAGTCTGTCTAATACTTCTTTGGTAAGGGGTCTATTTAACATTTGCCTTCCGTCTGGGAGCCTCCAGATACCTCCATCATACTTCTCTGCCCGTATCTCCCTCAATCTCTCCTCTTCTGGTTTACTAAACCTTGGAATCCCTGATTCTTTGTCTTTTGATATTAGTTTTAGTCCCAGGGAGTCCCAGATGGTATATTCTTAGGTACCCTCCTACTTTCTTCCTTAGGCTTTTTTTCTGCTCTCTCCCTGTCCCACATTGTTAGTTTGGTACTACCTTCTGCTTCCTCTCTTGCCTCTGCCCTGTTGTCTAGCAGTTAGGTTCCCCCCTTGGGATCCTCCTCTGACACCACTTCCCCTTTGCCTGGTAACCAAGCTTCCCCCTCAGGGCTCCCCTCGAGCTGCACTCCTCCCTTTGTGCCTTGCCATATCTCCTCTGCCTCGCGTCCTATGTGTTTGATCATTATTGTGCTTGCTCTGCACATCCCGTGCACTTCCACCGCTACCGTGCCCACCGCGTGTCCTGCACATTCCTGTTGTCGCAGCCACCACCCTGCCTCCCGCGCCTCCCCGCCACTGGCGTTTCCCTGCTCCCTCTCTTCTGCCTCTGGCCTCCCGGAGTCTCCCCGCTTTTGTCCCTCCCGTCCCACCTTGTGGGGTCTCCCCACCTTTGTCCCTTAAGTCCCACTGCCCAGGGCTTCCCCGCCTCCATTTTATGCGCCAGAGACTCCTGCACTCCAGCTATCCGCCCAACTGTCCGATGTCCCCTTGCTCCAATGGACACTGAGTCTTGTGTGAAGCCACTGGAGCTGTGGCTCTTGCACCTGGATTATGGGCACTGGCCAAACCTCTCCTGTCTGCCTATGTCAGGTCTCCATGCACATAAAAAAAATGACTGCGGCAAAAAGGGGGAATTTTACCTTTGCTTTGTGGGTTGTCCTCGTTCCTGGTTATCCAGCTCAGGTCCAAGGGCCCACCAGAGGCCCAGGGTGGGCTGCCGAAATCGGCGGAGCAAGCCTTCCTACACGAGTGCCGCCAGGGGACTTCAGAATTGGTGGAAATATCCCAGATGAACCCCCAAAATTGTTATAAATTACTCAGACCCCAGGTGGGGAATGAGTGAACAAAATTTAATTAGAACCCGCTAAAGTTACAATGCAAAGTGTGAACAGCACTGGGAGCGTAGTAACACTCTCTCTGCTCACCAGAGGCTCAGCTCAGAAAACGGCGTCTTCGCCTTTTTTACACTCAAGGCTGCATCAGCTACATTAATGTTCATAAGCAGTCCTTCTGTGTCCTCCCGGCATTTCCCACAGTCTGTAGCTTTGCTCGTATGTGTATACTTGGCTCCTCCTAGAGTCCATGGCCTCATTCTTATAAGTAGATTTGGCTCCTCCCAAGGTCTGTCAGTCCTCCGTGTCTCTTGTTGGTGGAGCCTCTCTTGCATCTTCATTGGTGGTGAGATATTACTCTGCTGTGAGAAATGCAAGCACAGAGAGCTCCCAAGGCCTCGAACATACAAGCTCAGAGATAGAGATGTATACAGTGTTTGACCTAAGACCCTGGAGAAGGCTTGAAGGTTTAGAATAAAAAAGTGAGACAGACACAAAGTAAGAATAAGGATTTGTAGTTTAAGCAGAAATATGTTTTAAGCAAGTAGAAATATGCCTCATGTAAGTGAATAAATATGTTAAGTAAGATAGTAGAAAATGTTAAAGTCTAGTAATAGAACTTGTTATAGAGTTAGTAAAAAGTAGAAGATACAGCAATAAGTTTCTGTAGAGTTAGACGATTGGATAAAAAGAGACACATTGTGGAAAAAATTGTATAAAACATAGCAATTAATGATTGGTTAATGAAGATGCTAGTGAGCTTTGTGGAAGTAGCTGATTGGATAAGAAATTTATAAAAGACATTGTAACTAGAGTTAAAACGGCTTCTGGTGCGATGGCATTGGATGTAACAACCTTATGGTCTCACCCTTCCATGAGACTGATTTTGCAATAAACCATCTTTTAATCACCTCATCAGTAGACCTCGTCTGCTCAGTACCCCAAACACTCTGCCAACTTTCCAGAACCAAGTGTCCTCCACTCCCTGCTGCCTCTTACAAGGGACGAGGGCCCTCCCCCACATTTTTGACAGCTCTGTCGGCCAGAGCTGCCAGGCAGCAACCACACAGGGGGAGGGGAGGATTGGAGGGAGAACAGAAAACGGTTCAAAACCAAACTGGAACAATAAAAGTACATGTCAAAAGAATTGTAAAACTTAACAGAACTTCTTCCTACTATACTTAAGAACTCCTCCTGATTTGCATGAGCCAGTCACTACACCTTATTCATAACATCACTGAGCTTCATTGCTTCCCAGGAATTGGGAACCTTGCTGAGTCCTGTCTCTGCTCCAGAGATGGGCCTGACTTGCTTTTCTGGGAGCAGGGACAGGACACGGGTTAAATTCCCAGCAGGGAACCTGCAGAGGAAGAGGCCAAGCACCTGACTTGCTCCTACTGCCAGCCCTCATCTTTGGGTCTGTGGAAGCACCAAGAATTGGCCTCCTTAGCCCAATCCTTTCGCGCTCTTCACCCTGCAGATCACATCAACGCCATCCCACTCTTCCACATCCATCCTCCAGATCCCTGGGAATCCTTTGGGCTCTTCCTCACCTGCCATGAGCTGGTTCTTGCCACTGGGCACCTCCTGGAGTCACAACAGAGCCAAGACACCATCCAGGTTATCCTAAATGGTCCAAATGGAACCTAACAGACTGCTCTGGAGTGCCAGAGTTGTAAGACTTGAGTTTAACAACTTAGCCCTTGAGATTACATGGAAAACTAAGTGTTTCCTGGGAAAGGGTTCCCACCACCTGATTCTGACCTGTCTGCTGCTCAGCTCCTGCTCTCAGTTGGTTGTGAAAATAGAAACTGAACTAATTGGTGCTGTTCACATGTCTCTGAAAGTTGAAAACTGGAAGCTGAAGCAGTGGTTCCAGTTTTCCTTTTGTCATGGTTTGACACTGGCCAAATGCCAGGCACAAAAGTCATTTGCTTACCCTCTCCCTGCTACAGTTGGGCAGAGGAGAGGGAAAAAAAATGAAGGGCTCATGAATTGAGATAAGGACTGGGAGAAAAAATAACCACAAAGGACAAAACAGGTTCAAATGTAAAGGTATAAAGTAAATTTATTATTAACAGAGTCAGAAGAGGGGAATGAGAAGTAAAATAAGCCTTTTAAACACCTTTTTTCTCCTCCCTCCCCTCCCTCTTTCCCATCAACAGCACAGGGAGACAGGGTGCGGGGGTTTTGGTCAGTTTGTTGCTCAAAATCTTCTTCTGTTCACTCAGGGAGCAGAGTTTTTTCTCTGCTATGCTGTGAGGTCCCTCCCACACACAAACAGTCTTCCTAAAACTGCTGTGGTGTCACTTGTCCATTGGCATGTAAGTCTTTTAATGATAGGCTGCTCTAGTTTGGAAGCCTGTTTCTCTATTTGGGTTTCCCACTGGATTACAGCTTTCTCTGGCATCCACCCACTCCAGCATCAGCCCTTTTCTCATGGGCTGTAAGTAAATTTCTGCATCCCCTGTGGACTTCATGCATTACAGGGGGACAGTTTGTTTCACCATAGTCCTTACCATGGCTTGCAGAGGAGTCTTGGCTCTGACACTTGGAGCACCTCCTCCCCCACTGACCTTGGTGCTGCCATATTGTTTTCTCTCACATGTTCTCACTTCCTCCTCTTCTCTGACTAGAGGAAAAACTGCTGCTTGTAGGTACTCTTGCCAAGAAGTCCCACTAATTCTTGCAAGATCCTGCAGTGCTGAGAAGTTGATATCATCTAGGTTCCACATCAGCTTGCCCTGTTTCCATTGCTGGCCAGGTGGCTACGCTGCCATTGCGCAGGCAGTGGCTGCTGTGGCACTGGCACCATTTAACACCTCTCCTCACGCATTGGGGGCATTGGGAAGGGGAAGACACAGCCCCTGCCCTTCTGCCTCCCAACCTGCAGCAGGTGGCTACAGGTGGCCATGCAAGCAAGGGTCACCGCAGGCCTTACCAGCATGACAGCGCCTCCCCATCTCTGGAGAAAAAACACCCCTGTGCTGTTTTGATTTTCTTCTTAAATACATCATCACAGAGGCATTACCAATCTCTCTAATTGGGCCAGCATCATGTCCCTCTTCGGAGCCATCAGAGGCTGGCTCTGTCAGACATGGTGGAAGCTTCTAGTAGCTTCTCACAGAAGTCACTTCTGTGGCTCTCTCCTGCTACCAAAAACCAGGCTGTGCCACACCAACCGACCTTTTCTTTTGAATATTCCAAAACCTCCACTCAACAAAATGGAAAAATAGATATAAATTAAAGCTTTGTATTTTATTAATACAATGGAACTTTTCACAAAAAAAAAAATAACACCCCAAGGAAACAGAAACCCAAAGCTGGTGCAGCTCCTTAAAGGCAGACTCTTTCCTTGTACTTGTGTGAGGGGAAGGGGACAGTGACAGCCAAAGAGAACAAAAATCCCTTAGGAATCTGGGCGGGATTTCTTCTCCTTCCTACTGATGTTAACTCCTTTTCTTTTCTGCATGGTCGATTCACTGCTGGTGCTTGTTTCACTTTTCTCTTCCAAAGGCTTGGAAGCCTGTGATGACCCAAGAAATAAAAGAGCTGTGAATGATTTAATTTTACAGTCATTGGAATGCCCTGTGCTCCACCAAGGTCAAGAGCCAACTGTAGTCTGGCTCTTATGCAGTGAGCCTTCATTATTCTGCTCCTGCTGCTGGGATTTTTAGGAAGGGAGATAACAGGAAAGAAAGATAATGGCTGAGCAGAGCAGTAGAACACACATAGATCAGCCAGGTCGCCCCAGGGCTCTGTGTGTTGTTGCAGGGATGGCTTCACTCTGTGCCCTCCTGACAACCACAGTTAACTTGGAAACGCATTCAGAGCTGGAACAGTGAGCATGGCTCTTGCAGGGAAGTTATCACCATCCCAGAAAGAGTATTGCCTAAATCAGGTGGAGGGAGGGAAGGCACCTAGGGAAGGGTGAAGGCCCAAAGGTAACTGATTTTTGGACAGAGGTTTTGATCTGCTTAAGTGTGATTTTATTTTTATGAGACTCATTGGTGAGGTGACAGAGAGGAAAGGAGGCAGGAAGAGAGGAAGGATAACGGGAGGAAGGCTGAACTCCATCAGAGAATAGGGAGAGCAGTCAGTGAATGGATGAGCAGGTGGAGGACAAGCACAGGTGGGCATCAGGCACAGACAAGGAACAGAGCTGAGGGAGAACAGGGCTGCAGGATCCCTGAGAAGGGTTTATCCATCTGTCCCTCCTCCTCCTTGAGCAGTATGGTAGTTATTAGTGAATGAGAACATTTAATTGGAAGGAGAGAATGTAATGAGCTTAAAAAAATATAATGAAATTAAATACAGATTCAAAATACAAAGCAGAAGGGGAGGAAGGAAAGAACAAAGCAACTGTGAAAGGGAAACTGAGACAAAAAGACTGTAGACCAAGAGAGCTATACCAAGTGATCAGAGCATGGTCCTTACCCTCAGCTGCCCTGCGTATTTCTCAGTCCACTCCCTGGCGTTGAGCAGGAACAGCTGCTTGTTGTACTTGTACTCTGAGGACTAAATGGGAAGAGCAAGACAAAGATTTGATTAAATACATGTCACTGAGAAGTTGGGACCAAATCTGGCTTTAGGACTCCTAAACCAGACTAAAACCGCAACAAGCACGAAGTGTAAAATTCATTTAGCTTGCTTGAAGAACTTGTGCTGCCATTTGCACTTAATATAATGGCTTGAAGACAAGACCTTGACTATCTCTTCTGGCCTCAGCTGCCTCAGGGAAGCCCAGGAATGCCACAGCTGATTCAGGTCAGTCCACACTCCTAGTATGTCAATCCAGAGTGAGTGAAGCAGAAGTTGAGCCTAAATCCAGCCCCCCACTCCCTCCCCCCACCTGTGTCCATGGCCAGTAGAGAGGGAGAGGAGCTCACGTACGATATCAGCCATGAGAGGGTCATCAGGGTTGGGCTCTGCCATCAGCAGCTGGATGGAGGTCAGCAGGGTAGAGATGTTCAGGGAAGGCCTCCATGCACCCTGTAAGGAAACACGATGAGAGCAGCAGCTCAGAGAGAGAAACCAGCACATAGCAGCCCAGAGACACCTCAGAACCCACAGCACTTCAACCCAACCTGCTGACAGCTGCCTTGGGACTTCCAGCACCTAAGGCCCCATGAAACACAACAGATCCACCCTCAATACAAGGCTCCAAAGAAGCCCAAGTGACAGCCAGGGCAGTGATCACAACTCCAAGGCTGCCAGAGCTCAATGAGCATTTGGACAAAGCTCCCAGGCACACAGTGGGACTTTGGGCTTGTTCTGTGCAAATCTAGCCCATGGCCCTGATGATCCTTCCAACTCAGGAGATTCCATGATTCTATGGGCTGTATCCTGCATATCTCTGCTGTGTTGGGGCAACTAATTTTCAGACATAATGCCTTTTGACTCCAATCTTCAAAGGCTTGGAAACTTAAATGGAACAAAAACCATCATGTTCTGGCTCCAAACAAAGGAGATGCTACTCAAAACTTCATTCCCCACTCCCTATAAATAAGTCAGGACCAAGCAGACATTCAATCAGGCTTTTACAAGAAGCAGATAAGGATTTCATTATCCTGCCCAGGCTCACTTACCCACATCCAAGCGCTGTCTTACCTTTGGCGGTAACTTAAGAACATCCAGGCAAATCCTTCCAGCAGAATCGATGTTGGGATGGTAGATAGGGGTCAGGAAACGAATCTTTGGCGGCTCAAATGGGTACCTGAAGGGATAAGCATTAAGAAACAAAAGCTGTTCTTATATCCATAGGCCCAGTTGTTTTGCCACCCAAGCAATGCCATCATTTCCTCCTCCCAGCCTACATGACACCCTTCCCCACAAATCTTCGGGGGCAGTGCTCTGCCTTTGCTGCTTCCAGCTGTGTCCAACTAACACTTCCCTAGATAGCCTTCTGCAAGGGAAGAATATAAGAAACTTTGTAGTGATGAACAAGCTCTTTCCAGAAAGCTTTGAGACAGTATGATGAAACAAAAGTCTTATCATTGCACTTTCAGGTTTTTAATCACACATCTTTGATGTTCAATGCAAAATAAGTGTATCAGCTACTAGAAAAATTGCATTCCTTAAATAGAGGGCCTCAATTCCTTGTTGAGAGGATAAAGGAAAGACTGACATGGTAGTATTTACAAAAAATACCTTACATCAGTTAAGTCATATTTAAAGCAGGACATCACCAACTACTTAATCAGAGAATCAGCCTGGTTTGTGTTGGAAGGGACCTTAAAATGCATTTTGCTCCATCCCCTGCCATGAGCAGAGACACCTTCCACTAGCCCAGGTTGCTGCTCCAAGCCCCGTCCAACCTGATCTTGGAAATTTCCAGGGATGGGGCAGCCACAGCTTCTGTGGGCAACCTGTGCTAGGGCTTCTCCACCCTCACAGGAGAGAATTCCTTCTTAATCAAGCTTGCTAGATTCTATTGCCCACTTACTTTTCAGGAACTATGATTTCCAGGTTGAATATTCCTTTCTCATATGGTGTATCCACACCTCCTAAAATTTCTTAAGGAGCAAGACGAAAATACAAGAATTACATTCAAAATCAGAATTACAGAATGGTTTGGGTTGGAAGGGACCTTCAAGATCATCTTATTGTCCAGCAGTCCCCACATACCTCCCACAGTTACAGGGCTGCTCAGGTGACAGAATCACAGAATGTTAAAGGTTGGAAGGGACCTTAAAGACCACCTGGTTCCAGGAACCCCTTCCATTATTCCAGGTTGCTCTAAGCCTCATCTAACCTGAACACTCCCAGGAATGAAGCTTCTCTGGGCAACTTGTGCCATGGTCTCATTACCCTCACAGGGGACAATCCAGGAATAAAAAATGTCATCTTATGCAAGAGCAGTTCCACCCCCAGCAATCAAAACTAAGGGCAAACCAGCCAAGGCACAGGCCAAGCTATGTTTAAAGGAAACTACAATTCAACACTTCCACATAGCCTGTAAACCCCAAAGCATGCACACACCTAGCAGCCCTGCCTTTGGGAACCCCCAAGGTACGTACGTGCCCGTAGGTCATCGAGCTGCCCATTCTGCCAGCAGGTGATGCCTGGAGGTGGCTCTGTAGCCAGAAGCGAGAGCTCTCTTGTCAGCCGTGAAGCTCTCTGCATAGTGCTGGAGCTCCAAGACCAAATTCTATTCCTGACAAACCTGGATTTTCAAAAATAGCACTTTAAATTGAGAATTTTTTTTTTTCCCCACTGAGGACCTGGGTTTTGAGCTGTTATCTTGATGTGACAACAGAGCCACAGAGAGGCTGAGCCACTTCCTGGAGCTGCTCTTGCACTCAGCTGGGGGAGGGTTATGAGACCCTTTATAACCCATCCTGTCCCCTCAGTCCCCAGCTGAGTCTAATTAACTCTGGGGTTTAACAAACCCTAATAAACTGGGAGGCCATGACCATGCTCCAAACCCCTTACTGGACTCTAGCATCTGCCCTGGGACCACCCGTGTCTTTTCATGGTTAAGGTACCTGCTGCCCTGCTTGGGGCCACCCATCAGTGCCCCTTCCTACCCAAAGGCCCCATCTTCCCCCTGGGGGAGACCCAAAAGCTGCTTCAGGAATGGGCCACTCCCTGCCACAGCAATGTCCCTGACACTCCCAAAGGAAGGATCCGCTCTGCCCCCCAGTCCCTACAGACAGAGACATGGGCACATCTGCCAGTCCATCCCGAGAGGAACCTGTCTGGATAACCTACCACAGCCCTAACCACTCACCCTGAGGATGGGGGACACACCCCTAGGCCTAACCACCCCCTCCAGGGATTATCCTTTCCCTCAAGCACCATTAACACCACACAGACAACCCCGCCCAAGCACTCCTCAGTTTTACCGCACCTCTAGCCTAACTACCCCCACTGAAGACGCGTTTCACCCCCCTCCATCAGCCTAATTAAATACCCCTCAGCCTAATTACCCCCGCACACAGACAAGAGCTGCGCCCCGCTTCCCACTCCCCACGGATGGGAACGACCAACCACAGCCTCACCCCTCCAAGAGCCCTCACACAATCCCTTCGGAACCGCCACCCTCTCTGTTTACTAATTACCCCCTCACAACTAATTACCACTGCCCCCACAATGCCCAAGCTCCCGCCGCCCAGACCCGTGAGGCTCCGCACGGCAGTGACCGGACTTCCGCCATCACCGGGCAACGGGCGGACTCCTGGCGGACAGCCCCGCCCCCTGGCCCGCCGCTCGGGCGCTGATTGAGCCGCCCTGGCGCTCAGCCCCGCCCCCTCAATGAATTGGGGTGGTGCCATTGAGTGAGCGCTGCGGGCGGGACGCCAAGCCCCGCCCCTTAATAAAATGCGCGCGGGGGGCGTGGCCTGCTGTTGTGGTGGGGAGGCGGGAGCGGGGCCGGAGTAGCTGCGGGACCCTCCAGGATCCCCGGCTCTAGGGTGCTCCATCCCTGGAACTCTCCCACCCTGAACTGCATTAAACCTCCGCGGACAGCGGGCAGGGTCCCCGTGGCAGCGGTCCTTACGTAACCCACCTGTCCCGGCTGGCGTTGTGTAACTGGCCCCGTGGGACGAGGAACCGGTGGCGCGCCCGCCGCCACCACAGGCCGTGGGGAAGGAGGTAAAGGCGGGTTCAGGGACCCTCTCCCACCCCCCCCAGAAGGAGATGGGAGGCGAGGCTGGACCATTCGCCCCTAGCTGCTGTGGGGCTGGCGCAGGGGCCGCCCTGCCCCGTACCCTCCTCGCCACTTTCCCGTCCGTCTAAGGGGCCCGGGCAGAGAGTCTTGCAGCCTCAGCCCGTCCTTCCTCCGCCCCGTCCCCCATGGGTAGAGTCCCCCGCGGGTAGTTCTCGACCCGCTGCAGGAGAAGCCCCAGTCAAGCCTCTACACTTCAATGAGTTTGGGACTTACTTCTTTCTCTAACTCAATATGCCATTTTCTTGCATGTATCCAGTACCGTATTTATCACCTAAAGTATTCAAGCAGGGGAAAGAGCCTAGAGGTTGGAATCAACAGTAGCCTCAGGTCTGGTTCCATGTGGAGAGTGGGATTATGGAACCAGATTTATGCAGAAAAATAATTCTTAGATCCAAATTAAGAATTGTTCTCAAGCCTGTCAAATCAGAATAACATTAAACAACTTAACGATGATAATTATTACACTTCCCAAGCCCAGACTGTGGTTTCAGAGAGCGGGTGTGAGGCTGCTCTCTCCAGGTGTCTGATATCTATGTTTATCTAGTTTCACTATTGCTTCTGAAGCAGCCAAGATACAGTCAGGGAGCATTTGACACTGGAGAGTGCCCCACAGAGGAAATTCAACTGCTAAAAATTTCCCAGTTCCTAGGCCTTGGTCTGTTCCTGCCCCGTCTGGCTCTGCTAGCTCCAAGGGCCAGTGGGACCAGAGAGGAGCTGCCTGCAATCCTCTCCCTTTTCTCCTGGGAATTACACAAAAGCTTGAGTGACTTAGACCATCTTTGGTGCAGAATCCACCTCACTGCAGATATTTATGCTGTTTAGGGGTGTTTAAACCTGGGCAACTAATTTCTGGATGCCTGTAGGAACACCAGCAGCACAGTGAGTTTTGGATAGTGCTACTGACAGCCTTTGCATCCCTCCAGCACATTCCTGCCTGTGGAGAGAAATGCTCAGTAGCAGAATAGCCAGGATCAGTGATTGTATGACCTCCTCTTTTGGGGGTGACATGTTGTAAAGACCCTGGAGTGTCAGCTGTGCAACCTTCAAGGTAAGGCCTGGATTTCCCTGCTTTCTGTCTTGGTGTACCAAAGTGTCCCAAGGGATGAATTCTGCCTGACTGGTTGATTTTTGGGGAACAGATGTGATCTGGATGTGGCAGGGAGTCTGCTCAGCCTTGCTGGTGAACAGACTGGCTCATGGAGAGGTGGAAGAGTAACAGTAGATAAATCCCAACATGATGTCAATGAGAGACAGCACCTGCTCTGCCTTCTCTGGCATACCAGAGCATCTTTCCTTTCCTTGTGACATGACAGGAGCGTCTGAGAGCTCAGTTCCTTTCTGACACCACCCATGGCCTGCACAAGTGATCCCCTTCCCCATTCCTTCCCACCCATAGGGGATCCCAGCTCCTCACCCAGCTTTGACACCTCTTTCCTCCCTCCCCAGTGAGATTCAGCCCCTTTTAATGGAGCAGCCTGTTTTAATGAAATCCTTGTTCCCCTACCTCTGATTCCCCCAGTCCCCTTTAGTGGGATTCCCAGAGCTGCCCTTAACCCAGATCCTACAGCCCGGCCTGGGGCCTGCCTGCCCTGTGCCCAGTTCCTGTTGTGATGTGATCATGCTCCCCACTGCTCCTGCAGGAATGCCATCACTGGAAGGGTTGAAATAGGATGGGTTCCAGCCTGGGCTTCCCATCACTGGATGGGATGAAATAGGATGGGTTCCAGCCTGGGGATATATCTTGGGGCCATCCTATGGGCTGTGTGGGGGCACTGGGCTCAGAGTAGTCCCAAGTGTGTGAGACCAAGGGGCATGGGGGTGAGCATGATCCCACAGGCATCATGGGACTGCACGGCCCTGGATTTGGGATGACACTGCTGACCATGTGGGGCCACAGGGCTTGGGACAGCCCCAAAGGCTGTAAGGCTGTGGGGGCCTTGGGGCCCCTGACTGGGACAGTCCTTCCGTGAGGCTAGCTGGTGCATAGGATGCAGGGGACTCTTCCAGCACACTTTGCATGGTTTAGTACCCAAAAATGCCAGCTGGGTGCTCCCTTGAGCAGCAGGAGTCACCTTGTTTTTCCGGTTCTCCCAGGAAGTGGGTGCAGGGCGGTGCCGAGCTGGGGTGCAGGGCAGAGAACCCCACACAGCCCAGCCCTGCGTTGGGCTGCACCCTGTGCTTGTGAGTTTGGGGCCTTACTGGGGGTGGTTGTAACAAAGTGGGTCTATCTGGGTGCTGCTGGTGCATGTGTTTGGGAATGAAGCAAATCAGATTTATGGAAAAGCTTCTGGATGTGAGTTGAGCAGAGACAAGGGCTGAGTTGCCTGGTGCAACCATTGTGAGCGGGTGAGTGGAGCTGTTTGACTGGAAGAGCTGAGCTGGATTAGGGATTGTTGTTTGGTTCTTTGCTAATCTCTAATCTCTTAATTCTCCTCTGGAGGTAAGGCTCAAAATTAGCAGCAGGTGGGGACCCACCTGGGAGGTGGGCATTGAACTTTCCCAATTCTACATGGGCAAGTGAGTTTAGGAGGTGCTGCTGGACTCGGTGCAGGCACGAGGTAGCAGCTGGGCTCCTCCTTTGCTTCCCAGCATCTGCTGAATCCATTGTCCTGAACCAGGCAGCCAGAGCTTGGGAGCTGCTTCCCAAACTGAGCTGCTTCAGCCTAAGACCCAAGGTCAGCACTCCTGCCAGCTCTCTGAACTCAGCTGAAGTGGTTCAAAGGGGAATAAATGTATGAATGAAGAGTAGTTTTGTGTCATTATCACACCCAGCTCTGCTCTGGAGGCAGGCTGGGAGAGCTGGGGATATCCAGCCTAGAAAAGAAAATAGGAGACCTCAGAGCCCCTTCCAGTGCCTAAAGGGGCTTCAGGAGAACTAGAGAGGGACTTTGGACAAGGTTCTGGAGGAACAAGACAAGGGGGAATGGCTTCCCACTGTGGTCCCACAACCTTGGTCAGGGAGTGAGGAAACTGTACTTTTCAGGGTCGGCTAGAGATTCAGGGAAGTCCTAGCCAAAATAATGATAACCTGTTCCTGTAACAATAGGCACGTGCTGTTTTTCCCTTCTTTCTGCCTTTTTTTCTCTCCTTCTAAGATAGTTTACTAAAAAGTTGGGCTGGCCAGCCAACTAGGTACAATGTATTGATTAGTTGACCAATCCAGTCCAGTTAGATCGGAATAGAGTATAAAAGTAGAGAACTTCTGTAATAAAGTAGATTCTTCCTGAACATCAGCCTTGGAGTCCGTGTTGTTCTCTCACCGTCATAGCGACATCCCACTGCCAGAGGGCAGGGTGAGATGCAATATTGGAAGAAATTCTTCCCTTTGAGGGTGCTGAGGCTCTGGCCCCGATTGCCCAGGGAAGCTGTGGCTGCCCCATGCCTGGAAGTGTCCAAGGCCAGGTTGGACGGGGCTTGGAGCAACCTGGGATAGTGGAAGGCGTTCCTGCCATGGCAGGGGGTGGAACTGGATGGGCTTTAATGTCCCTTCCAACGCAAACCAGTCTGGGATTTTGTGAAATCCATAAATTCAGATGTCTCCTACTAAAATTGCATGACAGAGGGAGTATTATACTAGGTCTCTGATGAGCTGATTGCTCCTGTGGACTTCCTTGAAATTAGCTGATGACTTCCAGAGGGTTTGCTGACAGCCACATCTGTGGGGCTAAAAAGTGTGCACTAAATGGAGCTCTGGCAGCTCAAATCTGTTTTGATTCCTTCCTTCTGGTGAGTGTTATTGGGATGTAATTTCATCGAGGGATTTAATTTAAGGATTTGAGTGACTCATTTGGAGCAGAGACCATTCTCTGTAGAGCTGGGTGGTTATCCTGCTGCTGAATGGTGGGGCCAGAGGAGAGATTTGATCTTGTTCCTGCGTTTCTCTCTCATGAAAACTTATCAAAGCAGTAAGTTTGTGGTAAAAACTGCAGAGGATTTTTTTTGAGATCTATTTCTAATTGTTAATTGACCTTGTTCTTTATAGGGATTTGGCATCCTGAAAGCCAAGGGTTCCCTTCCTCCTGTAGCCAGGATGCTGCATCGCACCATTCACCTTTTCCGGAAGGAGCTCCGGCTCCATGACAATCCAGTCCTCCTGGCTGCCCTGGAGTCCTCAGAGGCCCTGTACCCTGTGTACATCCTGGACAGAGCATTCCTGACCTCCTCCATGCACATCGGGGCCCTGCGCTGGAACTTCCTGCTCCAGTCCCTTGAGGATCTGCACAAAAACTTGGGCCAGCTTGGCTCCTGCTTGCTGGTTATTCAAGGAGAGTATGAGATTGTTCTTAGGGACCACATCCAGAAGTGGAATATCACGCAAGTGACACTAGATGCAGAGATGGAGCCATTTTACAAGGAGATGGAGGCCAGCATCCAGCGCCTTGGGGCAGAGCTGGGCTTTGAGGTGCTCTCCCTGGTGAGCCACAGTCTGTACGATACACAGCGGTACGTGACTGCCCCAAACCCACAAGTGTCTCCAGGGAGGTAATTTTAGAAGAGAAAAGGCCAAGTGTCTTTTCTCTTAGGAGAAAATTGAGGTGAACGTGGAGTGATTGCTGAGGAAAGTTTGTGTGCTGCTCTCTTGGAAGAAACAGAAGAGATTGTACACAGAATTTAGGATTTCAGCCTAAAGAGCTGGTTAAGTTTTTCCTTTTGGGCAGTTTAATTCACCTAAAAATTTACTCTTTTAAACAGAGTTGAAGAAATTCTCTAACACATTTAGTAGGACTTGTAAAAGTTCTGTTAAATGTGGTAAAGAGTTTTTGGTGTCAGATCTTTTCAAAATCTTTCAAATCAACTTTCACTGGTGTCTGAATACACTTGGATCCGAGCTGTTACTCAATGCTGAATGACTGAAGATATTGAAATTAGTAAGAAGGAAAGCAATAATAACTAAACCAGCCCTAACACTTCAATTGTGCAAACCCCCTAAATTACGTAAATGAATGGATGTGTGTAACTTGCTGTCTTGAATTCAAGTTGTTTGCACGGGTGATTGCTCAGAGCAGACAGTTATTTACTGCCCTGTACCTGTTTTTGTGACACCGGAGGCGTCTCACACCCTGTCCTGTGTGTCCTGGCTGTGTGTGGCTGTGCAGGTGAAGCCATGGCTGGAATCCTGATCCCAGTTTTGTTGTCTTAGGTCCTGAGAAACTGCTCTTGGGATAGATACACTTTCACCTAGGGGAGTTTTACTTGTAAAATCTGTAATTTCCACATTCAGTTGCACTAATGGAGTTGTTACAGCCTGTGATGTCACCTTCCTGTCCACTGGCAGTTCCAGCTTCTACCTTGGTTTCTGTTATGTGAAGAGATCTTGGTTTTTTTTAAGGATTTTGGAGCTAAATGGTGGGAGTCCCCCATTAACTTACAAGAGATTCCTTCACATTCTATCTCTGCTTGGTGACCCTCAGATGCCTGTCCGAAACCTCACAGCTGAAGACTTCCAGTAAGTACCAGCCAGTGAGCAAGAATTGCTGGTCCTCTTTCTCTGCCCAAAAGAAGAGCCAGGGCCAAATGATAATAAGGCATTTTAGATGTTTTCTTGTTTTATTTCTGTGCATGAAGGGTTATTGATTCTATACAGGAGATGTGACTGTTGTTGGGAGGGGAGAGCAGATGGTGGAATGGTCTGATACTCATCTCTTTTAATATTTGTGCAGCAGGTTTCCCACCATGTGGGACACCTCACAAAATAATAGTTGGATTCAATGACTTGAAGGTCTTTTCCAACCTTAATGATTCTGTGATTCCATAAAAGTCATAAGCTTTTGCAAGGCACTTTGAGAAAAGCTTTTAAGAGATGTCAGACTCCTACAGAGGAAAACCTGGGGAATTTACTTAAAGGCATGCTCTGCATTCCTCTCAAGCTTTTGGACAGGAATTGAATGAACCACTATAGTTTGTTTAACGCAGGAAGTTTGATGGAATTATCCTACTGTTCCCTCCTGGCTTTAAATCTCTCCTCCCCTCTGCTATATGGGAAAGAGAGACTGAGCTTGTGTCTCCCAGGACTTGAGAAGAAGCTCAGAGTCAAGGATGTCTCGTGTTTAGCTCTGTATGAGGAGAGGTCAGTGATCCAAAGGGAGGTAAGACTGGGGCAAGAGAGAGCTGGAATGAGACTGCAGGTACTTGGGATTCAATGTCAGGTGCCTCCTGCATGGCCTCAGCCCAGTGCCGCCAACCCAGGCTTGGGTCTTCCCATCTTGGGGGAGTCCTGTTAATTCCTGAATCTTGTCCTCAGACAGTCTGATGACAAGACTCATGTAAGTACTGGGATATATAAGTTCCTGGTTTTTTTTCTAGAATGTTTTTTTTTCCCCTTTCTTGCCTAATTTGTTTGTTTGGACTCTTAAAATTAATGCTGATGAGAGATAAGTGGTTCATATGTTTCCCAGCAGGCCTGAGCTATGTCAGTGCTCTTAGAGCTGCACTGGCCCCACCTCTGTAGGTGTCTGCAGCAGGGCTGAGCTCAGGTTTGTCCAAGTAAGTACAAAGATCTGTTGATGTCTGAGTTCATTCATGGGTTGTGAGAAATCTCACCAGCACTTCCTTGGGCCTCTTCATCTGTGTTTCACAGGGGGGAAGAAAAACAAACTGATGCTCTTCCAGCCATATGAGGAGCAGAGGCATTGGGAAGCCTCAGCAACTGAGGCTGAGGAGATGTCGGGGGGGTACTGAGGGGTGTGGGCTTGGGGAGCCCCCACCTTGGTTAGGAATGAGTAGACGGGGTGGCCCAGGAAGCTGATCTGCCTCCTTCCCTATGAAACTGAAAGAGAGAAGGTTTGGATTAGATGTTGGGAAGAAATTCTCCAGTGGTGAGGCCCTGGCACAGGTTGCCCAGAGAAGTGTGGCTGCCCCATGCCTGGAAGTGTTCAAGGCCAGGTGTCCCTGCTCATGGCAGAGGGTGGAACTGGACTTTAATGTCCCTTCCAACCCAAACCAGTCTGGGATTCTGTGAAACTTCTCCAGAGCGACCTCTCAGAGGCACAGGAGCTGGACCAGCATCTGCAGGCAGCACCATAATTATGTTTAGGGTCTGAGGAGGCTCTTGGTTCCCTCCTAGGGGTGGATGTGACAGCTGGGAGCAACTGGAGAGGAGTTCCCTCTGAGCCTCGTGTAGGGCATGGGAGCTAAAACAGGTCTGTGCTATGGGTGCGGTTGACTGTTCTGAGCACTGTTAACTTGGTGGGACTGTTCCTCTTCCCCAAGTTCAGGCTAGAATTCCCTGAAGCAATTGCAGGATGAACTCTTCTCCCCCAGGAGAGTACAGCCTGGGGTTTCTTGCTGTGCTTTCATTCCCTGTGCTCTGGTTGGACTGTGATAGAGGAGACTTGGTGTGTGCCATGGATAGGGCCTGTCTCCTTCTCCTGGGCCTTGTTGCTCCTTTCAAAGAGTTTTCTCTCTCACCTCAGGAGGTGTAAGGCCCCTGACCCAGGCCTGGCTGAGTGTTACAGGGTGCCTCTCCCTGTGGATCTGAAGATTTCCCCAGAGAGCCTTTCCCCTTGGAGAGGAGGGGAGACTGAAGGGCTGCAGCGCCTGGAGCAACACTTGACTGACCAGGTCAGCCTTGATGGAACACAGGGGATGGTGGTGGCTCCAGGTGGCTGAGCTTGGTTTGGAGGAGTTCCCAATTGAAGTGCCCAGCTTGGTTTGGAGGAGAGTGGCAGCTTGAGCTCGAGTTTTGTTCTCTTTGATTTCTGGGAAGCGGGAATGTTTTCCAGGCACGATATCAAACAAGCCCCTGTGATAGTGAAGCCAGTTCCAGGAGCTTTCTTCTGTTTATTACTTGCCATGTGTCATCTTGTGCTGCCTGAACCCAGATTTCTGTTTGCGTTTCAGGGCTGGGTGACAAGTTTTACTAAACCAAGGACAATCCCAAACTCGTTGCTTCCAAGCACCACAGGCCTGAGCCCATATTTCAGTATGGGCTGTCTGTCAGTTCGGACATTTTTTTATAGGTTGTCAAACATTTATGCTCAGGTAAGCAAATAATTGGTCCTAAGTAAGCAAATCCAAAACTGTGACATGTCTGGTATGGGAGGCAGGATTTAACACTTGGATCATCTTGGTAGAGACCTGGTGTATCAAAAAATGCTGCTTTGTTAATGTCTTCTCACATTGTCCCATGACAACTATGGAGTGGCTTCATGTTGTGTGAAACACCTGTGAATGTCTGCAGCTCTTCCCAATTAAGTTTTAGAAATGGGATATTCATATTCTAAATTCATATTTTCATCAGGAACTGTAATGACAGGACAAGAGGGAATGGCTTCAAACTGAAAGAGAGCAGGTTTGGATTAGATGTTGGGAAGAAATTCTTCCCTGTGAGGGTGATGAGGCTCTGGCACAGAGTGCCCAGAGAAGCTGTGGCTGCCCCTGGATCCCTAGAAGTGTCCAAGGCCAGGCTGGACGGGGCTTGGAGCAACCTGGGATAGTGGAAGGTGTCCCTGCCCGTGGGAGGGTGGAGTGAAATGGGCTTTAAGGTCCCTTCCAACTCAAGTCATGGTTCTATGAATAGGGAGCAAGTAGACCTGAGATCAGCAGGGAAGCCCAGGAAAGCCTTCCTAAATTTCAAGGATTTAGTTTGTCTGTCTGGTGTTTAAGGGAAGTTTTTGATTGGTGTATACAGGTTTTTTTCTGGAAATCAACTGGTTTTGTCTTAGACAAGTTTTAATTGTAGCATAAATGAAAACCACTTTCTGAAATCTTGTTTGATTCTTAACAAAAAGTGAGCTTGAAACCAGACCCAAGAAAACCAGCCTCCTTCACCTCCATCTTAAGATTATATTTTGAGACATGGCTGAGCCACCTGAATTCAGTTAACACATTAATAAACACATGCTTGGTGTAAGAAATCCCAGTGTGATGCTGTTTTGAAAGGTAGATGGAGTGTATTTGAGTTAACACTGAGGTCTGGCAGTTTGGCTTTGCTTTGGGCCAGACAGCATTGCCTCAGATCTTTGATTTCCTTGGCTTGAATACTACAGTGCCTTGAAATTAGTATTGTAGTCAGATTAATCTTTATTTTATAGGCCTGACAGTCACAAAATGAGTGAGGCTGCAATGATATATATGAACTGAAGCTGTCACCTTGTGTCTTTTGCAGGCAAAGCACCACTCTCTGCCCCCAGTGTCACTCCAAGGGCAGCTGTTGTGGAGAGAATTCTTCTATACAGTAGCATCAGCAACCCCCAACTTCACTCAGATGGCTGGGAACCCCATTTGCCTCCAGATCTGCTGGTACAAGGACGCAGAGAGGCTCCACAAATGGAAAACGGTAATGAGGTGCATGGCCACAGCAGCTGCATTGGAGCTTGGAGCTTTCCTCTTCCCTTGATTGGTCCCTGCTGGTAGTTTGAAGGGATCTTGCAGTGGTGTGACAGGCTGTGAGAGCTGGGAATGTTCAGCCTGGAGAAAAGAAGGCTCCAAGGAGGCCTTAGAACCCCTTCCAGTGCCTAAAGGGGCTCCAGGAGAGCTGGAGAGGGACTTTGGACAAGGGGGAATGGCTTCCAACTGACAGAGGGCAGGGCTAGATGGGATATTAGGATGCAGTTCTTCCCTGTGAGGGTGGTGAGGCCTTGGCCCAGGTTGCCCAGAGAAGCTGTGGCTGCCTCAGATCCCTGGAAGTGTCCAAGGCCGAGTTGGATGAGGTTTGGAGCAAGCTGGGATAGTGGAAGGTGTCTCTGCTCATTATGGAGGGTGGAATGGGCTTTAATGGCCCTTCCCACCCAAACCATCCTGTAGTTCTGTGAAAGCAGTGTATGAGGGGAGAGCTGATGTTCCTGTTCTGCTGCAGGCACAGACAGGGTTCCCATGGATTGATGCCATTATGACGCAGCTGCGCCAGGAAGGCTGGATCCATCACCTGGCTCGGCATGCTGTTGCCTGCTTCCTGACACGGGGGGACCTTTGGATCAGCTGGGAAGAGGGAATGAAGGTTCACTGCTGGTTTTTATTTTCCTCTGTTCTGCCTGGCCCTGAGAAACCCTGTACAGCCTGAGTCTAGCAGTGGAGGGTTCTGCAGAGCAGGATTTAGTTCTGCCCCTTCCTGCAGATCTCAGGGTTTATGGAATCTGTTTGTCACTCAGTGCAGTGTTGAGAGTTCATTCTCTTCCCCAAATCCTCATGATTTTTGGATAACGAGGATACTGGTGGAGACATGCTCAGTGTGTAGCAGGTTCCAAACCCAGAGTTTTTGGGTTGCTCTGTCTTCCTTCTGTCTGTGGAGAGCGTTCCTGGTATGCCTGTGAGGAGGCAGCCCAGGCCCTAGAGTGCTGTGCTTCCAGCAGCAACCCCCACTCTTCACCTCCCTGGTTTTGTCTAGTTTTTGCAATGTAGCCATTTCAGGGGTGTTTCTCTCTCTCTTCCCATCCCTGATGTGCAGGTGTTTGAAGAGCTGCTTTTAGATGCTGACTACAGCATCAATGCTGGGAACTGGATGTGGCTGTCAGCCAGCGCCTTCTTCCACCAGTACACACGGATCTTCTGCCCTATCCGCTTTGGGAAGCGCACAGACCCCCAGGGCAACTACATCAGGTCAGGGGACACCCCACCCCACCACCTCCCTGAGAGCTTCCCAAGCTCCCAGCTGGGTTATGGCAGTGGCAGCGAATTCCTTTCCCCAGGCCTTGGGTCCGACCGCCCTCCTCCGAAGCCCAGAGAGAGCAAGAGATCCGCAACTGCCCCAGCCCCCATCCTTTACCTGCTTCTAATCTTGTGGTATCTCTGTCCCTCCCAGAGAAACTCACAAAAACCAGAGGAGTTCCTCCTCCCTGCCGTCTCAAGCACCCAGTGCTTCTTACCAACTCAATGGGAAAAAATTCCACAAGTAAAAAGGAAAGAAAAGGAAAGAAAACCCAATCCCCAACACAGCTCCATTTCCCTACCTCTCTTCTGCCCATCCTGTCCAGATTTGAGTATTGCCAAGTAGAAGCCTGTCCTGAGGTACCTCACAGAGTGGGACAGAAAATGACTTTGCCATTCTGCAACCATTTTTTTAAAACAGTTTGTTTTTTAAAATTTATTAATGTTTAGGATGAAATGTCAGTGAAAATTTTAAAAACATATTTTGGAGGAAATCAAAACTGAAGTTTAAACTGTTTAAATCACCCCATTTATTCTATGCTATGAAGTTAACTTTTGGAAGATATCACCGATGGAAGTTTGAGAACGTAAACCCGATGTTTTGTGGAGAGTGAATCAGAACTTTCCCACAGATTGTAATATCAGTATTAACATGGCACAGGTTAGTTTACACTTCTCTGAATGTATGAATATTTGCCTGCAGGATTATAAACCCCCTATTATCCCTGTTTTGTAGGAAATACTTGCCTATACTAAAGAACTTTCCTTCCAAGTACATCTACGAGCCATGGACAGCACCTGAAGAGGAGCAAAAGCAAGCAGGATGTATCATAGGTAATTCATTCACATTCCTTGCTAAGGATTTTCCTGCTGCTAACTATCCAAAATAACTGTGTATGAGATGGAAACATCACATTTCCAACATAAGCCATTTATCGTCTGAAAATGAATGAATCCATCAGCCTTCCTTCTGTTCATTCTCCATTAACATTTTTTTATTGGAGTCTCATTTCACAGGACATTTTTTTGCCTCAACTTTGTCTTAAAACTTTTGGATCACTCCACGCTTTTGCCTTTTTATTTATCTACCTTGGATACTTGGCTGCTTTAAATAGTATCAGAACATCTTGTGCTTTTATTCCTGCTCTTACACATCTTTGAAGACTCTTATGTCAAAGTGGGAGCTCTTCTCTTTGATGGAAAGGATTAGGCACTTCCATTTAAGAAAAGCTGGAAGTATTTAAAAATCCAGGGAAAATGTCCTTGCCAAGTGTAGTAAAGGCTCTGTCTCCATATTACCCAGGTCAGGATTACCCCTTCCCCATGGTGAACCACAAGGAAGTCAGTGACCACAACCTGCAGTTGATGAAACAGGTCAGAGAGGAGCAGCACAGAACAGTCCAGCTCACGAGAGGTGAGAGATACTGCAGCACCCATGTTCCCTGGGCTGCGACACACAGGCTGTCCCCAGGAACCCAGGGCTCTGGGGCTTGGCTTTGGATGCTTTTCCAGGATGCTTTTCCTCTTTGGATACCAGCATCATACACAGCTCTTCTGGTTACTTCTGCTTAAAATGCTGTCCCGAGTGTAAGAACAATTGTGTGAGCCTTTTCTTCCTTCCCTCTCCCCTTGGAGCATCCTCCTGTCTTCTGCAGAAATGCCTTCCCAAAACCAGATCTTCTCCACCTGAGCTGACTCCTCAGCCCCAGGCTAGCTGGGTGTGTCTCCCAAGGTGCAGAAATCTCTGCAGCTCTGGCCATACCTCTTGTAAGCCAGAACATTCTTGTTTGTCCTTGGTACCGTGATCTGCCCTATGCTGTAGCAGAGATTGAGATTCCCATTGAGCACAAAGCTCTGGAGAGGTGAGTTGTTCCAAGAAATTTACCTTTTGGCATGGTTTTCTGCATTGCTTAACCCTATGGATAACAAACAGGTAGTTATCAGGTAAGGCTAGAACACTCAAACTGTGCAGAGTCTGAAGTAATTAATTAATTATGTATTTCCAGTCACACAGATATGTCACTTATGGCACCTGTGCTCTTAAAATTGAAATCCCAGGGCCTGTGCTGAGCTCTGAGGAATCCTTCACAGTAAAACATGGAATCTCAGCCTGGTTTGGGTGTGCAGGGACATTAAAGCTCATACAGTTTCCACCCCCTGCCATGGGCAGGGACACCTTCCACTATCCCAGGTTGCTCCAAGCCCTGTCAAACCTGGCCTTGGACACTTCCAGGGATCCAGGGGCAGCCACAGCTTCTCTGGGGAACCCTGGGCCAGGGCCTCCCCAGCCTCACAGGGAAGACCTTTGTCCCAATATCCCACCTAACTCTGGCATTCCCATGGCAATGGGAAACCATTCCCTCTTGTCCTGTCCCTCCAGGCCCTTGTCCCACATCCCTCTCCAACTCTCTTGAAGCCTCTTTAGGAAGGGTCTGTCAAGTCTCCCTGGTGCCTTCTCTTCTCCAGGCTGAACATTCCAGCTCTCCCAGCCTGACTCCATAATGGAATTTAAGTGACAAAATACCTTTTTATTCATTGGTGGGCCAAAGCAGCCTCTCTATATTTTAGAAACCCAACATACAGCAGCTGAGGGGAGCCTTAAATACTTCTTCCTTCGCCCCTCTGATCAGAGGGAATTAATTGTTCCAAACCCTGGAATGGATACCTATTAATGTGTCCAGGAGGTCGCACACTGGAATAATAGATGTAACCACTGTATGCTGGCAGTTCTGCCAGAAACCCTGTGGTACCAGGGACTAAATGTTGGGAAAGCCAAAAGTTTGAGAGTCCCTGACTCCAAGCGTTATCCCAACGCCCATCTTAGTATGAAAATCAGCTCATACAGGTGAGCAGATATTGGAATAGAGTAAGGGCTAAGGAGTTGGATGGGACTTGGAGCAGTCTGGAAGGTGTCCCTGCCCAGGGCACGGGGTGGAATAAAATGAGCTTTAAGGCCCCTTCTAACCCAAACTATCCTGAGATTTCATTATTCTTGTTGCCTATGAACAGAAGCATTTTCTGATACTTTGTATCTTCACCTGACTGAAGTCAGAGAAGACTTTGCGAACTTTAATCCTCCTTTATTTCTCACTGTAGATGATGCAGATGACCCCATGGAAATAAAGGTAAAATGTGACCATTCCGAAGAAAACATTGCAAAAGGAAAAGTGGCCCGAACAAGAGAATAAACCAAAATTCCCTCAGGGGTCAACTGCTGAGTACCAAAAAAAGACAAGAGAAGAGAGCCTGGGGCCAACTGAGCTGTCCTCCATACTTTGCCCTGCTCATGGTGCCTCTTGCTTGTGACCTGACCTCAGGAGATGTGTTGGATCTTGAGTACTTTAAGTGCAGTTATTTTGGATGGAATTGTTTATCTTTGAGTGGCTTCTGGACCATTTGTTGAAGCTGTTGGGTGAATGCAAGAGGTGCCTGGTTGCGGCAGGTCCTGCTGCTGCAGCATCTTTCAAATCCATGTGTTTCATTCATCTGTATAAATAGATTTTGTGACAAATACTCATCTCAATGTCAGAAGACCATGTGCACATTAATGTGGTTGCACATTAGTATTAGAACCTTAATTTGCTTGCCTTGTAGAGACAGACTTAGGGATGTTCAGATTATTTAAGTTCCCAGTTTATGATTGTAGTCCCCAGTTTGGGGAGAACAGAGCGCAGCCCCTTGTACATTGTGTGTAGTTTTAAAGTCATAAGTAGGAATTATTATGCATTTTAAGGACAAGGTTGAAAATAACTCACTAAATTAGGGCTAATATACAACTTTGTCACTGTAATTCTCTTCCATGGCTAACTAGAACTGCAGGACAGAGATTAGTTATATCATGTACCACATGGAAAAATTTCCATTCCCACTGAAATGTATTGTGAAGTTTGACAAGGCTGGATTAGTCAGTTATGATTGAGAGTTTGTGGGTGGGGAAGTGCAGTGGAGTTTTAATGGCTGCAGTTAGTATTCTGGGTTTGGAAAGAAATAAAATTTATTTCTGAAATGAACAATGCAAAGGTTCTGGAGCAATCTGTTATCACAATTGATATCCATCGGTCTTCTTGGGAAACCTGGTGGCACAACAGCTCCAGCAGCAATCCAAACTCCTTGGAAGCATCCCAGGACCTAGTGCAGGAGCAGCATGGGAACCATGAGCACCAGGAGGAGGCCATAAACTGCTGGATCTTTTAATGCTGCTGGAGACCTGCAGGACCTGTCAGGGCAGACCATACTGGCAGCAGGACAGTGAGGTCTAAATACAAAGCTGCAGGGACCTTCCTGCTGCTCCAAGCCTGCATCAAGCTCCTGGAGATGTCCATATTCCCTGACATTTCAGCCCTCCAGCAAGCCTAATGACTTGCAGCAATGGCCAGAAGGAAAGGCTTTCTTACTCCCCCTTTATGGAAGGTAAAATTCAAGGTGGTGCTTGTTTCTTTGGGGAGATCTGCTGCTCTGAAGCATCCTGGCATTCCTCCCCTCTGTCACTGGGCTGCTTCCTGTGCCTGAGGCGATTTACGGCATCCCTGAAGGGATTATGCCCATCCACAAGAATGGCTGGAAGGAAGATCTGGGAAACTCCAGGCCTGTCAGCCTGACATTAGTGCCCAGTAGGATTATGGAACAGATCATCTTGGGTGCTATCACCCAGCACCTACAGGATGGCTGGGGGATCAGACCCAGCCAGCATGGGTTTAGGAGGGGCAGGTCCTGCCTGACCAGCCTGATCTCCTTCCATGACCAGGTGACCCACCTGGTGGATGTGGGGAAGGTTGTGGCTGTGGCTGTGTCTGCCTGGACTTTGGCAAAACCTTTGACACCATCTCCCATGGCATACTCCTGGATAAGCTACAGCCCACAGCTTGGACAGGAGCACTCTTTGCTGGGTTCAGAACTGGCTGGATGGCTGGGCCCAGGGAGTGGTGGGGATGGTGCTGCATCTAGTTAGTGTCCAGTCACTTGTGGTTTCCCCCAGGGATCTGTGTTGGGCTCAGTCCTATTTAATCTCTTCATTGATGATCTGAATGAGGGAATTGAGTCCATCATCAGTAAATTTGGAGATGACAGCAAGCTGGGAGCATGTGCTGATCTGCTGGAGGGTAGGAGGGCTCTGCAGAGAGACCTGGAATGGTCGGATGGATGGGCAGAGGCCAATAATATGAAGTTTAATAAGTCCGAGTGCCCAGTCCTGCATTTTGGCCACAAGAACCCCCTGCAACACTATAGGCTGGGGATGGTGCAGCTGGACAGTGCCCAGGCAGAAAGGGACCTGGGGGCACTGGTTCACGGCCTACTGAACATGAGCCAGCAGTNTCCATGACCAGGTGACCCACCTGGTGGATGTGGGGAAGGTTGTGGCTGTGGCTGTGTCTGCCTGGACTTTGGCAAAACCTTTGACACCATCTCCCATGGCATACTCCTGGATAAGCTACAGCCCACAGCTTGGACAGGAGCACTCTTTGCTGGGTTCAGAACTGGCTGGATGGCTGGGCCCAGAGAGTGGTGGGGATGGTGCTGCATCTAGTTAGTGTCCAGTCACTTGTGGTTTCCCCCAGGGATCTGTGTTGGGCTCAGTCCTATTTAATCTCTTCATTGATGATCTGAATGAGGGAATTGAGTCCATCATCAGTAAATTTGGAGATGACAGCAAGCTGGGAGCATGTGCTGATCTGCTGGAGGGTAGGAGGGCTCTGCAGAGAGACCTGGAATGGTCGGATGGATGGGCAGAGGCCAATAATATGAAGTTTAATAAGTCCGAGTGCCCAGTCCTGCATTTTGGCCACAAGAACCCCCTGCAACACTATAGGCTGGGGATGGTGCAGCTGGACAGTGCCCAGGCAGAAAGGGACCTGGGGGCACTGGTTCACGGCCTACTGAACATGAGCCAGCAGTGTGCCCTGGTGAGCCAATGGCACCTGGCCTGTATCAGGAATAGTGTGGCCAGCAGGAGCAGGGAGGGCATTCTTCCCTGTACTCAGCACTGGTGAGGCCACACCTCGAGTGCTGTGTCCAGTTCTGGGCCCCTCAGTTTGGGAAGGACGTTGAGACACTTGAGCATGTCCAGAGGAGGCAACGAGGCTGGGGAGGGCTCGGGAACACAAGCCATATGAGGAACGACTGAGGGAGCTGGGGCTGTTTAGCCTGGAGAAAAGGAGACTCGGGGGGGACTTTATCACTCTCTAGTGACCACCTTGAAAGGTGGTTGTTGCCAGATGGTGGTTGGTCTCTTCCCCCAGGTGAACAGTGACAGGATGGAAGGTCACAGCCTCAAGATGCACCAGGGGAAGTTTAGGCTAGATATTAAAAGAAAATTCTTTACAGAAAGAGTGGTTCGGCGTTGGAATGGGCTGCCCAGGCAAGTGGTGGATTCACCGTCCCTGGAGGTGTTTAAAAAAAGACTTGATGAGAAACTCAGTGCNCTTGATGAGACACTCAGTGCCATGGCTAAGGTAATGTTATGTGACAGGTTGGACTCAATGATCTCAAAGGTCTTTTCCAACCTAGTTTATTCTGTGATTCTGTGTCTGTGGCCTGGCCTCAGTGCAGGGGCTCCAGGAATGCAGAACTGGCTCCTGCCTTGTGTTTCAAGGCACAGTCTTTGCCTTCAAGCCCTAAATGGGCTGGTCTTGTTTCCTGAAATGTTTCTACCTTGAAGTGTTTTGTGTTCCCTGAGCCTCAGTGAGTTCTGGGGCTGTGTAGTAAAGCAGAATTGTGGAATCCCAAACTGATTTGGATGGGAAGAGACATTAAGGCTCATCCTGTCCCACCGTGCCCTGGGCAGGGACACTTTCCACTAGCCCAGGTTAATCCAAGCCTTGTCCAACCTGGCCTTGGACACTTCCAGGCATGGGGCAGCCCCAGCTTCTCTAGGGAACCTGTGCCAGGGCCTCACCAACCTTTCAAGGCCTCTTTGGGACTTCTGTTGTTGCAAAGCAGTTTCATGGTCTGGTCTGTGGTTGGATGGAGCAGACCATGCTCCAGGAAGTCCCACCAGGAAGATTAGACTTGGCCTGCAAAGGAGCTGCTGTGATAGTAGGAGCTGTGTTTGAGCTCCTGCTTGCAAGAAATGGCAAGTGCAGTTGGAGTCTGACGTCTGCTTCTGGCTGACAAAGTAGCATTGGAGGAGTTTCTGAAAGAAGCAAAATCATGGAATCACAGAATCCTTGAGGTTGGAGAAGCCCTTTAGGATCACCAAGTCCAAATGTTCCTCCAGCGCTGCCATCTACACCACTAACTCATGTTCCCAGATGCCACATTCACACACTCTTTGAGTGCTTTAATGAGTGGTGACTCCACCACTGCCCCAGGCAGCCCTTGGTATGGCCTGACCACTCTTTCGAGAAAGAAATTTTTCATAATATCCAACCTAAATCTGCCCTGGGGCAACTTTAAAAGTCTTGTCTTTTCAGTGCTGAACCCTCTTGTCCTGTCCCTGTTCCCTGGGAATGGAGCCTGACTCCTGCTGGGTGTACATAACTCTCCTTGTCAGGGAGTTATGCAGAGCCAGAGGGTCCCCTCTGAGCCTCCTTTTCTCTAGACCCTTCCCCAGCTCTATTTCCCTTCCCTGGGACATGCTCCAGTCCCTCAAGGTCTTTCTTGGGGTGAGGGTCTCAAAACTGACCCCAGGATTGGAGATGGGGCCTCACCAATGCAGGGAGACAGTCACTAGATGGTCCTGCTGGACACACCATGGCCAGACAAACACCCCCAGGTCTTTTTCCCCAGCAGCCACTTGGAAGGACTGAGCTGGTTTGTGACCTCATGACCAAGAGAATTGCTCTGTAAAAATTAATTACTGGCAGAGTATCGGAATGAATCAGGCGAGACTCCATTTCTTCATGCAGGAAAAAGCCAATTCTTTATTCACACAACTCATTTTTATACAGTTTTTACAGACCTCATGTGCAACTTTAATTGGTTTCTTGCCAATTACTCTATTGTTCAGTAAAAGGTACTTTATTTGTCCATCAAATCTCTCTATTCTTAAATTGTTTACATTTTTTCTTCACTGATTCTCATGGGATAGATTAAAGTTTATGCAGGTGCTAGTTGTTTTTCACCCAGGAATAGATTGTTGTGTTAACAAACTGTTCACACCAGGATTGTTTACACATGGGAACTTGCAAAGTTCTTAGCTTAGAAGAAATGACAGGCTTAGCCACTGATCTAACAGAGCAGGCCTGATTTTATGAGGCCTTTCTTTTATAATTTTTCTACTTGACTGCAACAGCAGTGTCTCTGTCTCTGCATCTTTTTCTCTGCTGAGGGGATCTGACCTTGGAGGCAGTAGGATTTGATGTGGAATTCTTCAGATATTGACCCACAAAAATGCACCTGATGCATCTCTCTGAATTCTGGGGTGTAGAGACAAGTGATGGCATCTTTGCTGGACATTTCTGGCATGATTTGAAGCCACTCCAGCTGGATTTGGGTCACCTTAGGTGCTTTTATTATAGGAGGGAAATGTGTCTGATGGTGTTGATTTTGTTTGATTTTTCTTTTTTTTGACCACTCCTGCCCTTCCCTTGGTTTCTTCACCTCTCTTCAGCATGCCCAAAACTTCTCTTATGCTTGGGTGATATCCTTTCTCATTTTTGCATCGTTATGAGACTTACCTTGTAAAGTTTTCATTTAGGGGTTGTGAATTAGGGCTTTAAGTGTCTTTTCTGATCTCATTTCCTTTGGTTTGAGTCACCGTTGGTGAAAATGAGAGCGAGACATAAATTAAGTCACGATTCTTCTCGAGGGGCAGCTCTGATCTCTGTGATCTCTGTGACCAGGGACAGGACCCAAGGGAATGGCTGGGGCTGTGGTTGGGCAAGTTTAGGTTGGATCTCAGAGAAATATTCTTCCCTCAGAGGGTGCTGAGCACCACTCAGGCTCCCCAGGGAATGGGCACGGCTCCGAGGCTGCCAGAGCTCCAGGAGTGTTTGGACAGTGCTCTCAGGGATGCACAGGGTGGGATTTTTGGGGTGTCTGTGCAGGGCCAGGAGTTGGACTGGATGATCCCTGTGGGTCCCTTCCAGTTCAGGATATTCTATGATTCTATTCCTTTAATTCCTTTAGCACAGGAAGGTGACCAAAGCAGCTGCTCCTTGGAGAGTTGCAGCCAGGCTCTCTCTGCATCCTGCCATGTCACACATGATGGTGGCAGCAGAGCTTTTGGAGTGACACTGGCTCCACAGCACCTCTGTGCCCCACCTTGGTGTCCCTGAGGATGGGATATGCCATGATGGCCCTGCTCCCTCTGCCCATCTCCACCTGACTGATTCGTCCCTTGCTGGATGTCCCTTTGCTCTCAAGAACTTGGTTGGATTCTTAGGCTTGTCCAGTGCAGAAATAGGAATTGGACTTGACAGGTCCCTTCCAACTCAAATATTTTGAGTCTATGATTAAAAACATTCAGCAGTTCAACCAATTCCACTGGCTGTGTAGAAGGACTGAAATCACAGGCTGAAAATATGAACAATTATGTAACCTTATCCCTGAGGGCTTGCTCCTGGACGGTGACAGCTGGAACTTCGCCAGGAGTGACAGCAGAGGAAAATCCCACCCCTCACCTCAATATGGTCCCTCCAGAGCACAGGGTCTGCTGTGCTCTGACCAACCCTGGTGGTGCTGTATTTCCAGTGCTGGAGCATTTGTGTCCCAACACCTTCCCTTCCACAGAGCAGGACATCAAACAACCCTCCCTGGCTGGGAGTGATGCAGCAGAGCCACCAGGGAGATGTTTGATGCTAGGCCGTAGCTGACCCTCAAACCAGAAGCACCTCTCCAGGCTTCTGATGGACAATCTTTTTCAGAATAAACCTGTTCACTGCAAACCCAATGCACTGAGACACAGCTCCAGCTGAGCAGGGCTGGTGCCTCTGGCGCTGCCCTTGAACCTTCACCAACTGGAGAGAGGGAAGGACAACCTGCCTGTCCTCCAGTCAACACTGTCTTGTTTAGGATGGATGTTTATGGGAGAAATAGCTGAGTTTTAGACTAACTGGGTTTTTCTGGATAACTAAACTATGTTTTCTCTAACTAAACAGGTTTCTGCTGATGAGAGAAGTTCTGGGTATTAATCTTTCATATAAATTTTTCATACAGTTTTCTTATAAAATCTTCTGAGTTTTTGTATCTAAAAAATGTGCTGTCTGAGCTAAATATAAATCCTTTCCCATATCTAAATTCCAAGACCAGAGAAATCTGTATCCTAATGTTTTTCATTACATTACATGGTTAAGTGAGATATCGCTTTAAAAATGAGTTTATGAATTCCAAGTAATTTACTCCTTATTTTATTGAGTTTGTTAACAGGAACAATAATTACCCTCCTCTGTGCAGTAAACACTGGTGAGAGACAGTGGAGCCAAGGCATGAGACTTTTCCCCACAATTAATTTTTTCCATGGTCCAAATTGTGCTGTCAAAATTGCAACTTTCTTTTTTTACTCAGCTGGTTTTCCTTAATCCTGAAACTTCAAGCACGATGGTGAGGGATCTTCAAACAGTCCATTGGCATTTCAGACTTGGGATGAGTTATGAATTTTAATTCTTTGTGGTTGTGTGGAATTGGATGAAGAAGTATCTTGAACAAAATAAAAACTATGACCCAGGATTTGGTGAGCCTCGAATAGAATTTCAAACATTCATTTGCTTAATGTGTAGAAGTCAGAAGTGGAAGGTAAAAGTCTTGTGAACCCTCATGAAGTCCAATTTTAGTTAAAATAATGGGATCAATTAATCTCAGCCTGGTTTAGGTGGGAAGGGACATTAAAGCTCATCCAATTTCCACCCCCTGCTGTGGGCAGGGACACCTTCCACTATCCCAGGTTGCTCCAAGCCCTGTCCTACATGGCCTTGGACACTTCCAGGGTTCCAGGGGCAGCCACAGCTTCTCTGAGGAACCTGTGCCAGGGCCTCCCCACCCTCACACGGATAAATCTCTTCCCAATATCCCATGTAATCCTGCCCTCTGCCGGTTTTTATGGTTTAAAAACCTTAGATGAGGTTTTCGTGCAAACTAATGCAAACTCTACTTTCCAAGCTGCAAAACCGGCAGTGAATTTATATTTGTATATATATAAAATATGAATTCAGATAAATATGAATTCAGAATCCAAAGAGGTGGAGCCCTGCCCTTGTAGGACATGTATGGTTTTCTTGACTCAGTCCTAAATATTGCACTGAGAACTGTAAACCAGTTTATAATTGATGTAGCACATATGGAATAGGGACCACATGGTAACATCTAACTCAGCATCATTTTGTGCTTTCAAGATGCCAGGTGAATTTTGGCACTAGTTCTGTTACAGCTCAATTTTCCATCTTGTGATATCTCAATGGCACCAATTTGACAAGAGCAAGTATTCGCAACATCCCTATTGACAGGCAGTGGATGCATCAGTCTGGCTGCTTTTCCAGCTGAAATTTCAGACCAAGGAGCCAAACAATCCTCTTGAGAGCAGACTGGGCCAACATTTGACACATAAATAGCTAATCAGCTCTGCACACAAGTCTCTGCTGACACCAGACCTCAAGTCTAATCTAAGTGATGCCAAATGAACAGGCAGGAGAGGACACAGTCAGATGAAATATTTTTTCCCCAAAACGTTTGTTTGAAGCCTGTGGCTCTGTGGTTGGCAATTTAGAGGAAGCTGAGTTAGACCTTGCTCAACATGTTTGGATTCAATATGAGGAAAATTTCTGACCATGAAAAAAACCTGAGAGAAATTGTTAGCCTGGCATCTCATAAATGAGGAAGGCAAAGATCAGCCTCCAGAGGCTGGGGGACTTTGCCAGTTCAGAGGGAGCTGAAATACTTAGCAAAAACTACCCAAATCTGAATGAATTTGAATTTTCCAAGAGACCAGCTGGCTTCCTCTGGCTAAAAGGACCAGCAGTAAATACTGCTGGTGGACAGTGATCCTGGGAAATAGCAAAAACTTATTCTCAAAGCTTTTACCTGTCTGTCCTGGACAGGTGATGTCCAGAACATGCCAGATGCTGTATTTTCAGTTCAGTCCAGTTTGGTTCCAGACACCTAACCTTGTTCATTTTTTAGGATTAGGATCCAGGTGCAAAAATAAGGAAATAGGAGAAAAAGCTTTTGATTGGGTAGAACAAGGTGCTCTGGTGGGGCACCTGTAAAGCAGTGTTCCATTCTGGGCCCCTCCTGGAAAGAGAAGCATCGAGGGTCTGAAGCATGTCCAGGACAGGGAATGGAGCTGGGTGAGGATCTGGAGCACCAGGAGCAGCTGAGGGAGCTGGGGGAGGTCATGACCCATCAGGGTCCTCATCAAGCTGAACAAAGGTGAGGGAGCACTTGTGCTTTTATTGCCTCAACTCCAGCAACCAGCCAGCTGAGTCTAGAGTACAGACTCCAGAGGTGTTGGCCAACAAGCTCTTGAATATTTACAATGCACTTCCATAGCAGTGGTGACTACAAGCCCTAAATTTTGTGCAGTTCTCTTCAATGAGTTGTCAACTCCCACAGCAAACTCCTCAGAGGAGCTGGCTCACAAGCCATGGTACCACTACTCAATCTCCCAACTCCCATAACAAACTTCCATACAGAGCATAGGATGGAATGTGAAAACCATGCTTTGCCCAGGCAAAGCAAGGGAGCAACTCCAGAGCACCCTGAAAATTACAGACCTGTCAGTATCACTTCAGTGCCTGGTAAAGTTATGGAGAAGGTTGCTGTCAGAGGTATGGAAAATACGCCTCAAGGACAATGCAGTCATTGGTCACAGGCAGAACAGCTTCATGAAAGGAAGGTCCTGCTTATCAAACCTAATTTCCTGTCATGACAAGGTGACCCACCTGGTTGACCCAGGAAAGCCAGTTGATGGAATCTCTTTGGATTTCAATAAAGCTTTCAATAATGTCTCTCCCAGGATCCTTCTGGACAAAATGTCCAGCCCACACACAGCTGGATAAAAACATCATGGAATGGGTGAGCAACTGGCTCACGGGTCAGGCACAAAGGGTGACAATGACTGAGGTGACATCAGACTGGGCACCTGTTACTAGTGGGGTTCCACAGGTCTCCACCCTCAGCTCTGTGCTCTTCAACACCTTCATGACTTGGATGCAGGACTGGAAGGGATACTGAGCAATTTCACAGATTATACAAATCTGTGAAGGAGCTGTTGACTCCCTCAAAGGCAGAGAGGCCCTACAGAGAGACCTCAAGAAATTGGAGGTGAGCAATCACCGAACGTATGAAGTTAAACAAGGGAAAGTGCTGGATTCTGCACCTAGGATGGGGCAAACCTGGATGTACGGACAGAACGGGCAATGAGAGGCTGGAAAGTAGCGCATGGAAAGGGACCCAGGGGTCCTGGTCAATGGCCAGTTGGATCTGAGCCAGCAGTGCCCTGGCATCCAGGAGGGACATCCCAGTCCTGGGGGACATCAGGCACAGCGTTGGGCAGGGAGGGGATTGTCCCGCTCTGCTCTGGGCTGGGGCGGCCTCACCTCCAGTGCTGGGGGCAGTTTTGGCCACCACAAGATAAAAAAAGACATTAAGCTGTTGGAGACCATCCAAATGAGAGGAACAAAGATGGTAAAGAGCCTTGAGGGGAAACCATTTGAGGAGCAGCTAAGGGCACCTGCTCTGTTCAGCTGGAGGAGACTTAAGGGAGACTCATCACAGTTACAATTTCCATGTGAAGGGAAGGGGCAAAAACTGATCTCTTCTCTGTGGTGATTAGGGACAGGACCAGAGGGAGTGGCTGGATCTCTCCCCTCTTCAGGGAAGGTTTAGATTGCATATCAGGGAAAGGTTCTTCCGTCCACTGCCCAGGCCCCCCAGGGAATGGGCACAGCCCTGAGGCTGCCAGAGCTCCAGGAGCGTTTGGACAGCACTCACAGGGATGCACAGGGTGGGATTGTTGGGAGGGCTGTGCAGGGCCAAGGGTTGGACTCTCCTTGTGGGTCCTTGCCAATACAAGACATTCTGTGGTTCTGTGAAATAAAGACAGAAAAGGGGGAGGAAGAGAACAAGAGCAGAGTATCACTAGTCCTTAGATCCCACCTTGTTCCTGGAGCTGTGCTTGTGAGACAAAGTGAAAGTGAAAGAGAGGAAAAAGAGGACCAGAGGGCCTAATCCGCTTCCTTTCATAGTTAACCTGGTGCAGCCTCTTAAGTAAATTAGATTTTTTTGTTCTGTTTTGTTCGCAAATGCTGTCACGATCCGCAAAGCGGGATTCATGGTGGTTCATTTATTGATCTAAGAGCGCGAAATGTAATGCAAGGGACTCTCAGTGCAATCACAGCAATGCACTTTATTGAAAACAATCATCAATGTTATGTGATAGAGGGGAGAGGAAAGGAAATAAAGTATAGAGAGAAAATAGAGGGTAAGGGGGAATTTATAGCTACCAACGCCGAAGTCCTCANCCAGGCCAGAACTTCTGTGCAGAGTCCTTTTGAGAGTTTCAGGGTTTTGAGGGTCCTTGCGACAATCGTGAGGCAAAAATGAGGGAAAGTTCAGACCGACTCTTACAAATGCGCAGCCAACCCTTTAAGTCCTCCTCAAGAGGGGGCACTGAGCGTGAGTCTCTGGGAGTTGGCTCAGCTCTACGGGACCTTCTCTGATCACACCTTTCCTGTTGTGACAGTCACAGTGTCTTAGTCAAATCATGCCTGTGCCTGATCCTCTGCAGGGGAGGACCTGGTGAAAAAGGAGGCTCAGGGGGTGTTGCATTTAGTCTAGATGCAACAAGGGGGGACCTTCTGGCTCTCCACAATTCCCTGACAGGAGGGGGCAGCCAGGTGAGGTCAGGCTCTGCTGCCAGAGAACATGGACAGGACAAAAGGAAATGGCCTTCAGTTGTGCCAGGGGATGTTTCGTTTGGATATTGGGAAAAATTTCTTCATTGAAAGGGTGGTCAGACCCTGGCACAGGCTGCCCAGGGCACACATGGAGTCACCATCCCTGCAGGTGTTCATAGTTTGGTGGTGGCTTTGGCAGTGCTGGGTTAACGATTGGTCTTAATGATCTTAGAGGGCTTCTCCAACTGATATGATTCAAGATTCAGTGATTCTGGGTTGTGACTAGGATTACAGGTGTTGTAGAAAAAGGGAAAGAGGTTCACAAACATGAGTTTGGGCATAAGCAAATCCCATTGATGAGTTGCTGGCCAAGAAGTACCCATGAGGGCTTGTAAAGGCTCCCTCCTGGGCTGAAATGGTGGGGTGTTTCTCCAGGTAACCTCTTGATGCAGCCCAATGGTTGGATCAGTGCAGGATCATCTCAGAGTGGTGACATGGACAGACTGTGACCAGTCATGGTGCCTTTGCCTGGTCACATGCCAGACACTGTTCCCAAGTGTCCCCATGACACCTCTCTCTGTAAGCCCACCACTGGTTTCATGGCAGGTTCCAAACTCAGTCTTAATTTGTAAAGGAATAGTAATTCTAAATTTTTAGGTGCATCAGGAAGCACAAAGATCAGAAGATGGTCTGAACCTCTGTGTCTTGAGCCTCAAGATGTGCCAGTGGAGGTTCAGGTTGGACATGAGGAGTTTCTTCATGGAAAGGGTGGTCAGGCATTAGAAAGGGCTGCTCAGGGAAGTTTGGAGTCTCCATCCCTGGAGGTGTCCAGGGAATACCTGGACATAGCACTCAGTGCTCTTGTCTGGCTGATAAGGTGGAGACCATTCACAAGTTGGAGTCAATAGTATTGGGGGTCTTTTCTAACCTGAATGATTCCAGGATTCTGTGGATGACTTTATAACTCAACTATTTGCCTGGATCATGCTGTACATAAAATAGGAGGATGATTGGGTTGGGTATAAATTACCCTAGTGAGGAGGAAGACCTTGGAGACAATCAGTAGGTGACTCTGCTCTCCCCCATTCCAGCTGGGGATGCCTTCTTGGTAACATTTTGCATACAATTATTATTACCCATATTAGCCCATCATTATTAGTATGGTTGTTGTTGTTGTTGTTGATCATCATCATCATAATTCTATTGGTGCTGGTGCATTTATCAATGGCAATTCCAAACTTATATTTCTGTTGTTTCAATAATTCCTACTGTTTGTGAATCTGTGATTATGAAAGTCCTTATTGAACAGGACCAGACTTGGAGTGCCCAATTAGTGATGATAGGAAATTCAACCCAGCTGTTCCCAGCCCCTCTGAGGACCAGATGGGACACAGGGGGATTATTTTCTGCCAAATTCCTATAATCTCAACATGACACCAATAATTGTCATGGGCAAACACTTGATATTGGAAAAATTAATTTAGTTTACTGCAAATTAAAAGATGTAAACTTTTAATCTGGATGTAAACATTTAAGTGGAAAACCACTTTTTTCCCAGGCTCAGCTGCACATCCCCAACTCCTCTCTTTCCCTCCAGCCTGGGCAGTGCAACAGGGATGGGGAATGGGGGACATGGTCAGTGCATAAAAACTCCCCTCTGCTGCTCATTCTTCCTTGCATTTGTCCTGCTCCAGTGTGGGTGCTTCATGGGATGGATGTGGTTTCTTTAGGACACACCCACCTTCTCCTGTATTACCTCAACACCCATTGTTACCACAATTTGGACTTCACAAATCCAGAGAGTTTTGACTCATTCTCTTGCTTGGGATGTAGGTGGGAAATGGGGGATCCATTGGTGGTGGAGTCATCGTCCTTGGACATTTTCCAGGAGTGACTGCGTGTGGCACTCACTGGTCTTGTCCAGCTGGTGACTGGTCACAGGTTGGACTTGATGATCTTGGAAGTCTTTTTCAACCTAAGTGATTCTGGGATTCTGTGATCCTGGTCATGGAGCAAGAGAGAGGACAGAATATGAAAGGGTCTTTCAGTCTGTTCCCAAGGAGCAACATGAAAATCAGTGACAAGAATCTCTCAAACAGTTTTGTAACATCTCCAAATCCCAGAATCCTAGACTGGTTTGATTTGGGAGAGACTTTAAAGCTCATCCTGTCCCACGCCCTGCCATGGGCAGGGACAACTTCCACTATCCCAGGGTGCCCCAAGCCCGGTCCAATCTGGCCTTCTTCCTGTCCATTATCTTCACGGATAACGTGACATGGAGCACCACGTTTGGACACACTGGTGACTGTCAGTGTGTTGGCTCTGGGCCGGGGAAGCAGCTGAAGCTCTGGGAAGTTGGGGTTTGGGCTGACATGGTCCTGGTTTACTATCCGAGCCACACAGGCTCATCCCTCCCAAGGAAGGAGAATGAGCCTGGCGACACAGATGGAGAGACACAGCTTCCAAAGCTGTTCCTCCACATGTGGAGAACAGCCAAATGTGTCCCCAGCATTTTGTGTCACTTTGGCAATTTATGGTTGGTGAAAGCAAAATTTTATCAGGTGATTTTGAATCTCTTCCCTTCCATGGAATAGAGAGTCTGACACTGCAAATCATGGAATTGTTGAGGTGGGAAAAGCCCTCTAGGGTCATCGAGTCCAGCCAGTGGCCAACCCCCACTTTGTCAACCTGATAAGTTTCAATAATATAATATAATATAATATAATATAATATAATATAATACGTATTGTATATCTAATACTTCCATTATATATAAACACCTTTAGCATATGTATTTATACACTTGTATACACATACATTCATGTCTATAGGACTATGTGTTTGTACAGTCTCAGACACCCTTTTATCTTAATGTTACACCATAGAGCACTTAACAATATATAATGTGATTTGTGTTGTTTTCACTCTCTCACCATTTTATACACACACACACTCTACAAATGCACACACTCCCAGGCACTCTTTAATTTCTCTATGTAACTTTAATAATCCAGAATATATAACAAAATGCACAGGATTATTTTATATCTGCCATGTGTTGTGTAGTGTATTATTTGTACTTATATTTACTATTACATCCCACAGTGTCATGGTATTGTTTGCTATTGGCTATTATACATGTTGCCATATTACAACATTATCTGTAATTATATATGACATATATATATTTATATATATCAGATTCTCACCCAATCTCCTTTTATGTAGACATCTATATTTGTAGTCTGTGCAATCTCAGATTCCCCTTTTCATAGCATCTATATAATACAAAAATAATTTACTTCATGTAATCTGTAATACATATTATATAAAATGTAAGAGCATAATAATGAGAACTTAATTATATTTGATTATAAATTTCATTATGACTTTTATTTCAATTTGTTATTTTACCACGATTAATTATAACTATACAATTATATCATTATAATATTAGATGTTCTACTCTATTTTATTATTAGTTTTATATATTACGTGATATATATTACATATAAAGCTTACTGACAGCATACAATGCTTCTCACGTGTGTATGTATTCACCCCACTCGCTCTGACAGACACCTGTCCTTGCATATATTATGACATAGATTTGCATATGCAAATCGCCCATTTAAAGGCCCGCCCGCACTCAGTGGCGCTGTTCCGTGCCCAACCCGTGCCCGTGCCCATCCGAGCCGGCCGTGCCGGGACCGGCGGGCGGTGCCCGGCCCCCGCGGCCCCTCCGGCCCCGCCCCGCCCGNGTCATCGAGTCCAGCCAGTGGCCAACCCCCACTTTGTCAACCTGATAAGTTTCAATAATATAATATAATATAATAT